>CM030358.1:9857178-10309678 GCA_017893485.1 Hemerocallis citrina | reverse complement strand
CTGCACCAAGTCTTCCCTCTGCTCCTCCGAAGGTGATTTCCAGGTCTACTTCTGCTTCCACCCCTTTCCATCTCGGGTCTTCTACATCTTCGAAACCGCAGTGGAAGGGGCACAACAAGTTCCCGACTAAGAAAAAACACACTTTTCTGAGTAAGATTCATGCTCCTATGGGCAGCTCGAAGATCTCCCCCTCCAAACCTTCTAACTTGGTTTGGATCAACCCTGATATCACCTCCCATCAGGCGAGTAAGAAGCCTTCCTTGGCTTCCACTGCTCCTTATGTCGCGACCCAGCCTCCTTCCACTGCCGACCCTTCCCAGTTGGCCAAGGGACTGCCAGCTTCCGCAACTCTCACTCCATTTTCTTCCGCAGCGACTACTGAGCAGCCTACTTCATCTTTTCAGTGGCCTCAATAGGAGATTAATCTGCATTTCGCGTCTGACTGGCAAAAATTCCAAAGCCAAGCGCACCTCTCTTCGATCACCGCCAATGATCCCAAGCTCTCCCCCATTATGGTCAAGAGATCTTCCCTGTCAAAAACCGATAACTGGTTCGATCAGGATGACCTATTGGAAGAAGAAGAGGTGGATCGGAAGCAAGATCTGGATAGCCGTAAGGTATTTCCTTTATTTAATAATTTGACTTCGATTCTTCCTCCTGATTTAGCTTCGATTCTAAATAATTCCTATATTAAATTGTCTGCTTTGCGGGTAGTTGTTTATTGCGATTTTTTTGGGTACATCCCTCTCCCTATTCGAATGTCTATCTCTCTCTTTACGCTGTCAGGAGAGGGTATCTTAGTATCTCCCGACCTTTACCTTTCTATGAAGGCTATACTGGGTCTTTCTTTGCCCATTCCTCCCACTATAGCTTATGGTCAGATTACTGCAGCGGAGCCTGTTAATGAGACTCCGCCGCTACCAACTCAATCTTCTGCTTTTAGCATTGACGGTTACCTTCCAATCATCAAACTGGTCTTTTCTTCTCCTATTTCATTGGATAGGAAGTTCGCGCATCCGGGGAAAATCAATCCCCCGGATCAGAGGCTAACTTCCCGTCTTATTAGATCTAGTGCGCGTTTAATGGCTAAAGCCTAGTGCGTGCTACTGTCTCCCCGATGCACAGGGGTACATTTTCACAAGTTGTGGATGGACATAATCTGTGTGTTCAGCCTGCACCACTGTCTGAAGCCACTCCTCTAGGCTCAGTCTTCCAACTGCAATTTGCTTCCCTGTCCGATCATGATCTTATTAGATCATCGTTGGATTTGGGTTTCATGCCCCAGTCCTCTTACTCGTCGGTAGCCCTAGCCATCAGGGATAAAGAACATTGTAGAGTTTTGGAGCACATCGGTCGTCATGATTAGTCTATCTTGGAACATTAGGGGACTTAATTGTCCTGTCAAGCAAAGGGCGATCTATCAGCTCATCTCTTCATCTCACTGTGATCTCATTTCCATCCAAGAATCTAAACTCGTAGCTCCCTCTCCCTCTATTTTTAGATCTATTGGGGGATCCATCATTTCTAAATGGATCTCGCTGGACGCCATAGGATCTAGGGGAGGTATTCTTCTAGGTTTCAAAGAGGCTGTTTTCTCGCTTATTGCGATTAAGCGTCTCAATTTCTTTCTTATTGTTCAACTTTATTGGATACCTCTTCATGCTGTTTTAACGGTGATTTTGGTGTACGGGCCATCTTCCTCGGAGGGCCGTCTGTTGTATTAGAACGAATTCCAACAACTTCATCCATATTCTAATGATCTCTGTATTATCTGTGGCGATTTTAATGTTACCAGATTTGCCTCCGAAAGATCGAACGCCTCACATTTCGATTGCCTTTCCGCTAAGTTCAACGATTGTATCCGTTCGATGCAGCTTTCTGACATTCCCCTTTCGGGTAGGTCATTCACTTGGTCGAACCTGCGTCATAATCCAACTATGGCCAAACTCGATCGTTTCTTGGTTTCTCATAAATGGATTAACCAATTTCACAACACTTTCGCCAAGGCTATACCCAATCCCTCTTCTGACCACGTTCCCATCGCCCTTCACCCCAATTTATCTTTCCCTCATCATCACAAATTCAGGTTCGAAAAATTTTGGCTTCAGGATCAAATTTTTGTCAATTTGATTGTTGATTGCCTATCAGCAGTTTCCGGATCCTCCGGACTGGGTTCCATTCTCCTCAAGCTTCACGCCATTAAATTCGGTTGTAAAATATGGCGCAATGAAAGACAGTTCAATACTAATTTCCTTAAAAACTTCTACCCGACCTCCATTGAATCTATTGATAAGATGGAGGAGCAGGGTCCTATTTCTGATGCGCTGTTTGAAGAGCGACGTTTTTGCAAGCGGGAATATTCTGAAATCCTTCTCCAAGACCATCTGAAATGGGCTCAAAGAGCCAAATTTTGATGGCTCAAAGAGGGAAATTGCAATACCGCCTTCTTCCATAACTTTGCTTCTTATAGACAACGGAGTAACCATATTTCTTCTATCGTAGATAATGGCATCGAATTATCTACTGACAATGAAATCCATCATGCGTTCCTCTCTTTCTATAAAAATCTCATCGGATCCCAAAAACATAGAGCCATTAGTCTCGATTGAAACCAACTGTATGGGCCGCAAGATTATGGTCTTTCGTCCCTTGAAGCTCCTTTTTCAATGGACGAAATCAAGGCGGCGGTATTTTCTTTAAAAAGTGACGCAGTTCCGGGACCTGACGGTTTCCCTGCTTTCTTTTTCCAAAAATTCTGGAATTGGATGAAAGATGATCTATTCCGGATGTTCTCTGAGCTCCACCTAGGGTCTTTCTCTTTCGACCATATCAATTACGCTCATATTGTTCTCATCCCTAAAATGATGGGAGCGAACTCTGTGGCTGATTTTAGGCCGATTAATCTGATCAATTCCACCTTCAAGATTATTATGAAGGTCCTTTCGGCTTGACTGAGCGATGCTATCTCCCCTCTGATTGATTCAGCCCAATCGGGCTTCATCAAGGATCATTTTATCCTTGATAGCATCGCTTCGGCCCAAGAGGTCATTTCTCTTTGTCATAAATCCAACTCAGAAGGTATTCTGCTCAAATTAGACTTTCAAAAAGCGTACGACAACGTCAGTTGGGACTTTCTCTTTGATATTATGTATCACAGAGGTTTTGGTCCCAAATGGATGGCTTGGATTAAATCTAGCCTTTTCGTCGGGACCTCGTCTATCCTCATTAACGGTGCTAAAGGCCACAAATTTAAGATTAAATGTGGCCTCAGGCAAGGTGACCCACTTTCATCTCTCCTCTTCTCTTTGGTGGCGGATGTATTCAGTAAACTTCTTCGCAATGCCTGGGAAGCCAAGGTCATTGAAGGTCTAGGCAACTCTCGTAATTTTCATGGTGTAATGAATCTTCAGTACGCCGACGACACGATTATTTTTGCCAAACCAAATGCTCACTCTCTCAGAAACTTGAAACTCCTGCTTTATTGTTTCGAATTAGCATCAGGGCTATCGATCAATTTTCAAAAATCATCCGTTCTTTGGTTGGGGGAATCTCCTAACAGGCAGGAAGAAATTTTAAATTTCTTTAACTGTCCTATTGCCTCTTTTCCAATAACATACCTGGGTATTCCCCTCAGATGGGGTAAATTGCATAAATCGGATTGGTCCCCCATGATCGATAAGGTCGAATCCAGATTATCAGTGTGGTCAGGGAAACTTCTCTCTCGAGGAGGTAGACTCATTCTCCTCAACTCTGTCCTATCCGCGATTCCTCTTTACATGATGTCATTCTACTTCTTGCCATCTTGGGTGGGTCATCAAGAGGATCGACCAGATCAGAAGTAACTTTTTCTGGTCTGGATCTCCTATTCACAAGCCCGGATCACACCTGTGTAACTGGAAACTTATATGTTCTGCTAAAGAAGCTGGAGGTTTAGGAGTGTTGAATCTTAGGCACCAGAATCTGGCGCTTCTGGGTAAATGGCTCTGGAAACTCATTAAAGTTGATCATCAGTATCAAAGATAGACTATTTTCGGTGGATAAGTGGTGGAGTTTTCCATCTAATACCCACCGTAACGCCTCTCATTTCTAGAAGGGGGTGTGGAAAGCGGCGACGGCTTTCCATTGTGGTTTAGCCCATGCCTGTGCCGATGGATCTAAGGCCAGATTCTGGTCTGATCTATGGATCGGTAACGCATCACTTGCAACCGCATTCCCAGCCATCTTCCGTCTGGCATCCAACCCTCTTGCTTTGGTTGCTGAGTCGTACATCATTTCAAACCAGCAAAGGCAATGGTTGATCCCTCTTTCGACCGATCTTCCCTCCCATTTAGAATTGGATTTTAACGCTCTTCTCTCAACAACTTTGTTTGGAGGGACAAAGAAGATTTCTACTGGCATTGGAACACGTCAGGAACGTTCTCGGTTCAGTCATTCTATCGGTTTCTTAATTTCAGAGGCACTTTATCTCCTTTCTTTGACCTCGTGTGGAAATCCTGTGCCCCTATTAAGGTAAAAATTCTCTCTTGGCTAGCTCTCAACAATAAGCTTATGACCGTTGAAATTCTCAATAAGAAAAAATAGCGTGGGGGCAATTGTATCCTCTGTGCTCATCTGTATCAGAAAATGCAGACCATTTATTCGTGAGTTGTGAATTTTCTTGTGCTCTTTGGAAAATTTCCTCGCTCGCTTGGGAAGTGCCGGTCATTCCCTCCAATCTAGCCGCTTGCTGGACTAGGCTCCCGTTGAATGGCAAGTACCACAGATCATGGTATTTATCATTTCAGATCATCGTTTGGATCACGTGGAGGGAAAGAAACAAGAGAATCTTCCGTCAATCGGCTTCTTCCCCTAGTTCTATTTTCGACGAATTCTTATATCTTTTTGACCATTGGTCATCGTCACTATCCTGTGAAGCGAAAGAAGCCCTTCTATTTCACAGACTGGAAAATGCTTTCCATTGTCTTAGAAGCCTCAATGCTATCTAACGCTTGCAGTGTTTTCTTGGAGTGATGCGTTTTTTTTTTTTTTTTTTTTCTTCCGGTTTATCGGCTGCTTTTATTTACTTTCTCCTCTTATGATTCAATGATCATTCATGTTTTCTCTGATCTTTACATATGCTGGTGGCCATGAACCCTTCTTCTATTATTTTGGTTGCAGGGCTGAATGGTCTAGAAGTATTCTCTGGTAGTATTTTGGGGTGTTCTTTGTGGTGCTGCTTGGCTGTTTATCATTTTGGTTGGTGGGCAGGCTGACTCCAGTCCCCCTCCTCTTCTAATGTTGGTGCCTATCTCGGCATCGTCCTCCTTTTTGATGCTGTTCTTGGAGGGTATTAAGTTGTTATGGGTTCTGTTGTTATTTTGGGAGCTCCTTGGCTTCTCTATTGTCTGTAACTAACTTTATATTACTCTAATCCCCTTATAATCTGGTAGTTCTTTACTTTATTATGTTGGCTCTCTGTGTTGCTTGATTTTGGCCCATGGTGTGGCTCCTCGGTTATATAGATTCTGTGGTATATGGTTTCTTATTGCTGTTCTCCCTCTCCATTGCTAATGCTTTTGTTGGCTGTGGATGCTTGCGTTTTGGGTCTTTGGGCTTGCTCCATCTGCTGAAGCTTTGGGTTTTAGCTAGCGCCCTACACATCGTGTCTTAGCGGTGCCTTCTATGCTCGAGCGATGGAGCTTCAGATGCGTGGGGTTGGATCCTAGGCAATTGTCCGTTTCTGGAGGAGTTCGCCGGGATCGGATAACTGCCGGCAGCCCATCAGGAAGTCTCGGCTCCCATCAGTTTCTGATCTCTTTTGTCTTAATTGTAGCTTTTGTGTATATTTCTCTCGTCTGTTTATTTATTGCTCTATTATTGTTGATTTGTTGTTTTACGTCTCGTAAGACCTGTCATGTAATTATACATTTCGAATGATTAATTGAATGGCTGGAGTCTATTGGCTCTATCCATATCATCAAAAAAAAAATATTTTTGACTAGTTATTAAAAATCCATTTTATCTACTAGTTGTATAAATTATATTTTGTAATGCAAATTGCATTTTATTAGAGACAATATTTTTATTTGTTATTTTGTTGAATTTTTAAAACCCTACTTCCCTATTGGATTTTCTTAAACTCTATTAGGGCCTGTTTGGTTCAAAGGAGGGGAGGGGAGGGGAGGGATTTTAATGGAGGGGAGGGGAGGGGAGGAAAAGGGAGGGGAGGGATTTAATGAAAACTCTGTTTGGTTCAAAGGAGGGGAGGGGAGGGAAAATAATAATTTTATTGTTTGGTTCACAAGGGGAGGGAATGGATTTTATAATAAAATTACTTTTATACCCTTTTGCATATAAGAGTTAGATGATCACCTACTGATTACTACATTGAATCAGCGATCACACTTGCCTACAATCCCAGTTAACCTTCACAAGGTCTTCATTCTTTAACTTATCAGGCTTCACAACAGAAATCAGTAGTAAACAGAAATGATTTCAATCAGTGGGAACGGAAAATTGTGGTTGTGGTGAAGTTTAAAACATGGTGAGGAGGAAAGGGAAGGCAGTGATTAGTGCACTGAAGGCCTGGTAGATCAACCAACTAGTAAACATATGAATCCCTTAGTTTCAAGTGTTGTGATTCATAATCTGTGTTTTTCCGGTCTACTTTCTTGCTTTAACCATGAAGTTTTTCTTGAGCTAATTAATGTATAAAGACATGAATGAAGCTTTTTTTTTCACACTACAAATAACTAGGAATAACTCAACTTTTCCACTTGACATCTGAATTTCAAGTTCATTGAACCAATTCACCTGCAAGCCTTATGTCCTTACCATTAAGAAAGCTGAATAATTGATCTTTGTTTGAACAAGATAATGACTTATAAGTAATTTGTCCCAGTAGCTTCTTGTTATTATCATCATTATTATTATATCCTAGTATCTGTTGCCAGCTCTTTCTCTTAATAGATTCTCAGTGGTTATTTACACTTATATTGACCAGAGTTATAATTTTTTGTTTTTGCAGTATTCGAAGGCGTGCCCTTGATTTACTCTATGCAATGTGTGATGTTTCAAATGCTAAGGATATAGTTGAAGAGTTACTGCAGGTACAGATTAATGTCATGACCCAGTTTCACTGAATACTAGCTCCGCCTCATGCAGAACAGTGTAAACCATTTTTACTTCATGGTACTCATAATCTTTCTCCTACAGTATCTCAATACTGCAGAATTTGCCATGCGTGAAGAATTGGCACTTAAAGCTGCCATCTTAGCAGAAAAATTTGCTCCAGATCTATCATGTATACAATGATAAGGTTAATGTTAGAAGAAGAGAGCGGGAGATTGGTGGGAGAGAAACAGTCGTTCGTTGTTAGTAGGGAGAAAGGTTTTTGAATTTAGATTTTTTAAAGGGCATTTTAGTCTAAACACTTTAAAAATTTAGCCCTATTTTCTCTCCCCTCCAAATCCCCCCACTTTTGGAGGGGAGCCAAAATTGGCTCAGGAGGGGTGTTGCACCCCCCCATTTCCCTCCCCTCCCCTCCTAAAAATTGAACCAAACAAGAAAACTATTAAATAACCCATTCCCTCCCCTCCCCTTCCCTCCATTCCCCTCCAACCAAACAGACCCTTAAAACCCCTACCCTATAAACCAAACCCATAACCCATTTACTAAACCCAAACCCATTATAAATAAACCCCTATACTGTTTATTCCCCCAGACCCGTTATCCATTCCCAAACCCGTTTTAAATAAACCCACCTAACCCAGTAATATTAATAACCCAACCCGATATCCCCATACAACCCGTTACCATTTACAGCCTAACCCTACTCTATTTAAACCCATGCCCCCGCTGCCTCTTCATCTTCCCCTACGATCAGCCGCCTTCCCATCTGTCTCTCGTCTCCCTCCCGATCTTCCCCTCTTCAACCATCTCCTCACGCCACCTCCATGTCGCGACAGCCAACACCCGCGACAGCCCCCCCGAGCGCACCCAGCCCAGCATCGCGATGACCTCCCATCCTCCCCAGCAGCGACCTCGGCAGCCCCTCCGCTGCACCGCCCGGCCAGCCTGCCGGTGCTTCTCCCCGACGCCGGCCAGAGAACAACAGCGGCAGCGAGACCCTCTAGTCGTGTCGTTGCTTCTTCTTCCCACTCTCTTGGTGTGCGGGTTTGTGCCCGTGTGATCGCATTGTTCGTGGGATTCGTCGTTCCTTGTTCGTGGTTGTTCGGTTGGTTTCGGTTCTCGTTCTTGTTCGTGGATTGTGTGTTGGATTCCGGGTGATTGTGGGGTGTGTTTTTGTTGGTTCGTTGGAGTTTGTTTGCTCGCTTTGGTTCGTGTGATCCGTTGGGTTCGTGATTTGCGATCGTGATCTTGTTCGCGTTTTCTTGTTCGTAATCCATCCGTGTGTTACATTCGTGCCCAAGAATATGTTCCCATTATTCTCTTCCTTTTGGTTGGGTCTAGAGACAACCAAAGATTGTGTTTTCCTTGATGGGTTTTGTCTCTATTGTGATAATTTGGCCATATATGACTTATGACACCAGTTTTGATAGGAGATAACCTAGAATTTGTCCAAATCTTGATTTGTAATCTTGTATGTGAATATTTGTGTGAAAATTGTGTTTGGATTAAGACCCATGTGAAATAATTGGAGTGAACATGTTAGTAACCCTAAATCATGATGTTTAGATGTTTAGTAGGTTGTATTTCAAGTTTGGATGTGTTTGAATCAATATTCTTGAAGTTATGATGTTCTAGATTGGAAGAGTGAAATCTTTATTTACTGGGTGTTCTGTTTTGATTGCTGTTTTCGTCCATTCTACAGTTCGAATCTTGATTCCAAAGTAAAAGATGAATTTTAGATAAATTCGTCTATTTTCAATCCCAATGGTTTTGCTTGATTTGGATTTCGTATGACTGAGTCATGACTGTTTTAGTACAGAAATGTCGATCTATTCCAAATTCTGTTTTGGGTTGATTTTGTTAACAAACTATTCTCAAGAACTATTCTATACATATTTACTTGAACCAATAATTTGCTCAGTGTTTCTTTATGATATTAGGGACTACTCAGGATTTTGATGAATTTTATTGATAAGTTTTATGTGATGTTTCATGTTCGTTTCTAAAACCTACTTGTGCTATATTTTGCTTGCTTTCCTATAAAAAATCATATTTTCAGTATGATTCCTTATACTGTATAAAAAATATTTGTCAAATGTAAAAGTTAGTAAATTTTATCTATTTTCATATTCCTTTGACGGAATTGGATTTCGATTCACTGGTTGCGAGATATCTTAGTTTTCGTACAGCAGTGTTGAGATTTCCAGATTCATTAAACTATGTTTTCTTGATGCTTTCATATTTTTTATGACTGATCTATTCTTACTGGAATACTATGAAATTTTATATTTTGATTCTAGAAATATAGGGGAATACTCCAGATTTTTCGTGGATTTATTTGATTAGTTTTGATGTTGTTTTAGTGACTTTGAATTCGCTTTCTTGATTCCTGGCTGAACGTATTTTCTGTTTTCAAATCAGTTTTGAGTTATAATTTTATGAAACACTACATGACTTATTTATACTCGCTGGATTCGTGTGGAAGTCTATTTTCCAGATCCTTTGACGGATCTAGATTTGGATGTTTGTAGTAGAGGAAATCACTGTTTTAGTATAACACTTTCTTGCTGTCCTTAATTAGAAAACGAGTTGTTTTACCCTGTTATGTGAAATCTTGTACCTGTACTTGTTTATTTGTACCCTGAACCTGATACATGTTTATATCCTGTAATTCTTGCTTTGTTTTGCGATACATACTTGCATGCCTGATTATAATAATAAATTACCAAGTCGGGGTTTAAAAGAAAGATCTAATAGTGGATAATTCAGAAACGTATACTCGGAAGGGGGCCTGTGTTTTCCATTTTGATTCATGTTGATACATGAACCTGTTGATGCATGGACCTGTTGGTTCATGTACTTGTTACCTATTGATGCATGATACCTGTTGGTTCATGTGCCTGTTACCTGCTGATGCACGGACCTGTTGGTCGTGTACCTGTTACTTGTTGATGCATGTACCTGTTGGTCGTGTACCTGTTGATTCATGAACCTGTTGATGCATGAATCGGATGATTCGTGTACCTGTTTTGATTCATAAATTTGTTTTCCTGTTTCCTGTACCTGAGTACATTTTTTCCTATGGTCCACTATGAAATCTAAAGTGACATTGTTTGTTATAGCAACCATATTGTATCGGCGGCATGAAGTGCTACCTAGATAGTAATTCATTATAAGACTTGAACATGATACGTGAACATGATATATGCTTGCTTGATATTTGACTATATGATACATGAGACTTGATACTTGACTACATGATACATGAGATTTGATACTTGATACATGTTACATGATTACCTGTTTACCTGTATACCTGTTACGTGATACCTGTTACATGTTGACCTGTTTACTTGATTTCTTGACACTTGATTTAAGCCATTTTACACTTGTTCACTTTTTCCATGCTATTTGTTTATTTTGGATATCATGATTATACCATGGTAGGTTTGTTGCTTAGATTCACCTATTTCTATGTGCTTGTGTCCTACATTATTTGTGACCCGTAACTTGAAATTGACGGGTACTTGTGTTTTCTCTTTTCATCTTTCCTGCATTCGTTGAATTGCATATTTTAGAGAACATGTTCCAAATGGTATTGGTGACATGATGTACTAGATGCTGGAATTTTTCTATTATTATTCTTGTTGCTTATTTTGAACAATAATGTATTCATGTATTTAGATTTATTCTTGTATTTGGGCAGTGTGACCCAGGATTATTTATGTATTTCAGATCATGACTATTTAAGATTAATATATTTTATTTCAAGTATTCTTGTTGGTATTTGGTTCATATGTGCATGTGGTTGACTTTTCTGGCTTCCGACTCTGATTTTATTGTGATGTGTTGTAAAGAATTCCTGAACGGCTTATGGATGATGAAAATTATTCGCTGGGCCAATGTTACATGCTCGTATTCCGTATTTTTGGGAAGCGGAGCGTGACATGCTAGCACACTCAAATGTAGTTACAGTTCATATATTTTCTTTGTGTAGGGAGTCTAATCAGCTTTGTGTAAGGAGTATTCAACTTGCACGTTCACCAAACCACGTGCACTTGCTGCACGACAAAATTCAACTAGTATATATATATCTATATAATAAAACACAAAGAAAACTATCAAGTGGCTCTCCTTCAATCCCCCAAAAATCAAAGGCACAGATCTAATACACAAAACACATTTTCCCCCCAAAAGTTTCTCCCCAAAACTCAAATATATATATATATGGAAATATGGACTTTTATAACCCAATTTATAATTATTTTTCACAATATACTAATGGAAACATGGACTTTTATTTAAAACTAATTATTACTGTCATATTATTCAAATTTTAGCTACATAATTGTTGATTTACTATTTACAAGACTTTTTATATGTTGTGTCATTCTGAAGACGTGTCGTAGGCACGTGGCCACGAACAAATCTAGTATATATATATTCACATGAGCACTCCTCCCAGAATTGGTTAAATAGTACCATTTGCATTACTCATGATTAATAACTATCAATGGACTATCTCTAATATAGAGACCCCCATCAATCAAATTTAAAATTAAAATTATATGACATATGTAAGTTAATGAACTATATATCACTGTGTTTGGCCTTTAATTCCAAAATTGGTTAAATAGTACCATTTGCATTACTCATGATTAATAACTATCAATGGACTATCTCTAATATAGAGACCCCCATCAATCAAATTTAAAATTAAAATTATATAACATATGTAAATTAATGAACTATATATCACTGTGTTTGGCCTTTAATTCCAAAATTGGTTAAATAGTACCATTTGCATTACTCATGATTAATAACTATTAATGGACTATCTCTAATACAGAGACCCCCATCAAATGTAAATTAATGAACTATCACTTTGTTTGGCCTTTAATTTCATGAATTAGAACTATAAATACTAATGATTCTACCATGCTTCAGGTCATCAAGTATAAGAGAAATCAGCAGAATACCAGTTGGTGAGAAATGGCTGCCAAAGGTTCATCAAATGCTTATAATTTGACTGTTGCTATCCTTCTTCTTGCTTTCCTCTTCAGCTCTGGTTAGTTTGATATATACTTCTTTTTTATAGAGTTTCTCTAAATTTCTTTCATGGCGTCTAGTTGAGGGATTATGAGAAATTCTCTTATCTCGGTAAGTCGAGGATGGTTGAAGGATATATGCAACGAGTCATCTCAATATATAAGTTGAGGATGGTTGAATTATATACTACAACAACTTGCTAGCAGGTAAATTACTGGCCACTTCCGAGCAGTAAATTACTGGCATGCCAGTAATCTACCTGCTAGCAAGTTGTTGTATAGAATTCAACCATCCTCAACTTATTGAGGCGACACACTGCATAAGAGAGGATTTTGATCTCACAGAACTAATTATAGCTTCATTCGATGAAAAAGTTGGTGCCCTTATTATTGATAGAAGCCAAGTATTGTCTTTTCTTTTTTGTCTTTGATAACATATATAACGACACATAAGTATGAAGACCTTCTGTTGGTAATATATACGTGTTTAGTGCATATGCTAAATCTAGTTTCTAAAAATGTAGTACTTCAAAATTTTTATTTTTTTAATTTTTATTTACTTATTTATTTAATAAAAATAAAATAGCTATATCATTTTCTGGTCTCATGCCTGAGGACTCGCTTCCTTTCTTTACCCAGCTGAGCTACAACTCGGTAGCAATGTAAAACTATGTTCTCAAAATGTCTATGTCCATTGGATTTGTGGATAACAAATGTCTATGTTCTCAAAATGATTGCCCGGCTTGCGCAGCGCCGGCGTTTGGTGCGACATTGTTTGACACGCCGGTAGGGTATTCACCGGTGTTTATAAACGCCGGTGTATCTATAAAAAAACGCCGGTGAATCCGTCAACGGTTGTAGTGCGAACTAGATCACTATTTAATCTCGTCAACTGCATGAACTGCAACAGTCACACTTCATGCATGCATATATATGAACTGCAACTAGGTTTGCCCGTTGACACGTGTGGACGGCACGTCTTCGGAAATGTGTACTTTGTTTGATCATATAAAATAGTTTTGGAGGTCTTGCAAATTAATTGAAGTAGCAAACATAGAGCAAAAAATATATTATATGATTTTTTTTTATTTTTTAAAAAAGTTTTTAATGTTTTAATTTTCAAATTTTTTATTTATTTATTTATTAAATTTTTATATTTTCTTTTTTTTTAAATAGAAGAGGGAGGGAGAGAGAAAAAAAAATTAAATAAATATAGGAGTTGTTTTGGGTGGGAGATTTGAATTTTAGTTTTGGGGAAAACTTTTGGGGGGAAAATAAGTTTGGTGAAGTTAGATCTGAGCTTTTGATTTTGGGGGGATTGAAGGAGAGTCACTTGATAGCTTTCTTTGTGTTTTATTATATATATATATATATATATATATATATATATATATATATATATATATATGGGTAAAAGGGATATGAGCAACTTGCTCATTTAGTAAATGAGCAATTGTTTATGTGGCATGTATGTGATACATTGGACAACTAACCCATTTAAGGCTTTTCCAATCACATGTATGCCACATCATCAATTGCTTATTTACTAAATGAGCAAGTTGCTCATACCCCTTTTACCCTATATATATATATAATAATAATAATAATAAATTACAAAGAAAGTTATCAAGTGGCTCACAATCAATCCCCCACAAAATCAAAGGTATAGATCAAATCTCACAAAACATATTTTCCCTCTAAAATTTCAAACCCCAAAATCAAATTTTTTTCTCCCAAAACTAAAAAACTTATTACTTTATTACTATCTCTCTCTTCTCTTTTCACTTTTCATATTTCTCTCTTTCTCTCTCTCCCTATCTCTTTCTCTCATTCTTTCTATATTTACTTAGAAATTTAGATTTTCACAATTTTTTTTTTGCACATGTTATATTGAAAATAGTAAATATCTCTTCAACTCCACATTTAAAGTTCTAAGAAGTTAGATTTTATACCTCTTTATATTTATTTTTCAACATACACTAATGGAAACATGGACTTTTTTTACAACTAATTATTGTCATACTATTCAAACTTGAGCTACATAATTGTTGTTTTACTGTTTACAAGCTTTTCGTGTTTTGTATCGTTCCGAAGACGTGCCGTAGGGACGTGCCCACGGGCAAATATAGTATATATATATATATATATATATATATATATATATATATATATATATATATATATATATATATATATATATATATATAGGAAAAGGGGGTATGAGCAACTTGTTTATGTAGTAAATAAGCAATTGATGAAGTGTCATACATGTGATTGGAAAATACTTAAAATGATTAGTTTTCCAATATATCACCTGCATGTTCAATAATAAATGAGCAAGTTGTTCATATCCCTTTTACCATATATATATATATATATATATATATATATATATATATATATGAGAAAAGTGAGCCTCATATAGAGTATGAGGAAATTTTCCTCATACAAAGTTATTATACTCATTTGGTGGGGCCCTTATGGAAGATCCATTCCGTTCATGATGTTTATCGCCCTTATGGAAGATCCACTCCATTCATCATGTTTATCATGCTAATGGATGTATGTGTAGAAAAAATCAAGTGGTTTGAAGGTCATTCTCACATGCATCATGTGGTTGAAAAATGAACGGTTTCAACAGTAATACAAATCGAACCACAAATTGGATCCACATGATGCATGTGTGAATGACCTCCAAACCATTTTATTTTTTCTACCCATACATCCATTAGCACGATAAACATGATGGACGGAGTGGATCTTCCATAAGGGATCCACCAAGTGTGTATAATCACTTTGTATGAGGAAAATTTCCTCATACAAATATGAGGCTCATATTACTCTCTCTCTCTCTCTCTCTCTCTCTCTCTCTCTATATATATATATATATATATATATATATATAATCTCGTCAACTGCATGTACTGCAACAGTCACACCACTAGCTATGGTGTGCACTCTATCGACGATCTGAATCGTTCACATTGTTCTACACGTCTAAATTAATCTAAATATGTAAAATAAAGTTATTTGAAATTCATTATTTCATCCATCATGTCATTATAAAAAAAATTGATATTTAGTCGTACAATTTTGTGATTATTCAATGCATGGGCAGAAGAATTTCAAATGGCTTGATTTTACATATTTAGACTAATTAAACGTGTAGATCAATGTGAACAGTTTAGATCGTTGATACTATATATATATATATATATATATATATATATATATATATATATATGCAATGCTAACGCTCGTGTTGATTCTTCAGTCTAATATACAAGTATTGCGTATCCACTGCATGTATTTATTGCATAATGCTTGCATAATGCTTATGCCGAAGTATGCATTCACAATAATTAATGCATTTTTTTTATGTTAAATATATTTTTAAATATATATTATCAAACCATCATTTTAATTGATTTTCCATTTCCAAAAAATACAGTCGTTAACATTTTTTAAAACAATTTGAGACGTACGGTGATTATTGGGATATCTATCTTTACTTTTTATGGAGAGCACGTACGTACATTAATGCATGTTGGGTACGATATGCATAACTAATCCTGCAATTTCTGCTGCCCACAATTACAGTGAATCCAGTGGTGAGCGAGCCGCACATAGCCATATGTTTAACTACTAGCAATAGTACTCCCAAATCTTGCCACAACTACTGCATCAAACTCGGCAATGCAAGGGGACTATTCTATCCTAATGGCAAATGCTGTTGTACGAATTAAGCAGTATTTGCTTAAACAGTAATTAGTGCAGATATTACAATAATAATAATAATAATAATAATAATAGTAATAATAATGAGAAGAGAGGGTTATTGTATTCATCTTTAACTCTATATACTTGTACTGAAGAGAGGGTTATTGTATTCATATAGCAACTTAAATGATGAAATAAGTTATTTTTACTAATATTTCTCTCGAAAATATTTCCCATTTATTAGGACAATGTTTGTTGTTGTTGTTGCTGTTCTTGTTGTTATTGTTATGGTGTTGGTTGTTCTAATACCTCAGATGGGATTGGTATTGTTGTCGCAGATACAGTGCCAAATAAAAAGATTGCCTGGATAGCGAAAAGTTTCTCCTATTAAGGGAATTTTATTTTTTGGGGATTAAAGTTATAATCACCTTTCCTGGTGTTGTGAAGAGATGATCCATTTAAAAAAAAGTTATTCGTACGTTCGGAGCTCAGAATAATTGGACTCTCCAAATATAATACCACTAGTGTTAGTGTAAATTGCACGGTCTAAAATAATTTTGAGGCACTAATGAAATTATATAGAACTTCCAAAAAAAAATGTGAGAGAATTGAGAGAAACTTATGAATATCATTCATACCGTAATTACTGAAATCTTCATTATTAACCTCACATAAGCAGATAGTTTAGAGAATTACTGTCAAACAATAATATTATATAATTGAATATTACTAAAGTTGCTTGAGGGTGGGTGCGGGAGTAGGGATGTGGGTGTTGGAGAATCTACCCCACAACTCGTAGTGCTAATAGCGGAAACATACCACAAGCAATAGAAACTCCCAAGACTTAGATTAACCAAGAACAAGCCACCACAATATATGCAAGATCTCACAAGAACACAATCAATATGCAGAGATAACCAATACTTCTTATTCCCCAAGAAATACAAAGATTACAAAGAATTACAACTCTCAATCTCTCTCTCACACCTTGGAAACACTCGGCACAATCCCCTCTTGAAGTTAAACAACCATAACGGCTCACCAAATCTCTCTATTTGGATGATACAGACCCTACAGTCTAGAGCCATATATATAGCCCCTAAGTAAACCCTAAAAGATAAACACAAATCTAGCAATTGGGCCTTAAACTCGTAAGCCCAAAAACAATCAGCTGCCAAAGTCGGTCGACCGCACCCCTAAGGTCAGTCGACCGCAACGTGTAGAACAAACCCGAGACTCGATCGGTCGACTGCACCCCCAAGGTCGGTCGACTGTCCCCTCCTCTGTTGGACCTGTTCGATCAGCAGCTAGGGTCGATCGACCGCAACTCTTCAGACTGCATTCTTCTACTCGCTGCTTGTCTTCTCTTGCTTCTTTGTCTCCTCCTCTTCTTCTCCAACTTTAAGTACTCAGTGCCTACGTGTATTTGAGGCCATAACCCTAACAGTGGGTGGGAACGGGCAGAGCCGTGAGATTTCGTTCACTGTGAGACCCAGACCCTCGTCTTCGTAATCAGAGCTTTCTCAAAGCTACAATTGGAAGTCAACACCGTGAAGCCTAAGAAGAGGAACAGGTGGATAGGGAGCAGCATACCACAGGCGAAACCGGCGAGATCTCCAAGGTACCTAACAGACCAAATCTTTCGCCAAAAAGGAAACAGCTTGAATCATTGGGACGCGAGACTAGGCTGGAGATGGCCATTTTGGGGAAGGAGACGAACGGAAGTACTATGGAAAGGGTTCGAAAGGAGAAAGGAGAGAGCTTTTTGGGTGAAGAACACAATGGACAATAGGGGAAAGATCCCAAACAAAAGGGGGAAATGAGCCAAAGCGTCAAAGCTTCGGAGAAGGAGCCATCATCGACCACTATATGAGAAGGAGCCACGTCCCCCCATGAGTCTGACAGCATGAAGGAAATGAGGCAGCATAGTGAGAAGCCCAAGAGTCACCATGTGGATTCCCAAGACGGTTTCGTAGGCATTGAGGGCCCCAATGAAGACGAAATTCACTCTGGTTTCGAAGACGAAGTTGAGGGGCCCAACAGCGATACACAGAATTTAAAGGAAATGACGAAAGGTGGTGGGCCCAGCGAGGGCCCCACTAAAGTTCAGAATAACACTGGGGAAGTTGAGCCCATTGTGTTATTTATTCAGAGGCCCAATGATCCAAGCTCACCCAACCATGTGGAAGTTGAGCCCATCTCTCTCGGAGCCCAACTTGTTGATGGGCCCAATATTCCTAGCTCAAATCAGATCCCGCACGGGAGAGCCCACTTTCCAAGTTGCACACCACAGTGATGAAGACGATCGTGAGGACAGGTTGAATCTTGAAGATGACTGTGTCTACTCTGAAGGGGAATCAGTGCAGTCAGTGGATTATGATTTTGATGTTGACTTCCAAGGTATTTCTCCAGAGTTTGTACCTTCAACATACCCAACCTCTCAAATCACTGCGCCAGGCTCGAGCCGCTCAGACCAGGGTTTCAGAGTACATAAAGTGACCAAAAGGACTAATGGGGGAGTTCCTGGACGACTATCTGAAAATTGCGGCGGCTGCTAAATCGTCTAAGACTAGCGACGGAGGTACGCGCTCATTCTTAGCATCTATTTTCAATTTCATGTCTGAAAATGAGATTTTTAGTCTAGCCAAAACTTGTGGTCTTGCGGTAGGCGATACCGATTGGAATGCGTATCTCCTTAATAAGATTAGGGGGTGGGAGATCGATAGGATCACCCTTAATTCAAACTCGACGTCCAAGTCGAGTCACGTTCCCATACATCCCTAGTGTTAATGGAAGCCCTATTTTGGAACGTTAGAGGACTGGGAAGGCAAGGCAAGCGGGAACTGGTTAAGGAGGTCATTGCCAAATTGAAAGCTAACTTTGTCGGGCTGCAAGAGACCAAACTTACACATATTTCTAGACTTAGTAGGTTGGGGGAAAACCGAATCTCTCAATGGAAATTGTCTCCATCTGTTGGGGCGTCTGGGGGGTATCACGCTAGGTTTTAACCTTGAAACTTTCCTCTGTCTAGACATGCTATTCGGGCAATTTTCAATGTCGGTCTTGCTCCAACGTAAAGCCGACATGTGGACACAATCTGTCACGGTGGTGTACGGTCTGCACGCAACTGCCGCTAGAATTGCCTTCTGGGCAGAATTAAGAGCGATACAAACTCATTGGCCACACCCATGGGTGGTAAGGGGTAATTTCAGCATCACTAGATTCGTATCAGAACACATCGGTAGAGGCTCCAGTGATTCTGATAGGGAAGCTTTTAATGAGGTTATCACGGACCTGAAACTGGTTGACATTCCCATTTCTGATAGACTTTTCACCTGGTCAAATATGCAAGCGTCACCCATTCTAGCTAAACTCAACAGGATATTGGTCTCCACTGAATAGGAGACCGTCCTACTGTCTGCAGCTAAATCACTCCCTAAACCCACCTCGGATCATGTGCCTATTTTTTTGTCTTTCGGGGAAGATCTATCCAGAAAAACATCAAAGTTTAGATTCGAGAGAGCATGGCTAGAAATCCCAGGTTTCCGTCACATGGTCTACACGAGTTGGTCTCGACCAACTAAGGGAATCGAAGCGACCACAATATGGTGCGAAAAAGTTAGAAGACTTGGGGGCCTAGCAAGCTCAGGAAATGGAACCGGAGCAGATTTGCACTGATTTGGAGGGCTAAAGATTCCCTTCTTCAAAGCATCAATGAACTTGAGAAGACTGAAAAAACTAGAGATCTGCATCGGTACGAGCGGAATATGTTACTCCAACTCAGACAGGAAATTGACCAACTCTTTAGGTTGGAAGAAATCAAATGGCAACAACGATCCAGAATCTCGTGGCTCAAAGAGGGAGACGCGAATACAGCATTCTTCGATAGAGTGGCCAGTGCCCGGCGTAGATCTAACCTCATCCACTCGATCCAATCGGACTCTGGAATAATCCAAGGTGAGGAGGATATCAGAATGGCATTCCAGTCACACTTCAAGTTCTTCTTTGGTCACAAAGCAGACTTAAGAGTCCCTTTACAACACAAATTCTAAGAGGACCTGGGGGGACACCGACCGTATGTGGGCCCTAGAGGCATTCACTAAAAAGGAAGTCTGGGAGGCAGTTCAACAACTTGGAAAAGACAAAGCCCCGGGTCCTGATGGTTTCCTGATGATCTTTTACCAAACCTTCTGGGAGGAAATCAAAGGAGATTTGCTAAAGGTGTTCGCTGATTTCTACGACCATAAACTCAAACTAGGGAGAATTAATTATGCAGAGGTCGTGCTGATCCCTAAGAAAGTAGACTCCCGGCGAGTAGGAGACTACTGCCTATTAGTCTCCTTAACTGCTCTGTCAAGATCATTACCAAGATACCTGCTAATAGACTGTGAATGGTAATGGACAGCCTCATTAGTCAAGATCAAACAGGGTTTATTAAGGGATGATGTATTCAGGACAGCATAGTTATGGCCGAAGAAACTATAGACCATTGTCACACAGCGAATGATAAGAGCTACCTCCTGAAGCTGGATTTCGAGAAAGCTTATGATTCGGTTGAATGGGACTGTCTGTTGGAAACGCTGGCTGGAAGAGGTTTTGGAGATAGATGGATAAGATGGATCCATGTATGTCTTTCCACCAGCAGAACGACAATTTTGGTTAATGGGGTGTCGAGCCACCCATTTTCGTGCAAACGGGGCCTCAGACAAGGAGATCCGCTCTCACCCCTCTTCACCATTGTGGCAAACTTACTACGGTCCATGATGGCTAATTGCAGCAGAGCAGGTTGGATCGCTCCGGCGGCCAGGGAAATTAATCACCAAGGGTGCTCAATCCTCTAATATGCAGATGATACTCTTCTATTTGGTAATGGCAACCTCGGGGAAACAACCGCCTTTAAAGGTATCTTATATAGCTTCGAAGCTTGGTCCGACCTTAGGGTTAACTTTCACAAAAGTGTCCTCATCCCCATTGCCCTAACAACAAAGGAGGCATTAGAACATGCCACAATTCTTAATTGCTCCACTGACAGCTTCCCCATCCAGTATTTGGGATTTCCACTAAGACCCGGGAAACTCAAAAAGGCCGATTAGCTACCCATCATTGACCGAGTTGAGAACCGGCTGACAGGTTGGAAAGGTAAAGCCTTATCACTTATTAATGTTGTTCTTTCAAATCTCCCAACTTACTATCTATCCTTCTTTGAAATTCCGCGATAGGTAATTCAGAGAATTGACCGGACTCAAAAACGGTTTTTATGGAAAGGGACAGACCCAGATCGAGGTGGCTATCATCTTATCAGATGGGAAAAGGCGTGCATGAAAATGACGCATGGAGGACTTGGAATTATTGATCTGCGAGATATGAATCTTGCCCTTTTAGGTAAATGGTGGTGGAAAGTTTTTCACCTGAATGGAGAAGGGTGGCAAGATTTTGTCCAAGGACATCTGTATGGGAATGGAACGAGAAATTTGGGCTTTAGGGTAAGCCCACGTGTCTCCTGGTTCTGGAAAGGCATCACCAAGGCCTATGAGCCATTCATTAGCTGTGTTACATCAGTGATCGGTAATGGCAAACTCACCAGATTCTGGTGGAATAAGTGGTGTGGGGACCACACTCTCCGAGCTATGTTCCCCGATCTATATGAATATGCGTCACAACCACATTGCACGGTCGCCGCTACCTGGAAAAGAGGAGCTTGGAAACCTTCCTTCAAACAAACGCTTGATGTGAGATCTCAAGATAGACTCATGGAATTCCAGACCTACATCACCAACGCTGGAATTAGCTGTTCTCAGGGCCCAGATAAGAAATCTTGGGGATTGGAAAAGAATGACACGTTCACCGTTAAGTCCCAGTATAACCGAATACACTTTAGGGATGTACCCCAAAGTGGTCGTGCGTCATTTTTGGAGGACAAAAGCCCCATTGAAAGTCAGAGTTTTTCTCTGGCTGGTGCTGAACAACGCCATTTTGACTAGAGAAAATCTCGCTAAATGCCAACTGAATGTTGATTCTTGTTGTGGGTTCTGCCACACCACAATAGAATCAAGAGACCACCTGTTTCTGCAGTGCCCCAGGAGCAAAGCGGTATTTGTTGAGGTACTCAGCACCCTGGGGACGAATCAGTACCCCTGTGTGTACGAGGATCTGTGGGTAGATCCAACTTTTGCCTCTAAGAGAAGGACTATGAGAGAAGCGTGGTATATCGCTATCGCCGCAATGACCTGGGTTCTTTGGCTAGACAAAAATAATTTTTATTTCTGCAATAATCGTAATAATATTTCTGGTAATTTGACCCACATTATGCATCTTATTTCATTTTGGGCTAATGTGGCAGCAACACGTCCCAGGGGGAGGATAGCTAGTGTTTTCCAGGTCGAGGAGTTCAATGATGAGGAGGTTCAGATCAGTTCGACGATCGATTGACAGATAGCATGGCCTTTACTGTGGATAGATACCCACCGCCCCAGGGTTTGTTAGGGGGACATGATGTATTTTGGTTTTTACGCATATTTGCTGCGGCCATTATGGTATTTTGGACCCACTCCCCTTGCTTGGGGTGGAGATTATGTATTTTTGTTTATGCACTTTTATTTTTATTTTTTCGTAGGACCTTGTAACTGGCTCAGTATTCTGAGTTTGTTTTATCAATCTCTTATTAATGAAACAGGGTGGCCATACTCCACCTTTTCCTCAAAAAAAAAAAATATAAACAAAAATAATATCCGATATTTGTCCACATTCAATCAACACCCAAGCTATAACAATTATTAATAACACAAACAAGAAGAATACATAGGAATTAGTAGTGGCCACAAATAATCGGAAGAGAGAACAAGTAAAAGAAAGAAAATAAGAAGGAAATATCTAACTTTGAATCTTTGTGCTTCTTTTCTTACACCTCGATCTTACATCGATTCTCATCCTTGTAAAATGGTGATAGGTTTCATAACCTTGTAGATATGCACAAGAGGAAGAAACAGCTACCTCTTCTCACTCAGCATACTCGTCTCATCGCGATTTCTGATCATTTTTTTCGCTTGCATACATCTTATTATCTTCATGGGCTTTCTTCATCTTCTTCTTGACGTGATGATGGAGATCATACATCGCCGCGGCTGAGATGGACCAGGAGATGGGCTGCAGCCATGTCTATCTCTGTTTAAACAATTCATGAAACATGTCATGAACTAAATTTAAAGAGGAGACGACTAATATTGGATCTTTCTTTAGTCACTTTCATAATTAAGTTTAACCATGGTTTACAATGTGAACTAATCCAAGTTTAGCCACCCTAATAAGATTAAAGTGAAGTAGAATCTGTGCACAGGTTTACGACATGAGCTAATCCAAGTTTAGCCACCGTAATAAGATTAAAGTGAAGTAGAATATGCCACTAATGTGCACATCATGGTTGAACTTATGAAATAAAAAAAGCATTAAATTTTCTTTCCTAATTGACTTCATTATACTCACCGAAAGATGCATTTGTAGTGCCGGGAATATTAGTGACAATCCTGAAACAAACATTACCGCAATTAATCAAAATGCCCTCTTCAGAAGTAACAATTGCTACTCCGTATTGTATTGTAGATCCAACGTACTATAGAATACATCCAGCAAATCGCCGATCACTCTCCCTACTATAAGTGGCTCTGTCATTCTACTCCCCATTGTCAAATGTAAATCAATGATTGAATTACTTACAAACTATCAACCTGAATGCATGCTCTTGATTGCTAAGACTTCAAGGTTATATAGGGAGTTTGAAGAATAATTCGAGTATTAAATAGGTGTATTGAAAGTGAAATTAAAATGTAGCTGTGAGTAATGAGCTGTATGCTAAAGAGATTCTTAGATTCTGGAAAGAAAAAAAAGAATTTGTACTATGTAAGGTGTAACCAGATGCTTTTAAGTTTCAACTATGCACACTAAATAAGTGACAGATGTTTCATAATTTCAATTGAAGGCTTTAAAACTAAGGTTGCCTAATGCACCATGTGATGTCTTGCTAATTCGACAATGCAATCCCATGATTGAATTTGTATTGTTTTTTGTTTTATTTGTATCCAGCACTCCTGAGGAATTATGATTTCCGATGTAAATTATGAGTTATACTAAAAGAGCAATAATGCCATAAGAAGGTTAAGTTGCACCAAGGTACCACATCAAAGACGGTTGAATTTGAATGTAAGAAGATGTAGAAACACATACTATATTGAGATTTATGTGAGTGCATCAGTTGCATGCTTGCTTTCCTTATTTACCCAATCAAAAATATGGTGCATTAAGAGGAAGGAATACCTTTACAATTCATCATCTTAGGGCACATGTTAACTGCTCTTCTGAAGTCCCTCACATTGATAAATATGGAAGAAGAAATTGTGTATACAATTATACTAGTTCAGTGAAAGAAATTGTAAACCCATACTTGAGGAGTATGTATATATATGGTATGTATATACATATGTGGCTTATAGTTGTGGTAGTGTGTGGTTGGAGCCCATAAATATTATGAATTAATTACTATGGGGCCATGGTGTGTTCATGGTAGGTGGTGGTGACTTAGTCCTACATAAAAGGTGAGTTAGGATTGTGTATGTATATATAATAGTTTCCAAAGATCATTAGGTACCTACAAGCCATGAAACCTTTTATGAGGCAAGCCTATGGTGGGCAGTTGTTAGGATTTGTGTTTTTCACGTGTGCGCGCACACGTAGTTGCGTCGCAGCTGAGCCGGGCTTGGGTCGTTACAAATGTTATCAAAGTCGACTTTCGACATCGATTGTGGGTAAGAGTGGGTGAGATGTACGCCTAGCTGAGGACAGTACGCTGGTAGAGACCAGGGGCAGTACGCTTAGCAGGGTACTCCACTCTACATCGGTTAGAAAGGCGATCCTGTATGAGCTTGTGGGTCCCGGGCTCAGCTAGGACGCTGAGATCTCAAGGTGGGGTGTATGTATTATCCCGTACTTGAGGAATATGTATATATATGGTATGTATATACATATATGGCCTATAGTTGTGGTAGTGTGCGGTTGGAGCCTATAGATATTATGAATTAATTACTATGGGGTCATGATGTGTTTATGGTATGTGGTGGTGACTTAGTCCCACATGGAAGGTGATTTAGGATTGTGTATGTATATAAAATAGTTGCCAAGGATCATTAGGTACCTACAAGTCATGACAATTTTGTGAGGCAAGCCTGTGGTGGGCAGTTGTTAGGACATATTTTTCGCGTGCGCGCGAACGCGTAGCCACGTGCGCAGCTGAGCGGGGCTCGCGGCGTTACAGAAATTGTGTTTCCCCATCAAAATCCCAACACAGGTTGTTCATTTTCAATTATTCATATAATATACACCGGTGATCTATTGCTGACATATTTTCTGTTCCTAAAATTAAAACTAAGATTCATTGCAGTAAAAAATAAAGAATAAAATGAACCTGAAATTGAGAATCTGATATCAATCTTACAAATAATATAAACTACAATATAAATGTAAAATCAAAGCAAATTTAACATGAGGGCATGGGTTTCTCCATTGGTGACATTTTTCATAGATGCCCATCCACACCAAGCAAATCAAACAAACATCGTGCCTACTAAAAATGCAAAATCGAAAGTAGAATTGACAGCAAACCCGACACCTAGGGGTGCCAATCCACTCACAAACCCAAATTATTCTGCTTTCCTAATTTTTTTCATTTTATCAAACCAACCATAATTTCTGCACAATTCCCACAAACCCTAATTATTTTTCTCACAATCCCAAATTCATAAGTTATCAGATTTATACCTAGGGTTTGAGAGAGTTAGGAAGATGGAGCGGCAACGGTGAGGTGGGGAGCACGGTGGTCGGGGCTAGGGTTTGTGAGAGAGAGACATGAGGGCTGGGATAGTCGAGGCATGGCGATGTGTAGGGATGGCAAACGGGTCGAACCCGCCTGGGTTGGCCCGTGACTTGGGCGGGCTCAGGCCGGTTTGGCGACTTAGCCGGGCCGGGCCGGGCCCAAACTTGATTTAGGCGACCCGCCCAACCCGTGAACCCTTTAGGGTCCAACCCGGGTCGGATCGGGTCGACCCGCGAGTTGGCCCGTTTAGATAGGTAGGTTTTTTTTATAAATATTTTTAGCTTAAAATAATAATAATAATAATACTAAGTAACTAATAATACTAATAAACATTAAAAATCGTAATAATAATAATAAGATTGAAAGAGTGAAATTGGCAAAAAAAAATTGAAATATTATTCATATGAATTTAAGTTATACAATTTTCACAATTTCTAATGGAATGGTTCAGCTTCCTCTGCCCGGATATACTTCTTGCTTCTGAGAAGATGGTCGGAGAAGTTTTACGGGGGCTTTTTTGCTAGGGAGGACTGAAGGCTTAAGTTGAGGACATTTGACTGGAAGGCTGCTGCACCGACCGATTGGTCGAGGGAGGCAATAGACCTAGCTTCCGTGGTAAACCGCTTCACATAATCTATTAGCTTCTTGCCCTTCTTCTGACTAAGATAGAGTAGCAAAATACTAGTCTTCTCGGTGAGGCGGCTACTTACGAAGTGGGTGATGAAGAGGGTCTCAAATTGTTCAAAAGAGAAGATGGAGGATGGGGAGAGGCGAGAGTACCATTTCCGAGCCGAACCCTTGAGAATAGCTGGGAAGGTCTTCCATAGTAGAGCATCGAAAGCTTGGTGGATCATCATGAGAGTTTTGAAACTCTCAATGTGAACCACGGGGTCTGACTCCCCAATGTAAGTCTCGAACTGCGGTGGCTTGAAGCCTGCTAGAATGGGAGCCTCCATGATTGTTCGGGAGAAGGGAGATCTGCTTGGACGGAGGATCCTCCCTCTTAGCTCCTCTTCCCTGTCCAGTTGGCCGAGGCGTCTCTTGATAAATCAAATATATCCACATTTTGGAGTAATAATCTGAATGCAATTAGACAGTTAAATTTTCTATATGAGGTAATTTACTCTTCTTTTCTCTTTTCCATAGGAAACAGCTTGAAAGCAACTAAACGAAGCAGAATTCAAGATTTACTCCAGACTGTAAGGATGAGACACAGGAAGCTGCAAAACACAAGTCGATTGGTTCTTCAAATTAGTCGACTGGACAGAGGAGGTTGAGTTCCGAAGCTGCGCAGTACAGTCGACTCACTCCAAAAGACAATCGACTTGACTGACTAATTATGAATCTACAGAATTTACGACACAGTCGAATGATGCCAAAACCAGTCGACTAGCATTCAGCGGGAGTTAAAAGATAAGAACAGTTGAAGATTCATCCTCATCCAAATCCAAATCCAAGTGAGCTGCCAAAATCCAGGAAACAGATATGGGGTGACTGCAAATAACAACTTCCCAACAATCAAAGTTAAAAACCCGGGGTTTAGCGAGTAAGAAGATCGACTCAATCCATATCAGACGCGTGAAGATATAAGAATCTGGAGTTTAAGATCTGCAGATAAAGGCAAGAGAAACTATAAGAAGAAGGGGGAACCATACACCAGAGATATCCATCATCAACCATCGACCAGCAAGCATTGATCTATCAGCATCGAATAAGGAAGGAGATCAAGTGCACTGAAGGACAAAATCAGTCGACTGAGAAGCAGTTCAAGTCGACTTCAAGGCTGAATATCATATTAATCAGTGTTACTTTTTCTTCTCTCTAGTTTCTGTTTTTATCGTAGAGTCATGAAGTCTAAATATTTAATTAATAAAAGTTGTAGTATGTGCAACTAATTTCATTATTGGGCTGATCGAAACCGTAGTCATGTAATTCTTATAAATCTTCTGAAATACTATTTCTATCACTTATTGATTAAACCTGGTTGTCTTGATCAAAATTATAATATGAATCAACAATTGTTAGAAAGTTCGTCAAATCAGTCGACTGAGAGCTAGCAACAGTCGACTGATCTGAAGAACCTGATATTATCAAGTTAGCTTATTATAAAATTGATTATGTTATATGAGTATAGAGATGATCCATATCCTATGCTCATAACTTGTAACACAGGAATCTTTTATGTTCTTGGTTAATCAACTTGAAGAATCTAGATTTGATACCAACTTCTAGAACTTTGAGTGTTTGTTATTTCCATCGTTCCTATACTTTCTTCAAGTGCAACTTAGTAGATACCATGCTAAATACTTAAGGGAAGAAACGAATTAGATTAGATACCATGCCTAATTCTTGGCCTAGGAAAATCTTAACTTTAAGGAGTAGATACCATGCCCTTAAATGAGCAAACATGAGTGGTCAGAGTAGTGTAGAAGTTAATTTAGCATTGGTGACTATAGGTGGAGATCGTGCCCAACTACTTTAATAGATATTTGTGATTCAAATTGTGATTCTACTTGATCTAGATTTTTAATCTTTTCATTTCCTTTTAAATAGACTTTTAGAACAAAACTTTATGATTTGTGTTTCTATTTTATTGATTAGTGAGTTAAGTACTACAATCTCTGTGGGATCGACTCTTGCTTTACACTACGCTTCTATAAACGATTCGTACACTTGCGAGGTTTTAATTTGTGTCTAGTTTATCTGTTTATTTAGATAGCTGAGACTTACAACATCTCTCCATCTCGTGGAGACGGCGGTAGACAACATCATCCCTTCGACGGTACCCAAGCAAGCCTCTAGACTCGTCTTCATATGAAGGAGAGCGCGGGCTACGGCGACGGTAGCTCGGGGAACGGCGAGGACTAGGGATATGATGGCGGTTGCTTGGAGCTTGAAGAGGACTTAGAGACCGAGGACGAGGGCTTTGAACTGGCTGAGGAGTGGGAACCCTCCGAGCATTGTTATTGTTTGGCGGAGATTGAGGGCCTGCAAGATGGTCACCTGGAACTGTTGGAATTCGGCTTGGGTGATAGGTCTGTTCTCGTCCCTCTGGGGCTGCCGACCAGCGGGAGAATGATGCCTTCTTCGGTGGTACTCTGTGGACTCTGTCCGCCTCTTATGAAAAGGAGACCTCTTGTGATCTCGGCGACGAGGAGATCGCTCGTTTGGACGTTCTGAGCGGGTGGCTCCCTTGTGGGCCTGCCTTTCATCCAAATGGCAGCGAAGATTCTCTTCTTTCTGCCAGTTGATGAGGATGTTGCGGAGGTCTTCGAAAGGTCGAGGGTTATGAGATGCCATTGAGTCGGTTGAAGGGTTATGTACGGAGATGTGGTCCCGATGAAGAGGCTGCTTATGAGAAAGAGGACGAGAGGTCCCAATACCGGTATTCTGGGGCTCGACTTGAGCCCACTGGTGCTGAGGGTAGGGGTGGCAAATGGGCCGGGTCAACCGGCAATCCGCCCGCGACCCGCACGTTGAACCCGGCTCGTGAAACGACATAGCGGGTTCGGGTCGAACCCGGTGAATAGTAACGGGTCGACCCGGGTCGTCAAAAACGCGAATCCAACCCGTTAAACCCGGCCCGCGAACCCGTTTAAAAAAGTCCAACCCGCCGCCAACCCGCGGGTCGAGCCACGGGTTTCGAATCGTTGGACCCGTACGGGTCCAACGTTCGACCCGTTACGGGTTGACCGTTGACCCGCGGGTCAGTGGCCCGTTAGGGGGGGCGCACTGTTCAACAGAGAGAGCCTCTTGACTGTTTTCTTGGTTTTTTTGGTTTTTTTTTTTTTTTTTGTATTTTTAGCCTATAAATACCCCTCAAAATCCCATTAAAAATTCACACCTTACTCTCTTACTCTCTCTACTATTATACATCATTTCTAAGAAATTTTTCAACAATTGTAGTATTCAACAAGTAAGTCTACAACAAGGTATATACATGATCAATTTTCGATCGTATCGAAATCAAAATTCAACATCTTCAACGTCTTTATCTCTCGTCAATTCTCCTTCAAGCTCTCCTCAACTCTTCAATTGCGAAATCGGCAAAGTGCTTCTTTCTAGTTTTATTTCTATTCTTATTTTTACGGTTTATTTTACATACGCGTATTCCACGGTGAACGGTATCAAAATTTCATACCTCTCTTGTTATTTTTTTTTTGCGTTGTAGTTAAAATTATTGTTGGTTTTTTGATCTTCTCTATCTCAACCCTCTTGTTTTTTAGATTTTTTTTTTATAATTCACCGTTCCTATATTGTGTATTTTTTTACATACATTAGTACATTACTACATTATGTCTAGATCACGCGGTAGCAGTCGTAGCGGGCAAGATTCCTCCTCCTTTTCCCATAGGCCACCAATTGTCCCAATTAGTGAGTCCGCCCAAAAGTACCATGATCCTCCTACCCAACAATGGGGTACACACGACGAGGTTGTAGGTGACATACAATTAGAAGAAGAAGAAGAACGACAACAACCAACCGAAACCACACAACCCCGTAGTAGTAGGAAAATTAGAGGAGAAACTAGTGATTAGCATAAGTTTTACGATTATATCCCGGACGAACATACTCCGGGTATAGGTTTGAAAATTTGTAAAACATGTGGTAAAATATATAAATTCAAGAGGGGTGACGGCACCGGTACAATTAGTAGACACATCCAACATAACCATAAAGACCTTCTTGCTGACCTACAAGGTCAACAAAAAATCAACCCTAAAACCGGTCTAGTTGATAGCCACCCTTATGATCCCGATCTTGTTCGTCGGAAAATGGCCCGATTAGTCATAAAGGAAGAGTTACCATTTTCCTATCCCGAGAGTAGGGACTTGGAAAATTTTAACCAAACGGCCTTAAACCCTCATTTTAGAAGAATTCCGAGAAATACTTGCAAATCGGATTGTTTTAAAATGTACATCGAAATGAAGGATGCTTTGATTGCAATTTTATGGAGTTTAACTTGTAGAGTTAGTTTAACTTCGGATTGTTGGACGGGTGTCAACAATATTCCAACGATGGGAATAACTTGTTATTGGATCGACAATGATTGGATTCTTCAAAAAAGAATCATATCACTTGCGGCGTTGACGTATCCCCATAGTGGCGCTGAAATAGCAAATCGTATTATAAAAATTTGTGATGTTTTTCATATTCGCGATAAAATTATGTGTATCAGTTTTGATAATGCATCTAACAATAATGTAGCAATTACTATTTTAAAATCCGTATTAAATCCTCCATCTGACAATATTTTTCATGTTAGATGTGCATGTCATATTATAAATTTATGTGTTCAAGATGCATTAAAAATAGCCGATCCATATATAATTAAAATTAGAAATTGTGTACATTTCATTGCATTAAGTCCAAGCATATTATAAGAATGGAAAGCTTGGTGTAGGCTTAAAAATGTACCTTTTAGAAGATTTCCAAAAGAGGTTAGATACCGATGGAATTCTACTTTTGATTTACTACATATTGTTACCGAATATAAAGCAGTTGTAAATAATTTTTGTATCGCAGAATATATGCACAATTTTGAAATGACTCCCACCGATTGGTGTTTTGCCAAATCTTTGTTGAAATTTTTAGAACTTTTTAAAACAGCAACTTTAAAATTTTCAAAAACATATGAATCTAATTCTAGTAGCATTTTTATTTTATTAGTTAGCATGATGCAAACATTTAACGAAATGTTAAATGATATCAATGTTGGTGAGATTGTAAAACCTGTATACAAAAAAATTTTGAAGTATTATTTTCCTCCTCCTATGTTGATTTGTGTTGCTACCGTTATGGATCCTCGTATTAAATTAGAAGGTATGAAGAGTTTGATTGAAATATTTTTTGCGTTACTTGGATAAAATGTAGAATTAGTAATTGATTGCGCTACTTTTTTAGTTCAGTTTGAATCTTCATTAAATAACTTGTATGATTATTATGATAGACGTTTTGCCTCTACTAGTACAACTTCTGTAGTTAGTTCTTCTTCTGGTACTTTTAAAGGTAAAGGTAAAAGTAAATTTGATGATAGAACATTTAATTTACTTGAACAAATTCAATCAAAAAAACCTAGGACTAATCAACCAAATGAATTAAATTGGTATAACCAACAAGATTCTGAGCCTTCTACTTCTCCACTAGATATTTTACAATGATGGAAAGACCAAAAACACACTTTTAGTATTCTCTCAATTATGGCCAAAGATTTACTAACTCCTAGTGTCTCTACAGTTGCTTCTGAGAGTGCATTTTTTCAAGTTGCAGGGTTCTAACTGATTACAGGAATCGCTTGAAGCCCGACTCGTTAGAGATGCTCGTTTGCACAGAAGACTGGCTGAAGGCTGAAGTTAGGACACAAGGGAAAAACACTATCAACGTCCACAAGTGGGAGCAACTCGCCGAAAGAACAACAACAACAACAACAACAACAACAACAACAACAATAGCTGCTTTGCTTGTAATAGCTACTCGACCGACACGTTAGGAATTGTATTATATCTTTGCTTGTTATGTTAAATTAGAAAAATTGGAGTCAATTAAAATTGTATATAAGAAATATGTTATTGTATCAAACTTATTTGGGAATTGAATTCTTCATTTCATTAGAAATTGTGAAAATTGTATAACTTAAATTCATATGAATAATATTTGAAAATTTTGTGCCAATTTCACTCTTTCAATCTTATTATTATTATTACGATTTTTAATATTTATTAGTATTATTAGTTACTTAGTATTATTATTATTATTATTTTAAGCTAAAAATATTATTAAAAAAAACCTACCTATCTAAACGGGCCAACCCGTGGGTCGACCCGACCCGACCCGGGTTGGACCCTAAAGGGTTCACGGGTTGGGAGGGTCGCCTAAATCAAGTTTGGGCCCGGCCCGGCCCGGCTAAGTGGCCAAACTGGCCCGAGCCCGCCCAAGTCACGGGCCAACCCGGGCGGGTTCGGCCCGGCCCAACCCGTTCGACCCGTTCGCCATCTCTAGCTAAGGGTTGGGAAGAGGAGGTTGCTCCTGCTACAGGGGCTCATCAGGTTGAGGATGGAGTTGCTCCTGCTGCTGGACGGTTTGGAGGGGGACCTCCTATTGCTGTTGGGGATCAATGGGATTGGGCCCACGGTTGGACCCTCTGGATCTTGCTTTCCTTGGAGACATGGCAGAAAACGATCTGTTCGATTGGAAGAGGAAGGATTGCTATTCGTGGTTCCCACAGATGGCGCCAATCTGTTGCCGCTAAATCTGGTGTGGGGACAAACAGGTAGAATTTGTGGATTCTTGGGACGTTGAATAGTCAAACCTGAAACCTTTCTGTCAGAGTTTGACCGTGATCTCCCTCTGTTGACCTGCAAAAAGTGCGAAACACCGGGGTTGATCCCGACGACGCACCCTTCGACGCTCAAGTCAGTAATCAGAAAAATTTTGAATGAGCTTTGATTGGCAAAAGATTGATTACCTGGTAACAGTAGGGGATGGGGGGTATTTATTGTAATACCCCGTATTTTCGCGAACAGTCGACTGGTATATCTAGCAGTCGACTGCTACTATATAACTTGTACACTATGTACACGGGATTTGAGGAGATTTATGAAAGGATTTGAGAAATATAGTCCCACATGGGAAATATACAAAAATAATTTGAGTATAAATATAATTAGCCAATGATCAAGAGTCACCTAATTGGTTAACCACCTTTTGAGAGGCAGATTGTGGTGGGCAGTTGTACTACATAGTATCTAATTTGTCTTCTAAAAAATATTAAAATTGTCTGAGTATTGGGGCGGTGCATTACAAATGGTATCTGTTACCGCTGATTTCGGTGTGGGGGTAAACAGATAGAATTTGTGAGTCCGGGAAAAAGCCTGAACAGTTGACTCGGCCTTCTTGCTCCTGCCGCGACCTGCAAGGAAGTGCGAGACACCGGGGTTGATTCCGGCGACGCACCCTCCGACGCTCTTGTCAGTAATCAGGAAAAAAGATTAAGAAAGAGCTTAAGTGGTCAAAAAGTGATTAACCTGGTCTTGGTGGTAGAGGGGTTGTACTTATAGTCGCCTTTGGAACGGTTAGGATCCTGATTTCCTGCCTAACAGCCAGGAGAGAAATCCTCCTATTCTGTTTTAGGAAATGGGGTCCTGATTCCCTGGTGGGTGCTAATCAAGCTTATTGATTTGATTTAGTCAAATTAGTGGCCTGATTCTCCTCATGGTGAACCGGGCTTGTATTGGGTCGGGACCCGTGCCCAGTTGATGTGGATCTATTCGCGGGTGGTTGGTTCTGTGAGAAGGAGGCCCAATACCCGTTTTGGATCCATCTGTATGTGAAATTACCTTTTTACCCCCGGGCTTCAAGATTCGTGCTCGATCTGGACGGTCCCGATTTAACCCCATTTTTAGCCATATCACGAGCCCCCCACTCCGAAAGACTGAGTGTGATCAGACTTTGAGGAGTAGTTTAGCTGTTTTAGTGGCTGGTGGAGTTGTATCGGAGTCCAAATGTGGGATTTTGAATCTAGAAAAAAGGGGGTAGTGAGGTAACTTTTGACGTCGCTAGCTGTTCTCTGGTCACATCGGGTATTCAAGGGTTTTCATCTATTTTTTCGGACTATTTATTTAATTTTGCGACGTGTTCACTAATCGTTCGGGGGCCTTGACCGTACATTCTAGCCAACAATTGTTCGTTCAGGGGTTCGAAAATGTGCCCCCAAATTTTCAATTATTCTCCAGAATTTTTGGTTAATTTTCCCGAATTTTTAGCAATTTTTTCGCAATTTTTAAATAAATAAAACGATTTAAATAAATAAAAAACGATTTAAATACCGATTAATGGCGTGGATCGATCTGAACCGTTGAACATGGACGAGCGCGAATTTCGGAAAGATCTGATGGTTGTTACCGCTCGGCAGCGTTTTTCTCCGTTTACGAGCTCGGGAAGGCGCTTGCTCGGCTGCCGACCGGAGGTAGGGGGTTCGGCAGGCCGAGTGACGTGGTGCTATCTGAGCTGTCGGATGCTGGTGCGCATCTCGAGACGGGCGCGGTTCCCAAGAAAACGCTATCTTGTCTTTTAGTACACGCGGCGTAATCTGGGCCGTTCATCATTGGGATTGCGAGTTTCTGGGAGATCCAACGGTTTAGGTAGCTCGGTGTCTTTTTTCTCCATTTACCAGCTCGGGAAGGCACTTGCTCGGAAGCCGACCGAGGGGGCGTGGCTTCGGTCGTCCGAGTGACGTGGCGCTATCTGAGTCGTCGGGTGACGGCGCACATCTCGAGACAGGCGCAGCTCCCAAGAAAACACTATCTTGTCTTTTAGTGCTCTCGGTGAGATCTGGGCCGTCTGATCGAGATCGGGCGCGAAAGTTGCGAGAAAAGTGAGTTTTCCACGTTTACACGCTCGGGAAGGCACTTGCTCGGCAGCCGACCGAGGGCCTGTGGTTTTTGGCAATCCGAGATGGCTCTGTTCCCAATGGTATTGATGGTGCTTCGGGACTTGTGTGGCGTTCCGCCTTCCCGATGTCATTAAGGATAATTCCTTTAATTAATGCGTGGCATTTCAACTTCCGAGGGTCGGTAAGGATAATCCCCTTAATTAATACGCGGCGCTCCAACTTCCGAGGGTCAGTAAGGATAATCCCCTTAATTAATACGCGGCACTTCAACTTCCGAGGGTCATAATGGCTGGTTCTTGGAGGCAGGCTATAAGTACTCCACTCCCTTTGTCATTTTAGTCACAACCAAATTAAGTTCCAGACCTCGGAGGCATCTGCCTTGGGTAGCTTCTCTCTTGAGGTTCGGAGAGGTGGTCGCTCTTCTGTCTGGTTTTCCCTTTGTTCCTGACGGCCCCGAAGCGGATGTTAGGAGCGAGGGGGGACGAGGTAGTAGTGGCGACGACCGTGGTCCGGATCCGAGGGATGAGTTACTTCAGAAGGACGGGTGGTCGCCCTGTTGTCTTATTCTTCTCCCGTTCCTCACTGTTCCGAAGGGGATGTCAGGAGCGGGAGGGGATAAGGCAGTAGTGGCGACGACCATAGTCCGGACCGGGGTGTGTGGGTCTCTTCGGAAGGACGGGTGGTCGTTCTCCCACCAAGATCTTCGGCCTTCTTTGGTCGCTCCGAAGCGGGTGCCTAGGTGGGCGGAGGTCTTGGTGGAAGAGGTGAGGATCCATGTCCGAGGCCGATTTTCGGACCGTCCGAGTCCGTTTGTTGCAACTGTGAAGGCGCCGTTACCAGAGTCCTCTGGCAAGCCGAGCCTTTCAGTTGCAACCAGCTAGCTCGGAATGGTGCGCTTCTCCATCATAAGTTGCAGCTCGGTCTTCTGGACCGTCCGAGCCCGTTGTTTGCAACTGTGAAGGCACTGCGGTCAGAGTCCTCTGACAAGCCGCGCCTTCCAGTTGTAAACAACTAGCTCGGAATGGTGTGTTTCTCCTGATCTCTGAGTGTTGATGGGTCCCCTCTCATCTCTGTCTTCCTTCCGGGCTGATGGCTTCTGATGGATGTCAGCCCGGGGGAGTTAGAGATGGGGGGAGTGCCGATCTGTTCCCGACCGGGGCCCGTGGGTCGACGGAAGACCGACTGAGGCACGGGACCTGGGGGGCGCTCGCCGAGGGCGGCACCTCAAAACTGAATCAAAATTTTTTCAGGTTCTTCTAGGCATAGGTGAGGCGTCAGAGGGTTCAGTCGTCCGAGCGACGTGGCGCACCTTGAGCCGTTGGATGGTGGCGCGCATCTCAAGACGGGCGCAGCTCCCAAGAAAACACTATCTTGTCGTTTAGTGCTCTTGGCGAGATCTGAGTCGTCTGATCGAGATCAGGCACGAAAGTTGAGGGGAAAGTGAGTTTTCCCCATTTACCAGCTCGGGAAGGCACTTGCTCGGATTCCGATCGGATCCTACTGCCGGCGTGTTCGGATCGCTTGTAGCTCAGATCTGGAACCCCTGGAGCCGAGCCAGTTGACTTGGTGAGAGAGGTAGTGGTGATGGGCCTTCGCGACGTTTCGAGAGCAGCCCAAAAGTCGCGAACTTTCATTGGAAGTCCAAGGGACGTCCCAATTTTACTATAAATCTTCACCCCCCCTAAGACCGAGTCTCACTTTTCACTTTTACTCTCTCTCTTCAGTTTTTACTCCGCTTCGAAGTTTTTAGCTCTCTGGTGGCGTTGCTAGCTGTCGCGGTAGCGTTCCTAGTTCCGGCGAACTTTCCGACCGCACCTGTCACTTCAAGGTCAGTCTCTTTCCCTTCTCTTTTTAGGAAAACATGGTTAAGATTTCGGCTGAGACCCCCGCCTCGGAGCAAGCCGTTGGCCGTGGGGATAAAGGGAAGGGAGTAATGGAGCCGAGCGAGCAAGACGTTGTTCGTCCGGATAAAGAGGGTGAAGTGGCCGAAGTGCCCGAGGAAGTCGCGGCGGAGTCCCGAAAGGGTAAAGCCGTGATCACGATAGTGGAAACGCCGAAGAGAGCGGGGGCGTTTGGTCGGCAGCCCATCGCCGTATCGAGTGTGGGAGGCATCCGGGATTATGCCGAGGATACCTTGGAGAGGGTCACTCAAGGTACGGCTAAGCTGGTGGAGGAGAACGAGCCTAGGGAGCTGTCCGAGGTCGACCATAGGATCTCGACTCTTACCGAGACTGATCTTCGTATGATCCGAGAGGGTTTCCAGATCCCGCTTGAGTATGTGCTGCTCCTTCTTGGGCCGGGGTTCCGAGCCAACACAAAGTCCTCGCCGGACGTATGTGTCTTTCCAGTCGACTCCCTCATCGCCGGGCTCCGCTTTCCCCTCCACCCATTCGTGGTCGAAGTCTTGGTCTGGTACGGTCTGAGTCCCGCCCAACTGATGCCGAACACATGGAGGCACGTCGTGGCGTTCCTCCTCCGATGCCAAGAGATCGGTGCCAAGCTGACTATGTACCTCTTTCGGAGTCTCTTCCGACCTTGCCAACCGAGGCGGGACGAGCAGAGGTTTTTCCTTTCTCCTCGGACGGGAGTTAAGTTGATCGAGAACCCGGACTCGATCAAACATTGGAAGGATAAGTACTTCCTTGTCCGAGCTCTGACGCCCTGGGTGATACCGACGGTTTGGGCGAAGGACGGCCTGCCCAAGCGTACAAAGAAGGACGTCCCGCTGAATGCCGAGGAGGCTGAGGTCCAGAGGAAGCTCCTCGCCCTGCCAGTGCTAAGCTGGAAAGATATTACGGAGGAGCATCTGTTCCGTGGGGGTCTCAGTCCGATCGACCCTCGTATGCATCTGGTATTTATACTCCTTGTTTGAAGTTCATGAAAAATTTTCTAAGTTTTTTCATTCGGCTTTTGCAGAGACAATGAAGCTTGATTACAAGGCTCTGGTGGCGAAGGGCCGGGCAGAGCAGGAGAAGAAGAAGAGGCCGTCGGCAGCGCCTCAGGACAGCCGAGCTTCGAAGAAGGCCTCGGTTGTGAAGACTGCCGACCAACCGAAGGTCGCGGTCCTCAAGGAGGGGGAGATCGAGGTCCTTGTCTCTCCAACGAAGGTCGTGATCCCCGAGCAGGGGGGTCGTGGTCCCCGATCCCCTCGCCTCGGATGCACCTGTGCCTACCTCGGAGGCGGACGCTCCCGGTCCGTCGAGCAGCGAGTTCGGGGTGACGGATGCGCTGTTCCTCCCAGTTCCGCCCCTTACCTCCGACGCGGAGAAGATCTTGACCGAGCGTCATAAGCAGATCTTCGTCCCCGATTGGCAGGTGATGAACGTCGACGGCTTTTTGGGCGACGGAAACATCTGCATGGAGGCGGTGAGGCACCTGCCGACCCCGAAGGATCGAGCGACCCTGAAGGCCGGGATGGCAGGGGACGCCGTGATGCAGATTGCCCGGAACACCATGTCGGTAAGTATGCTGAGCTATTCTTTATCCAAATCTCTTCCTTAGAATTTTTCTAAGTTCTTGGACTCGGATTTTAACGTGTTATTCTCTTCCCGACCCTCTGCCACTTCAATTTCTTGGTCGAGGAGTTGGCAAAGAAGGATCAGGAGAAGGAGAAGGAGAGGGCGGAGCGCGTCAAGGTCGCAAAGCGGCTTGATTCCGAGCTGCTTCTTTCGACGAAGAGGGCCACCGAAGTGGAGGGGCTAGAGAAGCAGCTGGCAGACGCCGTTCAGCTGTCAAAGGACACGGCAGCCAAGCTTGAGTCCTCGGAGAAGGAGGTGGCCGAGCTGAAGGATACGGCGGCCAAGCTCGAGGCGTCGGTGAAGGAAGCCGCCGAGCTGAGGGAGGAGCTGGCTAAGGCTCGGTCGGAGGTGGAGGACGCTCGGAAGGGGGCCGAGAAGATCAAGGCCAAACTCCTCAGGAAGGTGAAGAGGGTGAAGAAGGCCGTGCAGGAGGAGGCCGCGATGCACATGCTCCAGAATACGGTGGACGCCTACGGTCGAGCCTTGCAACATGTGGTCGCCAAGAACCCGGGCTTCGATACGTCCTCCTACAACTTCTATGACCTCGTGGAAGGGGAGGAGGTTGTCCCCGAGGGGTTGATCGGCCCCGAGGGGGAGACGGAACCCGTCGAGGACCCGTGGAAGGCCGCGGCCGAGGAGGAGAAGGAGGATGACTCCGAGGAGGAGAGCTGGAGCGAAGGAGGAGGCGGAGGCGAGGGCGAGGACAAGGCCGAGGGGTCGACGGACCCGAACGACAAAAAGGTCGACCCCTGACTCGGTTGTCTTCTTTTCTTTTTTTTTTGTTTTTGTAAGCCTAACTGCGGACTGGCCACCGCTGTTGTAGAACTCTTTGAATTTTGAATGAAAAAATGTTTTGTTTGGCCAAAATTTGCCCAAGTGTTGAGTCTCGGACTTAGTGTTTGTTTTGGCGTAAATTTTCCCCAAGTGTTGGGCCTCGGATTTATCTCTGCATTTCAGGTGAGATTTGGTCCGATCACGGAGGCTGAATACCTTCGGAAGGAGCTGGCGAAAACGAAGGACGAGCTCTTTCAGAGCCGGTATAATCGATATCTCCTGCTCGGCAAGCTGGAGGACACGAAGGCAGCTCTGCGGAGGTATGGTCGTGAGCTGTACCAGTATCGGAGGCGCTCTTCAGCTCCCTATCCCGAAGGCGAAGTCGAGAATCTCCGTAGAGAGCTTACTGCCGCCGAGCAAAAAAATGACGACCTTTTGGCCGAGGTCCAATACTTGGAGCTAGCGGAAAAAGAACGTTCGGCAAAAGGGAAGAAGCTGGCTTCCGAACTGGAGAAAGAGTCAACCGAGCGCAAGAGGCTATCGGCCGAAGTCGACAGGCTCAGAAGGATCACCATAGATAGGGGGATCGAGGTCACCCATTACCGACGGTTTGCGACTGATAGCGCCAATGCCTCGGACCCATTGAGGGCCCCTCGGCCGAAGAAATTGGCGAAGGACGACATCTTGAGGGATAGAATTATCGAACTGGAGGAGGAGATCACGTCGCTCAAGCCAGCGCCGGAGAGAGCTAATGTCCGCAGCATGTCGTGCACTCGCGAGGAAAGCGAGAGGGGATCACGTTTTACGAACTTGCGACGCGGTCGCCTATGACTAGGCGGAGTCCGACCGATGCTCAGAGTAGCGCGGCTGTCTCGTCGAGCGGTGCCTCGGTCGGTGCCACTGTTAGGACCAGCAGTGAAGGGGGATCACACTTCGTTGGTTTAGGGTCGAGCTCGGAGGGGAGGCCTCGTCGTCCTCGCGTTTCCCTAAACCGAAGCATTCCCCTTCCGAAGAGGCCCTGATCATGTTGTTTTCCATTTCTGTTGGTTGTTGTAAAAACCTAATTTGCGGGGTCGGTCCGGCAGTCTGTAACACTATTATGTTTGAATGCGAATCTGTGTATTGAAGTGTATTGAAGTTGAAGTTGTGTATTGAAGTTGTGTTCTTCGTTTTTCCTTTCTTTCAGCTCGTGGTGACGATCCCTGACTCGGACTCCGATCGTTCGAACGACGACTCCGAATCCGAGGCCACCTCTGGGACAGTGATTCTGAGCCCTAGGAGTGCTGATCTGAAGTTACGCCGAGCCGAGAGTGAGTGGGTCCACCTTTCGTCTGTCCTCAGTCTCCGGGAAGCCGAGATCCAACGCTTGGAGAATAGGATCGTCGAGCTGAGCCCCGCAGGAGAGGATGAAGACTCGCAAACCGCATTCAGCAACGCTCTTCGGGTCAAATGCATTCGGCACAACCAATCGAAGATTATTGCCGAGCGGGATGACTTGCTCTCGGAAATGCGGCTCTCGGAAATCCGGGGGGAGGCAGAGGAGTCGCCAGCCGAGGAGGACGAACAGTCCAATGAGGACGTTTCTATATGAGAGACAAGTGTAGTGGGTCGGGCATTGTGTGTTTTGTCTGCCAACACTTTGTAATGGAATGTTTTGTATTATGCGCCGACAATTAATAAAATTTCCTTTCGTTGCTTCGCATATTTGTTTTCGCTTGTAACCATGTTGGTCGCGCCGAGACCTTTGAACCGAGCGTGTTTGTTTAACCGAACGGGTCCTCATGAGTATGGCACTTTGTCGTTTAGCAGCTTCTGTCGCGGTACGGCACAAATTCCTAGGCGGCTCTGCGTTCTAGAAAATGCTATTTTGTCGTTTAGAGCAGGAGGCGAGATCTGAGCCGTTGAATGTTGGCGCGAATCTCGAGGTGGCTCGGTCTCCCAGAAAACGTTATCTTGTCGTTTAGTGCAGGTGGCAAGATCTGAACCGTCTGATCGAGATCACGCATGAAAGCTGAGGGGAAAGTGTGTTTTCCCCGTTTACGCGCTCGGGAAGGCACTTGCTCGGGAGCCGACCGAATGCGTGTGTCTTCGCGCTTCGGCTAATAGTTAAGAGAGTTCGGATTATATGTTCCGGACCTTGGGTATAGTTCAATGGCTGTGGGAGCAGTTCCGAACGGCGATCTACCCCTGGTTCGTCCGGAGACGAGCCGAGGAGGTAAAGTCGAGCTGAGTGTTGGACTCCGAACCATCGGTATAGTTCAACGGCTGTGGGAGCAATTCCGAACGGCGATCTACCCCTGGTTCGTCCGGAGACGAGCCGAGGAGGTAAAGTCGAGCCGAGTGTTGGACTCCGAACCATCGGCATAGTTCAACGGCTGTGGGAGCAGTTCCGAACGGTGATCTACCCCTGGTTCGTCCGGAGACGAGCCGAGGAGGTAAAGTCGAGCCGAGTGTTGGACTCCGAACCATCGGCATAGTTCAACGGCTGTGGGAGCAGTTCCGAACGGCGATCTACCCCTGGTTCGTCCGGAGACGAGCCGAGGAGGTAAAGTCGAGCCGAGTGTTGGACTCCGAACCATCGGTATAGTTCAACGACTGTGGGAGCAATTCCGAACGGCGATCTATCCCTGGTTCGTCCGGAGACGAGCCGAGGAGGTAAAGTCGAGCCGAGTGTTGGACTTCGAACCATCGGTATAGTTCAACGGCTGTGGGAGCAGTTCGGAACGGCGGTTCGCCTCTGGTCCGTCCGGAGACGAACCTAGGGAATGAGGCCGAGCCGAACGTGGACTCCGAACCATTGGTTGAAGCAATGTATAAAAAAGACAGGTGATAAGGGGGGAGAAAAACATGCAGATTCACAAACATAACAGAGCTTTCTTTATTGACTTCGACGGCGAACCGTTTTACATAGTACAATTTATGAAAAAATGGGTTACAAGTCGGAGGATTGGAGTGGCCCGATACTCCTTGTTACTTAGAGTGGCGTCGGAATGCTCTCTAGGTATTTCAGGAGGTGGTCGGCATTCCAGGTCCTCGGAAGCTCTCTGCCTTCCATGTCTTCGAGACGGTATGCCCCAGGCCGAACAACTTTTGTGATCCGGTACGGACCTTCCCAGTTCGGAGCTAGCTTGCTCTTCTGACCGGGGAAGGATATGGCTAGCTTTCTCAGTACTAAATCTCCTTGCTTAAGGTTGGCGGGTCGGACCTTCTTGTTGTAGGCCAACTCGATTCTTCTTCTGTAATTCTGCTGTCGAATTGACGCTCTCTCCCTCAGCTCGTCCACCAAATCTAAACTTGCTCTGAGGTCTCGGGCGTTCTGCTCCTCGCTGTAGGCAACGAGGCGAGGAGAGGGTATCCCGACCTCGAGGGGAATCACGGCCTCGGCCCCATATGTAAGATTGAAAGGGGACTCCCCGGTGGGGGTCCGCTTGCTTGTGCGGTAATTCCACAAGACATTGGGGAGTTGGTCGACCCACAAACCTTTGGAGCATTTGTCCAACCTTTTCTTGATGCCTGCCAGGATCTGCCGATTAGCATTCTCAGCTTGTCCGTTCGACTGAGGGTGGGAGACGGACGAGAAGCGCTGTTGGATGATGAGGTCATCGCACAGAGCTCGGAATGCCGCACCAGTGAACTGAGTACCATTGTCCGTCACGAGGACGCGGGGGACTCCGAACCTGCAGATGATACTTTTCCAGAAGAACTGCACCACTTTGTTCTCGGTTATGGTGGTGAGGGGCTCGGCCTCGACCCACTTTGAGAAGTAGTCGATGGCTACGACCAAGAACTTGAACTGACCCGGAGCCGAAGGGAAAGGCCCAAGCAAGTCCATTCCCCACATTGCGAAGGGGATGGGGCTCGACAGGGAGGCGAGGTTGGCCTGAGGGAGGCGTCGGATGCTGGAGTGTCTCTGGCAAGTGCTGCATTGCCGAACATGTCGCTCGGCATCTTGGAGAAGGGTCGGCCAGAAGTACCCATAGTTCAAAGCTTTCCGGGCCAAAGACCTAAATCCGGAGTGTGCCCCTCCGATGCCTTCGTGAAGCTCCTGTAGGGCATATTCGGCCTAATCCGGAGAGAGGCACCTTAGATATGGTCGGCCATCTATTTGAGAGAAGGAGCGCTTGTATAGGATGCCCTCGATCAAGACATAGCGCTCGGCCCGAGTTCTGACTCGGCGTGCTTCCTTGGGATCCGAGGGCAGAACTCCGTCCCTTAGGAATTCGACCAGTGGCTTCATCCAATTGTCCTGTAGCATGACCGGCAATGACTCCGCCGAGCTAGGTGGCTCGTCTTCGATGCTTGGCTTAGAGAGGACTTCAATCAGTACGGTCTGTTCGAGGCCTTGCAGAGAAGACGAGGCCAATTTGGAGAGAGCATCGGCTTGTGAGTTCTCCTCCCGGGGGACCCGTTGGATGATGGCTTCTTCGAACCGGCCCATGAGGTCCCGGACCTTGGCGAGGTACTTCGCCATTCGCTCGTCCCTGGCCTCATATTCGCCCAAGACCTGGTTCACGACTAGCTGCGAATCACTGTGAATCCGAAGGCGCTGCGCCCCAGCACTTCATGCGAGTCTGAGACCAGCTATGAGAGCCTCGTACTCCGCCTCGTTGTTCGAGGCCTTGAAGTTCATGCGGATCGCATACTGCAGGACGAAGCTGTCAGGGCCGTTCAGGATAATGCTGGTGCCGCTTCCTTCACTGCAAGAGGACCCGTCCACGAAGACTGTCCAAATGGGGGGCCCATTCGGGACGTGGCCGACCTCTGGGATAGTGGACTCTACAATGAAGTCGGCGAGAGCCTGTGCCTTAATTGCCGTCCGAGGCTGATAGGAGATGTCATGCTGACTTAGCTCTATGGACCACTTCATCAGCCGGCCCGAGGTCTCCGGCTTGTGGAGGACCGCTTGAGGGGTTGATCGGTGAGGACGACGACCGAATGGGATTGAAAGTACGGCCGAAGCTTTCTCGCAGCCATGATCAGGGCGTAGGCTATCTTCTCTATCCTCGGATAGCGGAGCTCGGCGTCCCGGAGCACCTTGCTCACGTAGTAGATAGGCCTTTGGGTCCGATCCTCCTCCCTCACTAAGACGGCACTTAGGGTCTGCTCGGAGGCTGTCAAGTAGACGAAGAGGGTCTCGCCCGGGACCGGTTTGCTGAGCAGCAGGGGGTTCACCAAATAAGCCTTTAGCTGGTCGAATGATTCCTGTTGCGACTGGCCCCATTCAAAACCTTTGGCTCCCCTGAAGGCTTTGAAGAAGGGAAGGCACTTTTTCCCCGACTTGGAAAGGAACCGGCCGATAGCAGCGAGCCGGCCGGTGAGCTTTTGTACCTCCTTGACGTTCCGAGGCGGGGCCATGTCTAATATGGCCTTAATCTTCTCGGGGTTAGCTTCGATTCCTCGTTGACTCACCATGAAACTGAGGAATTTTCCGGAGGAGACCCCGAACGCACACTTGTTCGAGTTCAGCCGCATGTTGTGCTTCCTCAACACGCCGAAGGCCTCCTGGAGGTCGGCAACATGGTCGGTGCCGTGGATGCTCTTGACAAGCATGTCATCAACGTACACCTCCATGTTTCGGCCGATCTGGTTCTGGAAGACCTTGTTGACGAGGCGTTGGTAGGTGGCGCCCGCATTTTTCAGGCCGAACGGCATTACTCGGTAGCAGTAGAGGCCTTGGTCGGTGACGAAGGAGGTCTTCGGGATGTCCGGAGGGAACATTCGGATTTGATTGTACCCCGAGAAGGCATCCATGAAGCTGAGGAGCTCATGGCCCGAGGTGGCGTCGATAAGGGTGTCGATGTTAGGGAGCGGGAAGGGATCCTTCGGACACGCCTTGTTGAGGTCGGTGAAGTCGATGCATATCCTCCACGAGCCATTGGACTTCTTGACCATTACAACGTTCGACAGCCACTCGGGATAATTTACCTCCTGTATGAACTTGGCCCTTAGAAGCTTATCAACTTCCTCTTTGATGGCCTGCTGTCGCTCGGGAGCGAACTTTCGCCTCTTCTGTTGAACCGGTTTGCACCCCGGTTCGACGCTTAGGCGGTGGACGAGCAAGTCTTCGGAGATGCCGGGCATATCCGCGGCCGACCAAGCAAACAGGTCGCGGTTATTCCGGATGCACCTCACCAAGTCGGAGAACAGCACGGTCGGCAAGGACTTGCTGACGAGAAATTTTCGATCCGGATCCTCGTCTGAGAAGAGTACTTCTTCTAACTCGTCCGCTGGCTCGGACGTTGGGCGAGCCTTCGGCTTGGGGATCTCTAGTGTCTCGAGCGAGAGCACTGGTCCCCCGGTGGAAGTCATGTAGCACTTCCGAGCTGTTTCTTGGCTTCCCCTGACTTCCCCTACTCCCGATCGAGTGGGGAACTTCATTTTCAAATGGTATGCCGAGGGGACAGCTTCCAGGGCGGCTAGGCCGGGGTGGCCTAGGATGACATTATATGCTGCTGGGACGTCGACGACCATGAAGTCCATCGGCTCGGTTCGGGTAGTAGGGGCACTTCCTGCAGTAACGTCTAGGGTTATCACCCCTTCGACGGTTACCGGGACCCCCGTGAACCCGTGGAGAGTATAACTGGCCGGCTTGAGACGGTCTCTGGACAGCTGCAGGCCTCGGAAGGCCGAGAGGAAAAGGATATTGACCGAACTCCCATTGTCCACCAAAATCCTCTGCACCTTGAAGTTGGCCATGCGGAGGTCGATGACGAGGGCATCGCAGTGGGGGGTTCGGACTCCTTCCAGGTCGGCATCGGAAAAAGACACTGGGACGTCGAGACCTTTCGGAGGAGGGGCACTATGGACCGAGTTGACCTCTCGGACAAAGGCTTTTCGGGAGGAATTAGAGGAGCCCCCCATGGGTCCTCCGTGGATCAAGTGCAGAACCCGTTCCTCCTCGAACTCGGGTGTCCCTTCGCGCCGCTCGGAGCGCTTGTTAGCCCCCCGAGGCAGAGGGGAGTGGCGGTCTGTCCGATCGTTAGCCTTCACGAACTTGGCCAACTGCCCCCTTCGAATGAGGGCTTCGATCTCATCTCTCAAAGCCCGGCAGTCATTCGTATCGTGCCCGTGGTCTCGGTGGTACCGACACCACTTATCTTTGTCCCTCCTCTTCGCCGGGGTGTGCATCCTCGGGGCTGGAGGGATGACCCCCTCCTTCTCCACCTCCATGAGGATAGTGGAGACATTAGTGGTGAGGGGAGTGAACTTCTCGAATCTGGGGGGAGGGCGGCGCTGACCGCCGATGTCCTTCTGAGCTTTCTTGGACCCTTCTTCCCCTGTCGCCTTCCTTTTCGACCCTGCGGAGGGTCCCCCAAAGCTGGGAAGGGCTTCAGCCTCTTCTGCTCGGATGTACTTCTCGCACCTCAGGAGGAGGTCGGCGAAGTCGTGCGGGGGCTTCTTGGCCAGGAACGATCGGAGGTTGGCATTTAGGACGTTCGACTGGAACGCCACGGTGGCCACGGACTGGTCTAAGGAGGCAATTGACCTGACTTCTGTGGTAAACCTTTTAACATAGTCCCACAACTTTTCTTCCTTCTCCTGCCGCAGGTTCAATAGGGAAAGACTTGTCTTCTCGGCTCGCCGGCTACTCACGAAGTGAGTAATGAACAGCGTCTCGAACTGCTCGAATGAGAAGATGGATGAGGGGGCGAGCCTAGAATACCATTCCCGAGCCGACCCCCTGAGGGTGGCAGGAAAGGTCCTGCAGAGCACCGCGTCGGAAGCTTGATGGATCAGCATCAGGGTCTTGAAGCTCTCGACGTGGTCGACCGGATCGGATTCCCCTGAGTATGTTTCAAACTGTGGCGGTTTGAAACTCCTCGGTATGTGGGCCTCCATGATTGACCGTGAGAAGGGGGGTCGGCTGGGACGGAAGGTTCCGACTCGGGACTCTTCCTCCCTGTCCATGCGGCCGATGCACCTTTCCACCTCATGGATACGGCAGATGAGGGCGTCGTCCCTCCGCTGGTAGTCGTATGACCCTCCGGACTCCTCTTCATAGGAAGGGGAGCGTGGACTGCGGCGCCGGTAATCCTGGGACCGGCGTGGGCTTTGTTCCCGCTGCTGGCGGCTGGGAGCCGGGGAAGGGCTCCGGGTTCGGTGCCGAGGACTGGGATCCCTGGGGGGCATCGGAGCCCTCTGAGCATTCTGGACGTTCTGCCGAAGATTGAGGGCCTGCAGAACGGTCTCCTGAAACTAGAGGAATTTGGCTCGACTGATAGGTACATCCCGGTCCCTCGGATGACGCCGATCCCTGGGGGAGCGGGACCTCCTCCTTCGGCGATCGGGGGACGCCGCTCTGCCTCTGCGGTCCGGAGACCTTCTGCCGTCTCGGCGACGTGGGGACCGCTCACCTTGACGCTGGCGGGAGGCTCCCTCTCGGGCCCGCCTCTCGTCAAGATGAGTGCGGAGGTCGTCGTCCTTCTGGTGGTTCAGAAGTGTGATGCGGAGGTCGGGGTGATGAGAAGCCATCGAGTCCGAAGACCCGTTATGGACCGAGACATGGCCCGGATTGAGAGGCTGCTTCTCCTTCCGACCGTTATGACCGGACGGACCATTGTTGGGCTGCTGCTTGGGAGGAGGAGGTGGGACCTGCTGGGTCAGCGGAGGGAGGTCGGACTGAGGGATAGGATTGACCGGAGCTTCATTTGCCGGGTCGGTGAGGTTGCCCCCACGGTTCGACCCTCTGGATCTGTTCTTCTTCGGCGGCATGACTGCAGGGGACGACGGAGAATGGACTGAGGTTGTTCGTGTGGCTTGTTTTCCCACAGACGGCGCCAATCTGTTACCGCTGATTTCGGTGTGGGGGTAAACAGATAGAATTTGTGAGTCCGGGAAAAAGCCTGAACAGTTGACTCGGCCTTCTTGCTCCTGCCGCGACCTGCAAGGAAGTGCGAGACACCGGGGTTGATTCCGGCGACGCACCCTCCGACGCTCTTGTCAGTAATCAGGAAAAAAGATTAAGAAAGAGCTTAAGTGGTCAAAAAGTGATTAACCTGGTCTTGGTGGTAGAGGGGTTGTATTTATAGTCGTCTTTGGAACGGTTAGGATCCTGATTTCCTGCCTAACAGCCAGGAGAGAAATCCTCCTATTCTGTTTTAGGAAATGGGGTCCTGATTCCCTGGTGGGAGCTAATCAAGCTTATTGATTTGATTTAGTCAAATCAGTGGCCTGATTCTCCTCATGGTGAACAGGGCTTGTATTGGGTCGGGACCCGTGCCCAGTTGATGTGGATCTATTCGCGGGTGGTTGGTTCTGTGAGATGGAGGCCCAATACCCGTTTTGGATCCATCTGTATGTGAAATTACCTTTTTACCCCCGGGCTTCAAGATTCGTGCTCGATCTGGACGGTCCCGATTTAACCCCATTTTTAGCCATATCAGTATCAGAGCCGACTTTCGACACCGAGTGTAGAAGAGGGCCTATGATCTGCACATTTTGTGGGGTACACGGCAGGGAGGTGATTCTCCGGATAGGCAGGGAGATGATTCTCCGGATAGGCAGGGTGCATTTGTATGTACCGGGTGTATCTGCATATTTCGTGGGATCGAGGATGACGCTACATCGGCTAGAAAGGGCGGATCCTACACTAAATGTGTGCCCTGTACTCAGCGAGGACGCTGATTTCTAAGGTGGGGTGTATGTAATACCCCGTATTTCTGCGAACAGTCGACTGGTATATCTAGCAATCGACTGCTACTATATAACGTGTACACTATGTACACGGAATTTGAGGAGATTTATGAAAGGATTTGAGAAATATAGTCCCACATGGAAAATATACAAAAATAATTTGAGTATAAATATAATTAGCCAATGATCAAAAGTCACCTAATTGGTTAACCACCTTTTGAGAGGCAGCCTGTGGTGGGCAGTTGTACTACATAGTATCTAATTTGTCTTCTAAAAAATATTAAAATTGTCTGAGTATTGGGGCGGGGCATTACATTTATAGCCACCTTAGGGACCAGTTTCGGGATAAGATCAAATCCCTACTTCCCAGTGAACGGATAGAAGGAATCAGGGCCATTGATTAAGGTTAATCATAAACCCTAATTCTACCCAGCTAGACCGGGTTTCTCGCGGGTTAAAACCCGCGCCCAATTAAGGTGGATCCGTTTGTGGGTTATTGGACCTTTGGAAATAGGATCCAGTACCCATTTCGGACCCATTTGTAGGTTGAAATTACTATTTTACCCCTGATCTTTAAGATTCATGCCTGATTTGGACAGTTCCGATTTAGCTCCATTTTTAGCCATATCAATATATAGGGGGAAAGGGGTATGAGCAATTTGCTCATTTAGTAAATAAGAAATTGATGATGTGGCATACATGTGATTGGAAAATTCTTAAAAGGGTTAGTTGTCAAATGTATCACATGGATGCCACATAATCAATTACTCATTTATTAAAGAGTAATGCTTTAGCCACTACCAATTTCTCTACCATTTTCTTCACTACCTTAGGTGGCATACTATATATATATATATATATATATATATATATATATATATATATATATATATACATACTAGTAGTTTACACGTGCGATGCACATCTTAATAAATATAGTTTTTTTAAAAGTAAAAATTCAGACACAGTCTGGATTTGATCTAAAACCTCATTTACAATAGTTTTGCACGTGCGTTGCACGGGTGGGTAGATGGACAGATTACACTAAGGTCTTCTCCCATTATAGTAGTGTATATATATATATATATATATATATATATATATATATATATATATATATATATATATAGGGTAAAAGGGATATGAGCAACTTGCTCATTTAGTAAATGAGCAATTGATTATGTGGCATGCATGTGATACACTGAACAACTAACCTTTTTAATGATTTTCCAATCACATGTATGCCACATCATCAATTGCTTATTTACTAAATGAGCAAGTTGCTCAAATCCCTTTTTCCCATATATATATATATATATATATATATATATATATATATATATATATTCACATGAGCACTCCTCCCAGAATTGGTTAAATATATTGTACCATTTGCATTACTCATGATTAATAACTATTAATGGACTATCTCTAATACAGAGACCCCCATCAATCAAATTTAAATTTAAAATTATATACACATATATATGTAAATTAATGAACTATATATCACTGTGTTTGGCCTTTAATTCCAAAATTGGTTAAATAGTACCATTTGCATTACTCATGATTAATAACTATTAATGGACTATCTCTAATACAGAGACCCCCATCAAATGTAAATTTATGAACTATCACTTTGTTTGGCCTTTAATTTCATGAATTAGAACTATAAATACTAATGATTCTACCATGCTTCAGGTCATCAAGTTATAAGAGAAATCAGCAGAAAATCAGTTGGTGAGAAATGGCTGCCAAAGGTTCATCAAATGCTTATAATTTGACTGTTGCTATCCTCCTTCTTGCTTTCCTCTTCAGCTCTGGTTAGTTTGATATATACTTCTTTTTTATAAGGTTTCTCTAAATTTCTTTCATGGCGTCTAGTTGAGGGATTATGAGAAATTCTCTTATCTCAGTAAGTCGAGGATGGTTGAAGTATATATGCAACGAGACATCTCAATAAGTTGAGGATGGTTGAATTATATACAACAACTTGCTCTTGCAGGTAAATTACTGGCACCTTCCTAGCAGTAGCTAGCAAATTGTTGTATATAATTCAACCATCCTCAACTTATTGAGATGACTCACCGCATAAGAGAGGATTTTGATCTCACAGAACTAATTATAGCTTCATTCGATGAAAAAGTTGGTGCCCTTATTATTAATAGAAGCCAAGTATTGTCTTTTCTTTTTTGTCTTTGATTACATATATAACGACACAAAAGTATGAAGACCTTCTGTTGGTAATATATACTGTTTAGTGCATATGCTAAATCTTGTTTCTAAAAATGTAGTACTTCAAAAAAAAAAATATTTATTTACTTATTTATTTAATAAAAATAAAATAGCTATATCATTTTCTGGTCTCATGCCTGAGGGCTCGCTTCCTTTCTTTACCCAGCTGAGCTACAACTCGGTAGCAATGTAAAACTATGTTCTCAAAATGTCTATGTTCATTGGATTTTTGGATAACAAATTTGCAATTTCACGAGCTAGATCACTATTTAATCTCGTCAACTGCATGAACTGCAACAGTCACACTTCATGCATGCAGATATATATATATATATATATATATATATATATATATATATATATATATATATATATATATATATATATATATATATATAATCTCGTCAATTGCATGGACTGCAACAGTCACACCACTAGCTATTGTGTGCACTCGGTGGTCATCGTATCGACGATGCGAACCGTTCACATTGTTCTACATGTCTAAATTAGTCTAAATATGTAAAATAAAGTTATTTGAAATTTATTTGTTCATCCATCATGTCATTATAAAAAAATGATATTTAGTCATACAATTTTGTAATTTTTCAATGCATGGGCAGAAGAATTTCAAATGACTTGATTTTACATATTTAGACTAATTAAACGTATAGATCAATGTGAATGGTTTGGATCGTCGATACGAAGATCCGAAGGCCGAGTGAACACCATGGTTGCTAGTGCACAATGGAAGAGGACTATATATATATATATATATATATATGCAATGCTAACGCTCGTGTTGATTCTTCAGTCTAATATTATACAAGTATTTGTGGCTGGAGTCGAGAGACTCTATCCGTTCCCATCAAAAAATATTATACAAGTATTGCGTATCCACTGCATGTATTTATTGCATAATGCTTATGCCGAACTATGCATTCACAATAATTAATTGATTTTTTTTATGTTAAATATATTTTTAAATATATATTATCAAACCATCATCTTAATTGATTTTCCATTTCCAAAAAATACAGTCGTTAACATTTTTTTAAACAATTTGAGACGTACGGTGATTATTGGGATATCTATCTTTACTTTTTATGGAGAGCACGTACGTACATTAATGCATGTTGGGTACGCTATGCATAACTAATCCTGCAATTTCTGCTGACCACAATTACAGTGAATCCAGTGGTGAGCGAGCCGAAGGAAGTCGTATGTTTAACTATGAGCAATAGTCCCAACTCTTGCAACAACTACTGCATCAAACTCGGCAATGCAGAGGGAATATTCTATCCTAATGGCAAATGCTGTTGTACGAGTAGTAATTAAGCAGTAATTAGTGAAGATATTACAATAATAATAATAATAATAATAATAATAGTAATAATAATGAGAAGAGAGGGTTATTGTATTCATCTTTAACTCTATATACTTGTACTGAAGAGAGTAATAATAATGAGAAGAGAGGGTTATTGTATTCATCTTTAACTCTATATACTTGTACTGAAGAGAGGGTTATTGTATTCATATAGCAACTTAAATGATGAAATAAGTTATTTTTACTAATATTGCTCTCGAAAATATTTCCCATTTACCAGGACAATGTTTGTTGTTGTTGTTGTTATTATTATGGTGTTGGTTGTTCTTATAACTTAGGTTGGATTGGTATTGTTGTCGCAGATATAGTGCCAAATCAAAAGATTGCCTGGATTGCGAAAAGTTTCTCCTATTAAAGGAATTTTAATTTTGGCAATTAAAGTTATAATCACCTTTCCTGGTGCTGTGAAGAGATGATCCATTTTTAAAAAAAGTTATTTGTACGTTCGGAGCTCAGAATAATTGGGCTCTCCAAATATAATACCACTAGTGTTAGTGTAAATTGCACGGTCTAAAATAATATAATTTTGCGGCACTAATGAAATTATATTGAACTTCCAAAAAAATTTGAGAGAATTGAGAGAAATTTATGAATATTATTCATACCGTAATTACCGAAATCTTCATTATTAACCTTACATAAGCAGATAGTTTAGAGAATCATTGTCAAACAATAATATTATATAATTGAATATTACTAAAGCTGCTTGAGGGTGGGTGCGGGAGTAGGGATGTGGGTGTTTGGAAAATCTACCCCACAACTCGTAGTGCTAATAGCGGAAACACACCACAAGCAATAGAAACTCCCAAGACTTAGATGAACCAAGAACAAGCCACCACAATATATGCAAGATCTCACAAGAACACAATCAATATGCAGAGATAACCAATACTTCTTATTCCCCAAGAAATACAAAGATTACAAAGAGATTACAACTCTCAATCTCTCTCTCTCATCTTTGAAACACTCGGCACAATCTCCTCTTGAAGTTGAACAATGATAACGGCTCACCAAATCTCTCTATTTGGATGATACAAACCCTAGAGTTTACAACCATATATATAGCCCCTAAGTAAATCCTAGAAGATAAACACAAATCTAGCAATTGGACCTTAAACTCGTAAGCCCAAAAACAATCAACCGCCGAAGTCGGTCGACCGCACGCCCAAGGTCGGTCGACCACAACATGTAGAACTAAACCCGAGACTCGACCAGTCGACTGCACCCCCAAGGTCAGTCGGCCGACCCTCCTCTGTTGGACCTGTACAATCGAAGAACTCTCAGTAGCTAGGGTTAGTCGACCGCAACTCTTCAGGATGCATTCTTCTACTCGGTTCTTGTCTTCTCTTACTTCTTTGTCTCCTCCTCTTCTTCTCCAACTTCAAGTACTCAGTGCCTACATGTATTTGAGGCCATAACCCTAACAGTGGATGGGAACGGGCATAGCCGTGAGATTTCGTTCACTGTGAGAAGCCATAAAATGAAAGAAATGCTATGTGAATGCGAATCGTCATTCTCGACTTCTCATTCACCGTGAGAGAGACATGTATTAGTGGTTTTAGGTTTTTTGTTGTTGGGTATAACACTGTATAAACTTTTAAAAAGGGGGCCCTATATAATTTGGGGGCCCAAAGCAACCGCTTGGGATGCTTGGGCCCAGATCCGCCCTTGACACGAATGAGGTTCGCTGCCTGAATTGCATGAAATGGAGCAATGCACACTTTAATCGATTGATTTTCGATAAGAAGGTGGTAGTGGGGGTGACGCAAATGCACAACAATAAATATGACATTTGATAGCTTTCATAAAATGCTATAGCAGACCTACGATAGCATTTTCCAAATGCTATAGAAAGCCCCGCTATAATAACTCTATAGCATTTTAATAAAACTGTGTAACATTGACAGCATTTTGAAAAATGCTATAGAGTTTATAGCCTTTCGGCAAACGCTATAGAGTTTATAGCGTTTCAGAAATGCTATTATTGTTACAGCGTTTTGTAAAAACGCTATCGATGTGATAGCATTTGGAAAACGCTATCATTAGACAGCGTTTTCAAAATGCTATCAAATAGAGCAATTTTGAAAACGCGATCTTTTTTACAATGTTTACAAAATGCTATTTTTTGACCAGTGTTTTGAGAATATAACCAAACATACAACATTTTTAAAACGCTATCGTTTTGATATCGGTGTTTTTTTTACAGCATTTTAGGAACGTTGTTTCGTTTTAACTGTATACAAAAAAAATCTGCAAATACAAATAAAAATTGATTTATAGAAAATGTCAACACATCATTAAAACTATAAAAGTTTTGCAAATTTGTGTTAAAGTATATAAAAACATACCATCATAGAAATATCCGTACAATAAACTTATAAAAAAGTTCATCCAATAAACTTAAAACTGACAACAAAAAATCTTTGAGTGACTAACATCAACATAACTCGCACTCTTCGGTTCATCCACGACGTCTTCAATTTGCAAATGTAGAAGAAAAAATGCCAAACATAAGATATAATAATGAAAAAAAAAAGTTTTTTTATAAATGTCAAATACAAATTATACCTTAAATAGTCAAGCATACAAGTAGTTTTCCCACATACTTCATATGAGAATGTGGATTTAAGGATTTTGTAGAGGCTATGTAGGACTTCAGTTGTTGTCCAGTTATTAAGTTTAACATTTAGAGAAAATTTTGAGATATTATTTAAAGCATATGTCACAGAATTGTAGTAAACTTATATAATTTGAATCGCGAATGATTAATATCTAAAAAGGATAACAAAAGATCTTTAGGATTTTCTTCATATACAATACAGGATTTTTCTAGCATGTACCACTTTAGAAAATTAGAAATTTCCATTCATATAACACACTAGTTTGTACTCCCACATTCTTACTAACATGAATATTGGTAATCAAATTAGAACACAAAAGTATCTACATAAAATCACACAATAATTATACTAATAATGTACAATCTACATTCTAGATAGTTTCTATATTCAACATACCAACTAAATTGATCAACTACTCATGTAAAAATTAAGCATGCACAATTCTACTAAATTAGAAGGCAACAAGAACACCAACCTCTTTCTTGATGCAAAAAGTAAGTAGAACTCCTAAAAAATGCTTCAAGCTCCAATACAAGATACTTCGGCCTAGCTCCTTTCCAAGCAAGAAAAACCGAAACTTCCTTCTTCCCCTCTTTTAAATTTTTATTTTGATCTTAGTGTTATTCATGATAGAGGAGGGGGCTATTTATAGGATAATTGTGTGGTTCAAAAAGCTCCCTACTAACCAAAATAACTCTCCGCTCACACAACACACCCCACTCTCCCTCACTCCTAGCCATAGTCCGGCCACTTCTCTTCATGTGCACAAACACGTGCACGTGCACTCTATATGCGCACTCTTCTCCTACAATTTTATTATTTGTTTATTAAATTAGATGTTGGTGTGTGTTAAACATGACAAATGCACTAGTCTAACTAGATTTTAAATACACAATTTAATGTAGAAATAATCACGGGCTTTTGAATTTGTAAATAATTTTTAGTGGGCTACAAAATTAATTTAGGCCTATTGGATTTAATTAAAACAAATCACAAAATTTGACGAAAAAAATGAGAAGAAAAATTCCCATAACTCAATAAAATTTTAGGAATAAAAGTGTGCATAAAATTTTACATGCAATGCACGTTCTAAATATTAAAATTTATTTTTCTGGGATGTTACAACACTCCTTCCTTAAAATAGTTCCGTCCTCGGAACTACGCTTAAAGACAGAAAAGCAAAAGAAATAAAATTACAGGGTTTAGTCAGAAAGTTCAGAAATGCTATTATTTATCACTTTCAATAGCATTAATACTTAAATGTTGTAATAAATCCGCTGTAGAACATCATATTTGTTGTAGTGATGGCAGCGACACCAACATCCACGTCCTCGACAGCCAACGATCCCAGGATCGAAGGGAACAGTAAGATCAAAAGCTGAGCCAACCCTAACCACAAGAACTAGTAAAGTCCTCAGATCCAACAGTCAGCGCACATATAGATAAAAAGGAGGCAGCTTTATGGTACTCTCAAGAGAAACGAGGTATCGTACCAGGGAAGAAGACAAGGAACGAGATGAAGTCACAAACAAACACTTCAAATCTGCCATTGCTTCTTGAGTGCTCAAACCCGACAGTACTAGCCCCCAATGAGGAAAAGGAGGCTGCTTTGGGGGGTAACCAAGAGGAGAGGATGGGAGATTTAGGGATGAAGACAGGAAGAGAGGACGAACTGATGAACAAGACAGGTAGAGAAGTGGATAAGGAGAAGAAGACAGCAGAGGAGGAGACCACCTCGTTCTCTCTGCCCTTCTCTAATGCTCTTTCACGTGTGTCGATGGAGGTATGGGCCAAAGTTGAGCCAAGCGAGTGTGTTGGGCCAGTAGAGGGGCACAACAGAATAAAATTAGGCAATAAAATACTTATTGACATTCTAGAGGACGAGAATAGTGGTTTTGGGATGTTTGGGGTCTGGTTCTTTTTTAATAAACAGGCCCAAGGAGGGACGGGCAATCCAAGTAGGATACTAGTGAACCTACTAGTGATGAGGACGATTCATATTGGGAAACTGACTTAGAATTAGAAGAAGTGGTTCAGGATACACCTCAGATTGGTAATACACCAGACATGGTTTCTTCCTCATCCCCTGAGTCGGTTGCATGCTCTTCACAGACTTTTCCAGAGTCACATCAGAGGAACATAGGTTTCTCTGTGCACCATATTGCAAAGATGAATCAGGATGAGTCCCTAGATGACTGCCTGGAGATTACTGCTGCTGCTAAGAAGGCTAAGATCAATAGTGGAGGAACGTGTGTTATGTTAGCTTCCATTTTCAATTTCATGAATGACGCTGACATTTTCAATCTTTCTAATACTTGTCGTAACCCCTATTGCTTACTTTTGTATTTTTATTATATTTTAATAAAATTCTCAATTATTTATTTTATTTTTGGATTGTGGTTATTTCATGTTGTTGTTGTTTTCTTGAGATTCGTTCCGCTGGATTCAGCCTTTATTTTCTCATTTGTTGATCTTCAACTTGTTCTTCATCTTGTCTATTGTTTAAACCTATTCTTGGCCTAATTGTTTCTTATTGGATCCCTTTCACCCTATTGGATACTTTTCAGTTCATATAAGTTAAATACCGTAAGTAATCTAGTATGAAAATAGTTGTACTCTCATGATGACCCTAGTTGTTAGTTTAACCGTTGACATCATCTCTTGATCATGAGTAGTTATAACAATTGACACCCATTGCATGAAAATAATTAGATTAGTGGACATCTTGATGGTATGTTGTTTGTGACACCCCGTATGTTGTAGATGATTGTTACATACATGATTGTTGGATGTATTATCTCATCATAGACTATTTGATTCACATGCCATGCTGATTTGAGTAACCCACATATACCATGCTTTGTATGATATCTTAGATTGGACCGTTTGTAGTTAAGTTGTTTGATAAAATGCCTAAAATAACTTTTGTCTACTGCTATCCTATATTGTACAGTACTTTCGACCCTAATAACATCAGTAAAATAAATAAGTTTGTGAACATGAATTGTAGCCTATGTTTTCTAGTTTTCAGAACTTTCGACGGATCTGAATTCCGATTTTTGATGCATGAGTTATTGTTGTTTAATTGCAGTCATATCGTACGTTCCAGATTCTGAACTATATGTATTTTGTTTGAAATATTATTTTTAAACTGATAGTAAAAGTAGAATTTGAACTCTTCATTTTGCTGAGTATGTTTGGACATGATTGAGATCAGTCCCTAATTTTTGTAGAATTATTAACTGATATTTATATCTCTTTTCATACTTATGAAACAATCGATATATTTTCCAAACTGCATGTTGTTCAGTAAAGAACTATGTTTTCAACCTGATTCTATTTGTTTTTGATAAGAACTTCGTAAATATGAACTGTAACCTTATTTGTATATTTTATCATCCTTTTGACGGATCTGGATTTTGATTTATATTTTGAGAATTATCTCTGTTTTGGTACTGCTGTGTTAGAACTTTCAGAATTGAGATTTTGTCGCACTACTCTGTTTTACCAATTTTGTTGACTATACTATATATAATATTAATTCATGATATTTTATATTTTGAAACTAGATATGTTAGGGAATCTTTTAGATTTTTCTCAGATTTGATTATGATGATTTTGAACTCTTTTCCTGCTTATAAACAAGATTTTGTATTTTCTGGCTGAACCTAATTTCTGTATTAATTGCTATTTTCAACCCTGATTCTGTGGCTGATATGTGACTTATATATATATATTCTAGAATCGATAGAAAGTCTAGTTTCTAGATTTTCTGACGGATCTGGATTTTCTATTCTGTAGCAACGGGAATCTCAGATTTGGTACAGTAGTGTCTTACTGTCCGAACTGAAAGTTTCGTTGTTTTGACCGTTATAAGTTGTTTTTATCAACCGTTTGTATTCTCATTTCATCTTAGACTTATCCCTGTTCATGCTATGTTCTTAGACTATTTATATTCATTCACACTTGTTGTTAAAAATGAAAATAATCAAGTCGGGGTTCCTAAGGGACAAGATCGAGTAGTGGACAATATAGAAATGCATATTCGAAGGGAAATTGTTTTCCCCACTGTTTACCATGATACTTACTATTTATCTCTAGATGCATTAGGGCATGATCCATGACAATGTTTGATGTTGATGTTACTGAAACTGTTTGTCTGAATATACTGCCATATAGAAGTTCTACTACAAAATCTTAAAGCGAAATTATTTGTTGTAGCAACCATGTGGTAAAAATCGGACGCATGAAGTGCTACCTAGTTAGTAATGAACATTAGATATAAGAATAACTATTTATACTGTCACATCCTGTTACTGTTACTATTACTCTTGATTAATGTTATTATTAATCACTGTTATCACTACACTGTTTATGCCATTTGTACACTGTTATATTTGCTACCTTCTCCATGTTAGTATTACCTGTTTAGTTTAGTTTTCCTTCATTTTTCTACTGTATTACTTGCGGCCTGGAACTTGCATCTAACGGGCGATATGCTTTTCTATTTTCCTATTTTCCTTTTAATTACCATATGAGCAGGTTTTACTGACCATTTGCCTCCTGGAGTTGGTGAGCAAAAGTTTTGAGCTGCGCTAATGGAAATTTATTGCTTATTGTTTTGATGAACTATTTATTTCATGGATTATATTGATACTTGTATTTGGGCTTATTATCCCAGGATTATTATTTGATTTCGGATCTTGTATTTGTTGGGATATTATTATTATTATTATTATTATTATTATTATTATTATTATTATTATTATTATTATTATTATTATTATTATTATTATTATTGCAATGAATACTGTTAAGTTATGACTGTTTTGCATGCCTGGTTGGAGTATATTGTTATATTTACTGTTATGATGAGTCAAGCAGGTCCATACAGCTTATGGATAGTGAAAACTATCTGCTGGGCTTAGTCACGTAGCGTATTCCGTATTCTTTTGGGAAGCGAGAAGTGACACTTGTGGTCTGGCGATTAACGATATTGAACGAAACGCGATTTGCCTTAGCAAGATTAGAGGTTGGGAATTGTCAAGAGAGAAACTTGTCTCAACCAATGAGACCAACCCCGAATGTATCTCCGTTGCTGGTATTAACGCTATCTTCTCTTTGGAAAGATTTGGGGGGAGAGGTGTAGTACCCCGTATTTTTAAATATTATTTTTAAGATTAATAAATAAATTAAAATGGTTTTTGGTGATTTAATAAATATTTATCTAAAAAATTTATCTTTTTATACGTGCAAAACACGTGCAAATATTTTCTTGGGAAGTTCAAAGTCAAAAATTATTTTTTAGTAAATCATTATTTATTATTAGATATTATTTGTAATTTTTTTAGATTTTTCTGATAATTATTGGACTTATTTGCAAATATTTCAAAAAGAAGGACTTTTGTGCAAAATTACCAAATGGGGTGAAAACTCCAGATTTCAGGATTTTTGGGCTGGGTATAATGCTTAGTCAACTTAGGGTTAAAAAGTTTACTTTTTTTTATGAATTTGACTTATTTTACAAGTTTTGATAAAAGATGATCTTTTTGCAAAATTGCTATTTATAGGGATGAAAATGCAAACTTCCTTTTCTGGGTTTCGCAAACAGTGCCGGCTGACTTCATGAAGGTTATTTTGAATTTTAAACTCAAATAAATTGGTTTTTATCAAGTTTCCAAGTATAGGGATCTATTTCTGTAAAGATATGTTTTAAAAGAAGTATTTTGCAAATGTGTTCAAAATCCTAATTCTCTTATTTCCGGCCTATTTAAAGGGTGGAGTACAGCTGTCTTTCGCTGCACAACACAAAGGTTTTATGATTATTATTTTCTTAAAGATTTAAAGAGGAGATCTTAGATTTCTTGCGAAGGAGGGGCTTTTCTCATTTTCTAATTTGTCTTCGTTTGATCTCTTCAACAAGGTGAGTGACATGTTTTATTTTGTTTTATGTGTGTTTTATGCGATGATCTATTTATTAGAAAGCTTGCTAGGGTTTTGATATGAATACATATGGTGGATTGAATGAATTGATGAGTTAAAATTGGATCTTTTGTGAAAACCCTAGTTATTTGTGAGTAGAATTGCATGTGGACGATTTTAGATAGTAGGAGAACCCAATATAAATTGTGAGTAGGCTATTTCTTTTGGGATTATTGCTAATTTGATTGGATATGGTGAATGTTATGCATTAATTGATTAAAGATAAGATTTTTGGACTATTGGTAAGATTGGATGAATGCAACTTGGCCATGTTAATGATAAATTTGTTTTTGTTCATGAATTAACTATTGAGAATAGTTGAGATTGAGTTTGAGAAATTTTGAGGATGAGTAATGGATTAAAAGACCATGTCTTGAAGATTTGAGTTGTGATGACTAGATTTGGGTTTGATACATTTTGACTAAATTGGGGAATTTTGTGATTTGTGAAAAGTTTTATTTGAATTTGGATTTCTCAAATACTAAGATTAAATCTGAATATGTTGTTATTTCTAATCGAAGTATTTGTGAAGTTTTCTTCGGTGCACGAATATGCACAATCATTTTCCCTGAATATCATATTTTGTCGTTTTAGAAGAAATTGAGTTTTTATGTGTTTTCGAAGGATTTGACTATATCTCAACTTATTTGGGTATCGATATGGTTTGGAATATAAAAATAAAGTTATTTTGATGTATGATTGATTCTTAAAAACTTTATTTTGATATATGCACATATTCATGTTTTATTTTGAAGAAATTTTTCAAAAAGCTATTTTAACAGTTCAAAGTAGTTTTGATTGGTTTTTATGGACTCTTATAAACTCTACAAGTCGTATTTGAACATATCAGAATTATACCTTTTACAGATTTGGTTTTTATAAAGTAAATCTTCATATCGATTGAAACATGCACAACTCAAACTGCAGTATGTAGGTGTGACAGTCGACTGGTATGTTTCGACAGTCGACCGTCGCTACCCGGCTGTTGTGTTTTCTTGTTTTCTTGAAATTTCGTGCAGAACAGTCGACTGATCCATTTTTTCCAGTCGACTGTCTCTGCTCTGTTTTGATATTTTCTCGAAGTGGGATTTTCGCTCTAGACAGTCGACTGATGACTTTTACATTCGACCATCGATACTTTGAATTATTTTTCTTAAAAATGTTGGATTTTCACTCTGGACAGTCGGGCGATGACTTTTTGCAGTCGATTGCTACTACTTAGAATTATTTTCTTGAAGTGTTGGTTTCTCGCTCTGGACAGTCGACCGACTCCGGTCTACAGTCGACTGTTACTGATGTTTTCTTGAGTTATCCTGATGTTCTTCAAAAAATTGATTCTTTAAAAGTTTTGGATCTATAACTTACTATTTTAAATATTATCCTTTCTACAGAACATATGTTTTCAAGATGTTTTATTGTTGGGTTTGGATTCTGGAATTTTATAAAAGATTTGGGTTTTGTTGATTGGAGAAGTTTCTTCATATGATCGTTTTGACGATGGATTTGTGAGTTTTGATCTTGATGATATCTCTAGGAGTTGAGTGGGAGTCTTGTGAACCGGCAGTTGAGATTTGTTAATTTAGACCAGTTGGGTCTTGGGGTTGTTGTTGAGTATTTAAGTCCGGCAGGATACACTAACTCTAGAGATGGAGATTTTTGTGTTTTAATAATAATCAACTTAAGGACAGGCACTAGTTGGGATGTGATGGAACTTGGGAAACATAAGTATAGGCTCATGATTTTGTTAGTCCAACGGATGCATTCCAGGACTGTTTGTTGTTCTGTCTCGAGAGGACATTTGTATGTTCGCATGTCGAGGGTCTACAGGCCTATTCACAGAGCAGCAGGGTGCATTCGCGTGTCGAGGGTCGGCAGTCCTATTCACGAAATGTCCCTGGTGTATATGCACGTCGAGGGCCTTGTAAGCCTATTCGTGAGGTACACGGTTGGGAGGTGATCCTCCGGTTTTTGAGCTATCTTACATGATGCTTGCACACCGAGGGCTGTGGTGCCTATTCCCGGAGTATTTTGGATCTTGTTCTCCATCACCGTAGTAGGATTAGTTGCATAACAAGGGGTTATCCCTATGAAGTGGAAATCATTAAAGGCTTGCACCAGACCTATGTAGTATGGAATGCATAGAATCCGACAAGTATGCATTAGAGAGTTAGCATATAGCTATTGTGTTTTCTTGACTTGGTTTTACGCATAGTGATTTCTGTTTTCCTACACTTGACATTTAGTCTAGATTCACTTGATGTTTTCATGTACTATCTCATATTCCTTGATGTTTTCATGTTTTACTTATTGTTATTTCTCATTTCATTTTTTCATGCTGTTAATACATGTTGTTGATGACTCTATGCCTTATGATTTATTTATGTTGTTTATTTTTATATCACTCACACCGTTATGGCTGACCCTTATAGTTTTTGGGGTTAAGGTTATCTCTAGCCTCATGTTTTACAGGTAGATACTTATAGCTTGGGATTTGGATGCTTGTGCTAGAAAGATAATAGAGCTTGTGTAAAATTGTAAAAGAATGTGTTGTAAAAAAAAGTTTGTAATTCAAGGTGTTTTGTATTCCGTTGTGTTTTGTAAATAATTGTTGTAATAAAAGTTGAAATAAAAATTATCTGTGTTTTTGGCTATGTTTACTATTGCAATTGAAGTTGATGCTGGAAATTGTGCAACGTATTTCTAAGATATCATATTGAAAATTCGGGGCGCTACAAGTGTAATGCCCCGATTTTTCATTTATATTTTGCACGTAGTGTGCACGAGCCATTTTTCGCAATATGAAATTTTATAACGAATGATGAGTATATGCATATGTATATATGTTTGTTAGATTATTTTTATAAAGGCCTTTGTTCAAATAAACTTAAGCCCAAAATCTAATTTATTTATTTTTGTAAAAACTATTAGTTTGGCCCATCAATTTAAGCCCATAAATTAATTCTTTTAATAACAACTTGTAAGGTAAACATCTTTCAAAAGATTATTTTTTTATATAAAAAATGCATATGTACAAGTTTCATATGGAGACTAGAGTAGCACGTGCATGCAACATGGTGTGCATTGCACACTACTTTTCTTTGGCCGGTTTTGGAAGAAAATGGAGATCATGCTTGGGTGGTTACTTAGTTGTGGGTAGTTACTACAACTCCTATTCTAATCTTAGCCCTTCATCTCATAACCATCTACTAGATCCTAGCCCTCCATTTCACCCAAAATTTGTGTATAAATACCCCCCCCCCCCCAATTAATTGTAATCTACACTAAAATCTATTTGAAAAGAGAAAGATATATTTTTAAGAGAGTTGTGAGTGTGTGTTCTTGGAGGCCGATCATCATCTGCAGAAGGATTCTCGGTGGCAAAGAGCAAGGAGGAGAAGTCACATCATCACACTAGAAGGATTTACGAGATTTCGTTTATTTCGTCAATAAGGTGGGTGTTTCTCATGACTTCTAAATTAGGATTCATGTTAAGATTGAAGATTGAATTGTGTATCTATGTGCAAGCTGAAGTAATAGAATGATTGCTAAATTGATATCTTCCATGTTGTATATAGTGTAGAAAATACGAACGAATGAAAAAGGACTATGATAATTAAAGAATTGGAAATGACCTGTACAGTCGACCGGTCGTGTGAGCAGTCGACTGGTATATTGAAATAAAATAGGTACAGTTCGGATTTCCATGGAACGATGTATTTTAATGTGAATTGTTAACTTGATGTTCTAGCGTACTAAATTGGGATCAATATTCATCTCCGTAAGTAAATGATGAGTAAAAGAAAAATGTATGTTTAGCATTTCTTTTGAGAAAAGAAAACACTAGTTATGTGAAATTTACATTTAATCGAAAACTATGTTGTGATGTTAATAAACAGATAAGAATTACATGTTTATGTTGGCATGAGCCTATTGTAGAGTGACAAAGAAAGATGTGTGAATAGAATGAAGGAATGATTCCTTAATTTGAAAATTTAACCTGTTCAATCGACCGAATGTGTATAACAGTCGACTGTACTGAACTTGAAAAGTTACATAATTGAACTCTGCAGAACAGCCGACTGGGTTGAATGACAGTCGAGCGCCCTGTAAATGATATCTGAATATATTGAACGCTGCGGAACAGCCGACTGGCCATGTGCAGCAGTCGACTCTTCCGAACAGCTTATTGAAGGACTTTGTTTGGCTGAACAAGTTGACTGGATAAGCTCTAAGTCGACTGTTCAGATTACTTTTTGACATATCAGGAATTCTATGATTTTGTTTTATGATAAACATTGCGAATCTTATGTTGAATGATTATTGGATGTGACAGTTTAAGTAAACTCTGTTTGTCTTTGCATGAATTTTTATACCTGAAATGAAGTGAATCATTTATTTGAATTTATGAAAGTTTACATGATTATGGAAACTATGAACATGAAAAAGAAAGTCTATTCTGATAATGAAAAATGAACTTATGAGCTGGAAACGCTCAATTTTGGAAATTGTGAATTGGAATTGAAACAAAAGAGTAGCTAAGTCTCCCCCGACATTTGGAAAGAAATGAAATGAAATTTAAAATGAAGGACCAATGTTGGTCTTATTTGAATGAATGAATAAGTCCGGTTTAGTGGAGAGGCTAACTCTAGAGCTTTGATTTTATTCATGATTCTAATAAAAACTAAGGATTAGTACATAGTGGAGATGTGATGAAAGTGAGAGAAAAACACAAGTATGAGAGCTAGAGTTTACGGTGCGGGTGTGAGCCACAGAATGCATGCTTGATGAGTCAAGACATGGCGTGGGCACTATTCAGTAATGATCGGACTTTAGCAATGCTTGTGGGATATTTGGTGACTGCAAGAGGATCGTGTGCCATGAAGGAGGCTGAATTGCCACAGAATGCATGCTTGATGAGTCAAGACATGGCGTGGGATTCCCCTCCAGGTTTTCTGTACACGAGCTTGTACTCATAGATCATCTAGGATACTGACTGTAGTTACAGTAGTAGAGTAAGACATGACGAGGGATTGAACTCTACAAAGATGAAGAACGAATAAGAGGCTTGCCCTCGGACCTATGTAGTATGGGATACATAGAATCCGAACAAGTGTGCATTAGTGTCATATAATATAAATGACTGCATTAAGGACTAAGTGCACAATCACAACACGACATCATTAAGATTTTCCCTTTAATTTGATATGTGAACAAGTTTGTGATTTGTTAAGAAATGAGAATCGTTATACTGTTCCTGGCACAGAGATGATGGCCATGTATAAGTATCGTCGGTTGAATAAACTGACGTACCCACAGTTTTATATGCAGGATAATTGGCTTGGTAAAGGTTAAAGGAGAACTGATGCTCAAAGATTATTATTTATTGTTGCATCTTTTGTATAATGTTGTAATTGCTTCCGCTGTCATTACTTGTAAATTATTGATGTATATGCTTCCGCTGTAAAATATAAAGTGTAAAATCTCTTGTAACTCTGATGTATAGTGAAAAGTTTCAATTCCTTGTAAAATTGTACCGAATGAGACGAAAAGATCCTGTAGAACTCTCGAATTCAGTTGTATTTGGAATTCGGGGCGTTACAACAAGAGAGGGGGGGGGGGGGGCCCCCATAGGCAATCGGGAGATGATCTTAGAGAGCTACTGCAGCAGTTACGAGTCCGAGAGGAAGGATTACTGGGGTATTCCAGGTTGTACAGTACGACGAGGTAGTTGTTTTGATGGGTCCGTCTTCATAGATTGAGATTTTCTTGTTTTTAGTTTTTCGATTGCTACTTTGGTTCCCACACCCTCCTATGTTAGTTGAGGGTATTTTCTGTTAGTTATTTATTGTACTGTTTTCTTTGCTTTGTATTTTTCTTAGTTTTATGGATTGCTTTGTTAACGCCTTATTAATGAAAAATGGTAGCTATATTCCACATTTTCCTACATAAGAAAAAAAAACTCACGCTAGTTGTAAATTGGTTTTACATGCGGTGTTGGTATATATCTCTTGTTACTGAACTATGATTACCATATGTATTCGTTGGATATGCTTTCATAAAGTTGCATATAGCATATAGGGTTGCACATTTGGAGTAGAATATTATTATTTCTCAAGGAAAAATCCCTAAAAATTATTGGCCTATCATAGTATGCTAGTATGGACTGGATGTATACTACATACATCTAATGTAGGGATTCTATGGTGATTTGGATTGTTTTTTTTTTTTTTTTGCTAAGTTAGAAAATAAAACGGACTGATTACAAAGTACTAATAAAATGAGGTAGTTAAATTCCTTTAGTCTCATCTTCAGCAGGCACTACACGCTCAACATCGGTAACTGCATTCCAAAAAAAAGTTTTGAATGCTCATATGACATTTCTTTGCTGCGCAATGAATACAGATATTATATTTCCTATATAGATGTGATTTACTTTGCCTATAGTAATATCACCTAACAATTACATGATATCTTGTGAAATAGGATCACTTGCTATGTCTTCAATAACCTCATTAATGATGACCTTAGAGTCTCAATCAATCAAGACCGACCCTCGTGATAAAACAAGTGTAGCGCTCAAAGTCAACCCAAAATCTATCCTTTTAATAACATTAATTGACTTCGAGACAACATGTCAACTGCTAATCAGTAACGCTTGCCCCTTCCGTCACGAAAATGAGAAAATTATTTTTGAAAATTTCTTTAATTACATCTATACAATATTGCACAATTTTTAAGAATTGATTGAGGAATATGATTGCAATTCAGAATATGAATGAAGAAAGAGTGAGGGGTTGCCTCCTACATTAGCTCTGCTTTTTTTTAAAAATAAAAAGTTAGAAAAATCATTATACCAAAAGTGGTTAATTTATCATATATAATATATTGTATAGATACAAGCTGACCAGTGAACCTGCTATATGTATTCCTAAATAAACGAAGTTGTGATACTATCACGCAATGTGTGTCATCTATAGCATTGGTATAAATACCCGAAATCCGGATCCGACCGGGACCCGGCATTGGACCGGAACCGAGTCGGCCTATCCGGGTCCGGGTCCGCTCAAAAGATACCCGACCCAGACCTGGACCCTGACCCGTTAAAAAAAACCTTAAAAATAAACATAAAAATAAATATTCTATCCTCATCCCTCCACTACAACACAGAAGCTATTCGCCGGCGTTTTTTTAGACATTCACCAACGATTTTTTACGCCGGTGAAATATTTACCGGCGTTTATAAAAACGCTGGTGCAAATGCTGCCGAATCGAGCGTTGCGGAAAGATAGGCGTATTCACCGGCGTTTCTACTAGACGCCGGTATATCTTCAAAATACACCGGCGGCCAGACAAACGTCGGTATATGGCAATTTCTGGGTGTCGTTCTTTCCCCCAATATACATTCACAGGCGGTCACATACCGCCGGTATATATCTTTTCACCGGTGATTGTACAAACGCCGGTGAATGTGTAATATTTACCGGCGGTCATAGAACGCCGGTGTATGCTTGTTTCTGAGCGCCCTTCTTTCCCTACTTACAAGCACCGGCGTGTCGTAAAACGCCGCTATAGAGATATTCACCGGCATTTTATAAAACATCGGTGTTTCTTAGGACTGTTGCAACTTACGAGTACACCGGCGTGTGTGGAAATGCCTCTCTAACGAAATTTTTAACTAAACAATTAGATACACCGGCGTTTTATGAAACACCGGTGTATGCCCGTTTGTTTTTCCTACTCCAGTTTTCCATTCGATTTCAATTCACAATTTCATACGCCAGTGTATGCCCGTTTGTTTTTCCTACTTCAGTTTTCCATTCGATTTCAATTCACAATTTCATTTAAAAAAACCTGTAAACTAATTCACAACTGATTCAATCAATTTCAGGTATATTAATGTGCAAATCACAACCAAACACAAGAATTAAAGATAATAAAGTTTCACACGTGTTATATCATCATCCAAATCCAACGCAAAATTAACACAGTGTCATAATTAACAAATACAAATACAGTAACGAACATCCAAAATATCCCAACAAAAACTTAAAACAACAATACAAGACATAACAACAGCAAGGAGGACATAACAACAGCAAGGATAGGCCGACCACAGATTCATACCTCTCGAGTAGCTTCAGTTCTGATCATCAGAATTTCCTTCATCTTGGAAACCGCTCTATGAAAAAAAAAAAAATTTAGTTCAACAGTAGACCACAATACAGAATATACATATTTTTTAAGCTTGCAAAAAGATCTACCCAATTCATAAATTCTAAGATCAAAGTGCCAATTGCAATTGAAATTGTTAATGATATATAGAGAGGTAAAATAATTATATTGCAGTGCTAAAAAGCTAGTACTTAATTTTGTTTTTGAATATATCTAAAACAGCCAAACAAATGAAAATCAAGTATCTAACTTAAAACCTTTATATTCTGCTCTGATTGGGAATATCCAGTATCTAAAACAGTAAAACAAATGAAAATCCAGTATCTAAGCATGTCTTTCGTGGATTGTTCAGACAATCCATGAAACTGTCATCGTGGAAGGAAATCAAATATAAGAAAAATAAGAAAAATAAGAAGGGGCTCATATCAAGTGTAGTTTTAAGGAACTGTCATCGTGGAAGGAAACCAAATATAGAAGCCAGACATGGAAACAGAAAATGGTAGAGAATGAGGATACACCAGGCTAACATAGCGGCATTTTCCTCATCTCTCTCTCATCCCTTCTTTCCCTTCAGCACACGCACACAAAGAGACATCAGCAACAACAGCAAGAGCAACAAGAACAATAATAATAATAAATTATTATAAACGAGATGTCTCTATATGGGTTTCCAGATCTCCACTCAAGCCCTCTCTTTCTAATCACAGCCAAATTAAGAACATAGACGACGGCCACCAAACAATCCAATCACAGCCCAATGAAAATTTCCAGTATATAAGCATATATGTTTCTCTATTAATTCTTCCTCCCAACTAAATCATGATGTTTGTGGCTACAACAGAAACCTGCACAAGGTTTGTTCTCACCCAATTCTTGTATAGATTTGGAGGATTTTGGTATACATACAGTATCCGTCCTTAGTTGACAGTTAACCCATTTTGGTAAAAAAATCATGCTAAGATGACAATCAGATGCATGAATTCGTCTTCTTTAACAGTAAAACAAAATGAAAATTTCCAGTATCTAAGCATATATGTTTCTCTATTAATTCTTCATCCCAACTAAACCATTGATGTTTGTGGCTACAAAAGAAACCTGCACAAGGTTTGTTCTCACCCAATTCTTGTACAGATTAATTTGGAGGATTTTGGTATACATACAGCATCCTTAGTTGACAGTTAACCCATTTTGGTAAAAAAATCATGCTAAGATGACAATCAGATGCATGAATTCAGCATCTTTGATAGTGAAAGAAAATGAAAATTTCCAGTATATAAGCATATATGTTTCTCTATTAATTATTCATCCCAACTAAATCATGATGTTTGTGGCTACAAAAAAAGCCTGCACAAGGTTTGTTCTCACCCAATTCTTGTACAGATTTGGAGGATTTTGGTATACATACAGCATCCTTAGTTGACAGTTAACCCATTTTGGTAAAAAAATCATGCTAAGATGACAATCAGATGCATGAATTTATCTTCTTTAACAGTGAAAGAAAATGAAAATTTCCAGTATATAAGCATATATGTTTCTCTATTAATTCTTCATCCCAACTAAATCATGATGTTTGTGGCTACAATAGAAGCCTGCACAAGGTTTGTTCTCACCCAATTCTTGTACAGATTAATTTGGAGGATTTTGGTATACATACAGCATCCTTAGTTGATAGTTAACCCATTTTGGTAAAAAAATCATGCTAAGTTAACAATCAAATGCATGAATTCGTCTTCTTTAACAGTAAAAGAAAATGAAAATTTCCAGTATCTAAGCATATATGTTTCTCTATTAATTCTTCATCCCAACTAAATCATGATGTTTGTGGCTACAAATGAAGCCTGCACAAGGTTTGTTCTCACCCAATTCTTGTACAGATTTGGAGGATTTTGGTATACTTACAGCATCCTTAGTTGACGGTCAACCCTTTTTGGTAAAAAAATCATGCTAAGATGGCAATCAGATGTATGAATTCAGCTTCTTTAACAGTAAAAGAAAATGAAAATTTCTAGTATTTAAGCATATATGTTTCTCTATTAATTCTTCATCCCAACTAAATCATGATGTTTGTGGCTACAAAAGAAGCTTGCACAAGGTTTGTTCTCACCCAATTCTTGTACAGATTTGGAGGATTTTGGTATACATACAGCATCCTTAGTTGACAGTCAAATCATGTTGGTAAAAAAATCATGCTAAGATGACAATCAGAGGCATGAATTCAGCTTCTTTAACAGTAAAAGAAAATGAAAATTTCCAGTATCTAAGCATATATGTTTCTCTATTAATTCTTCATCCCAACTAAACCATTGATGTTTGTGGCTACAAAAGAAGCTTGCACAAGGTTTGTTCTCACCCAATTCTTGTACAGATTAGGAGGATTTTGGTATACATACAGCATTCTTAGTTGACAGTCAACCCATTTTGATAAAAAAATCATGCTATGATGACAATCAGATGCATGAATTCAGCATCTTTGATAGTGAAAGAAAATGAAAATTTCCAGTATATAAGCATATATGTTTCTCTATTAATTCTTCATCCCAACTAAACCATTGATGTTTGTGGCTCAAAGAAGATTTTAGATCCAGGATGACAAATTTTGATTGGGATTTGAATGGAGATTCTAGTCATTGATCGATTCTTTGGAACCCGACTTTCTAAAGAAAATGCCATTTGGAAGTATGCGGGTACATGTTTGTTGGATAACCAAAACTCCCATTTTTATTGAAGAAAAATAAGAATAGGGCTCATATCAAGTGTAGTTTTAAGGAACTGTTATCGTGGAAGGAAACCAAATATAGAAGCCAGAAAGAGGAATGGTAGAGAATGAGGATACACCAGGCTGACATAGCAGCATTTTCCTCAACTCTCTTTCATCCCTGCTTTCTCTTCAGCAAACGCACATAAAGAGACATTAGCAACAACAGCAAGAGCGACAAGAACTGCAATAGTAATAAATTATTATGAACGAGATGTCTCTATATGGGTTTCCAGATCTCCACTCCAACTCGTATCTTTCTAACCACAGCCCAATTAAGAACACTTGTTGACAGTCACTAAACAATCCAATCACAGCCCAATCAAAATTTGTGATCCTGGATCTAAAAACTTCAGAATTCCCAAAATCTGTACAAGAATTGGTTAGAACAAACCTTGTGCAGGTTTCTTTTGTAGCCACAAACATCAATGATTTAGTTGGGATGAAGAATTAATAGAGAAACATATATGCTTAGATACTGCAAATTTTCATTTTCTTTTACCGTTAAAGAAGCTGAATTCATGCATCTGATTGTCATTTTAGCATGCTTTTTTACCAAAATGGGTTAACTGTCAACTAAGGATGCTAGCTGTATACCAAAATTTGATTAATCTGTATAAGAATTGGGCTGAACAAACCTTGTGTGCAGGTCATAGAATATCATCTAAGCATGCTATATGCCAAAGTGGGGTTGGTCATAGAATGCATGAACGACACGTATTAGTGTTTGTGAGTATGCAGTGGGGTGCAACTATGATCACTAGTTGGATCACCAAAACTCCCAATTTTATTGAAGAACAATAAGAACAGGGCTCATATCAAGTGTAGTTTTACGTAACTATCATTGTGGAAGGAAACCAAAATATAGAAGCCATAAATGGAGCCAGAAAGAGGAATGGTAGAGAATGAGGATACACCAGGCTAACATAGCGGCATTTTCCTCAACTCTCTCTCATCCCTTCTTTCTCTTCAACACACGCACACAAAGAGACATCAGCAACAACAGCAAGAGGGGGTTGGTCCAACAATAATAATAGATTATAATAAACGAGATGTCTCTATATGGGTTTCCAAATCTCCACTCGAGCCCTTTCTTTCTAATCACAGCCCAATTAAGAAACATAGACAACAGTCACTAGACGACAGCCACAATGCAGACTCACAAACACTAATACGTGTCTTTCATGCATTCAAAATTATAATCTCTTCAAAATTACCAATTTAAAGATTTACCGGTGGTGGGACTTGAGATTGCTGCCCTATTAACTGGGCCATTTGTTCTTGGAGGAGTACCACTTGTGCCTTTAATGAAGTCATCTCCTCGTCCCGAGACCCACTTGAAGTAGATTCACTCCGCCCGAATAATCGCGAGGGGGTTGGGCCTAGCCCCATACCACAGACATGTCCATGCCTCTCCTTTCCCCTAACTGCGGTCAAGGCAAGTCGCTGGCGGGTACGAAAATCTGTGGATGCCGTCGTGGGGTCAGAATCTGAAGCGGAAGAGATTTCACCAAACTTTTTCCGAGCGTTAGTCTGTAAAAGGACATAACAATCAGAGTTAAAAGCAGATGAGATTTCGACAAATTATTAGCCATTTACAAAAATAGCAAGAGATCATCAAAAAGTAAACGCAACTGAAGATATATATAAACAACAACATTGCTATAGCCAATATATAGTAGTAAATTTCTAATTACCACAATCCGTTCTGCCTCAGGACTCACATACGTCCCATCCTTCGACTTGTCGGTGGCATCGAAAAAATCTATGTCGCCAAACTCCGTAGGACCCCCCAAATCTTCTTCCTATATATTAGTAAGATGAAATGCTTATAAACAAATAACTGTAAGTCAAAAATGTTCAATTTGATTGTGCTTACCAATTCTTCCCGAACCAGAGCAAAGCTCTGTGTACCAGCAGTGTGCAACACTAGCTGCTTTGACCTACTGGCAACACCCACCTCCGCCCTTTTCTGTACATGCCACAATGAAGTTAACAAAAAATTTAATTAGAGTAGCCATACAACCACAAAGTTATTAAATTTTGGTTAGTAATGTAAATACCTGACCGACCGCCGAACACCAGTAATGCACAAGAAATTGCCAATCTGAAGGCTCCACATTCGGTGGCACAGCCCCTGCATTATCCGCCTCTATGAGGTCTTTGTCAAAAAACCTAGCCTTCAAGTCACTCTTGTAGTTCCTCCACTTTTTGGAGAGTGACTTTTCAACCCAAGGCGTAAGGAAGTCCGAGAACGAGAAGTATTGCTGCAAAATTTATGAAGTTTAACAAATGATAACTGAATTGCATAGACCGAATACCCATCACCAAAAATACATATTTCAATAACATATTTGAGCCTACCAATTATTTATTTTAGATGGGAAATACCTTGATTGTTGTAATTGCAGTTGCCTTTGTCGTGGTTGGCACCTACGGCCAACTCTCGTACGACAAAGGAATTATCCGTGGGTTCCTTGCTATTACCCCAATAAAGGATGAGAATTTGCTTGCATTATCACCAACCGGTTGCCCGATACTGTTTTCCTCCACCACAATCCTTTCGTCATTATTAAGTTTCCATATGCCCAGTATTGTAGTTCGCCCTCGATGGTTTTTAATAGTGGGCGGCGTGCTACCCTCCCCCTCCTCTGTTTGACTGCCACTATTATATAGTGGCTACTCATCCCCATGGCTTTCATTAATTGCCATCATTTATGTTTATCCGTTTTCCACGCCTAGGCATCTTGTACCTGTCAAAAATTTAATAAATTCATTAGAGGAGCAAAATTAATCAACCCATTTTGGTAAAAAAATCATGCTTAGATGACAATCAGATGCATGAGTTCAGCATCTTTGACAGTGAAAGAAAATGAAAATTTCCAGTATATAAGCATATACATTTCTCTATTAATTCTTCATCCCAACTAAATTATGATGTTTGTGGCTACAAAAGAAACATGCACATGGTTTGTTCTCACCCACTTCTTGTACAGATTTGGAGGATTTTGGTATACATACAGTATCCATAGTTAACAGTGAACCCATTTTGGTAAAAAAATCATGCTAAGATGGCAATCAGATGCATGAATTCAGCTTCTTTAACAGTAAAAGAAAATGAAAATTTCCGGTATCTAAGCATATACGTTTCTCTATTAATTCTTCATCCCAACTAAATCATGATGTTTGTGGCTACAAAAGAAACCTGCACAAGGTTTGTTCTCACCCACTTCTTGTACAGATTTGGAGGATTTTGGTATACATACAGTATCCTTAGTTGACAGTGAACCCATTTTGGTAAAAAAATCATGCTAAGATGGCAATCAGATGCATGAATTCAGCTTCTTTAACAGTAAAAGAAAATGAAAATTTCCGGTATCTAAGCATATATGTTTCTCTATTAATTCTTCATCCCAACTAAATCATTCATGTTTGTGGCTCCAAAAGAAACCTGCACAAGGTTTGTTCAGCCCAATTCTTGCACAGATTTGAAGGATTTTGGTATACAGCTAGCATCCTTAGTTGACAGTGAACCCATTTTGGTAAAAAAATCATGCTAAGATGGCAATCAGATGCATGAATTCAGCTTCTTTAACAGTAAAAGAAAATGAAAATTTCCGGTATCTAAGCATATATGTTTCTCTATTAATTCTTCATCCCAACTAAACCATTAATGTTTGTGGCTACAAAAGAAACCTGCACAAGGTTTGTTCCGCCCAATTCTTGTACAGATTTGGAGGATTTTGGTATACATACATCATCCTTAGTTGACAGTGAACCCATTTAGTAAAAAAATCATGCTAAGATGGCAATCAGATGCATGAATTCAGCTTCTTTAACAGTAAAAGAAAATGAAAATTTCCAGTATCTAAGCATATATGTTTCTCTATTAATTTTTCATTCCAACTAAATCATGATGTTTGTGGCTCCAAAAGAAACCTGCATAAGGTTTGTTCTGCCCAATTCTTGTATAGATTTGGAGGATTTTGGTATACAGCTAGCATTCTTAGTTGATAGTGAACCCATTTTGGTAAAAAAATAATGCTAAGATGGCAATCAGATGCATGAATTCAGCTTCTTTAACAGTAAAAGAAAATGAAAATTTCCAGTATCTAAGCATATATATTTCTCTATTAATTCTTCATCCCAACTAAACCATTGATGTTTGTGGCTTCAAAAGAAACCTGCACAAGGTTTGTTCCACCCAATTCTTGTACAGATTTGGAGGATTTTGGTATACAACTAGCATCCTTAGTTGACAGTGAACCCATTTTGGTAAAAAAATCATGCTAAGATGACAATCAGATGCATGAATTCAGCATCTTTGACAGTGAAAAGGAGAGAAATCAAGAGAAATTACCGAAGAGAGAAGGGGGGCGACGAGCGGGGCGATGAGCGGTGGCGTAGGAGATAGAGAGAGCGGGGCGACGAGCGGTAGTTTTCGATCGCAAATTCACCGCGAAATAGAGAGAGGGAGGAGGGAAATCGAATTGGGCTGTCGAAGATGACGAAGGGACGGAGGCGAAGCGCGCGAAATAGAGAGAGGGAGGAGGAAAAATGAAGGCGGCCTAATTGGATTTGGGAAATTAGCGAGCGAAATGTTAGGGTACACGGGGATTTATCTCAGTTAATTCACCGGCGTTTGAAATTACAAACGCCGGTGAATGTATCTATATATTCCCCGGCGTGTGTTATTAAAACGCCGGTGAATAATACCATTCACCGGTGTTTCTAAAGAAAACTCCGGTGAATATCATGATTTCCCGGCGTTTTATAGAGGACGCCGGTGTATAACCATCCAGTCTGACGCCCCATTCCTGGTACTCCCTACCCCGGCGCGAATGGTAAAACGCCGGGGAATATACACCGGTAAATCGCACATGTGTTGTAGTGCTCCCCTCCTTCCTCCTCAATTCTAAATCTTCCTCCTCCAAACTCAAAACTCATGTCTTTTTCTTATCTCCTCTATTCTAAATCCTCCACTCGCCGCCTCCGCTCGCCGTTCACTCCCGCTCCTACCCGAACGGGTAGGAATATTTTAATAAGACCCGGACCCGGAACCAGACGTGGTCCTCTCGGGTCCGGGTCTGGGTCTAGGTAGTGAAGGACCCGACCCGACTCGATACCAATGCTAGTCATCTACAATTTTTTTAAAGTTTTTTCTCAAAGATAGTGTCATCTGTAATTGTTCAATGAACTTTAAGACTTGACATTGTCAAATAAGTTTTTTGTTTTAAATTTATTAATATTATTATCACTATTATATATATATATATATATATATATATATATATATATATATATATATATATATATATGAGGGAGTCTATCACCTCTCTCCTTTCTCAATTTTGAAATAGTGCAAAAAGAGAAAAAGTAGAGATTCCTATTTAATTAACACATGCACTATGCACGATTTTATTAAAAAACCAAAATAAACTAAAAAACTCATTCCCTCAAACACAATCTCTTTCCCTCCCACTTTCTTAATCTCACAAAATTCCACGTCTCTTCTCAAACCCACCCACATCCCCTAACTTTAGAATTAGATTTTTCAATCAAACACAATTCATAGAATTATTTTTATATAATTTTCTTAGTCTATCATCTTTATCCTAACATGTGCTATAATGCATAACTTATAATGTATAACCTATTTACTGATGAATGTTGGCGATGTTATAATATACATGTTAACATAATTAGTTGAATTTGCGACATCTTTTCATTGCATGCATTTTTTTTAGCTTTAGTAATATTCAATTGAAAAACATTATGGTTTGTTAGTGATTCTCTAAACCTGCTACTTATATGATGATGATAATGAAAATTTTAGTAATTATAGTGGGGATGATATTTATAAGTTTCTCCTAATTTTCTCACGCTTTTTGGGAGTTCTATATAATTTTATGAGTCTCTCAAAACAATTTTAGGTTGTTCAATTTGCACAGAGTAACACTAGGACTACCCCTTCCTCCTTTCCCTATTTTGAAATAGAGAATGGAGAGCAAAAGTAAGAATTTAAACTTATATTACCACGTGCAGACCACACCTTCAACTTAATAAAACAAAATTTAAAAATATACAAAACACAAAAAACTCTTCCTCTCCCCAAATCCCCACAACCCATCCTCGCCCAAAACCCACCCGTAACAGTTCGCAAATCTGCCCCAATCCAAACCATCACCATTCGCCATCCACTAGTCCACCCAAATACAAGTCGTCCCTGTTCGCCTATCCTCGTCGTCGTCCCTAGCCCAAAACTCAACCGTAATTATTTGCCATTCGCCAGTCCGCCCAAATCCAAGCAGCAGCCGTACGTCATACCCCAAATCCTCGCCGATATTAAGGTATTCAGGAAGTTGTAAGATCCTCTCTTATTTTGGATTATATATTTATTATTTTTTAGAATATTAAGAATATGAGATTAATGTATTGATCAAGTTGTAACATCCTCTTTTATTTTGGATTGTATATATAGTGTAATTATTTGCTAAATAGATGAAAATATTTGATGAATCTAAGAATAATGTCTAAAGATCCTTTGGTTTATTATGTGCGGCTTCGTCTTTCCATGTTAAATTCTTCAATCTTATCTATATTTACTATATGCGCTCATCCTGTTTGATAAAATGCATGAATGAACTAAAATATGTTAGTTGTAGAAGCTTGCTGTGTGGTGGGGGCATCTGGAACTCAAGTGGATGAGTTTTAATTTTGAATTTGATTATGGATTTATACACCAATCTTCCAAAAATAGTGTTCAATAAGATGCTTATAGATGTGGGAAGATTCAAATTTGGGTTCGGAATTATCTTGATTGCAATTATTTTCTTATTTGTGGTGCACACGAGGTGTTTGTGAAAATGCTCAAAAGACCTTTATAATTATTTGGCATTATTTTGATTCAATTTAATCATTCAAATTACCTTCTTTCAGGTGTTATCTTGCCGAAAAATTTGGTATGGCCGACGAATGTGGATATAGAAGGTAAAAGTCTACTACTTAGAAATTACGTTTTTCGTGTTCGATGATTTCCTCTATAGTGGTTTCTCAATACTGATGAACTTTGTCCTATACTATACATTTTGATCCATGCTCCAGTTTTATGGTGAGCATATGTTGCCATTATGTAGGCGTGCAGAAAGGGGTTGCTTCATCATGCGCATTGTATTAAAAAGATTGATGTAAGACTCTTAAGCTCAAAACAATACATATGTTTATACTTTTTCTGACTCGCATTAACACCTTACCAAAGTTTATTGAGGGTGTTTCCGAAAAGGAAACCTATATCTTGATTAAAGTTGCTTTACTGTATTACTTCAATTTTGATTAAAGTTGCTTTTTTTTTGCTGCAATCTCAGTAATTTTTCCACTCAACACTGATCTATGGTATAATTACTGTATTGGATTCTTACTTGATAAACTATGAAGATGTATATAATCGTTCTATCAAATATTGTTAAAATTAATTATTTTTTAAAACTATTCATACTATTATATATATTATACTATTAGGAGAGAGAGTCCTTCCTCTATTAAAATAGAGCAAGGAGAGGAAAAGTAGAAAACTAGCACGTGCTAACACATGAGAGACAAAGAAAAAGAAATGAACATGTACTAACACGTGCAGTCAATTTACAAAAAAAAAAAAAAACAACCACTCACCATCTGATGTTGATTATGTTTTATTTGAGAGGGAATGATTTAAGATGAAATACTTGATTTGAGAGGGAAGGCAGTTGAGAAGCACACTGTGGATAAGGAGATATCAGAATACATCAAGGAGGAGTTCAAGAAAAGCCACATCCCCACCTATTACTGCATTGTAAGCTCAACTTCGGTAATTATTTGACTTTTTTTCTATGCTTTAGAAATATAGAATGATGTTGGTTGATTTGAAAATGTGAATTTGTTAATTTGTAGATTTGTCATCTTTTAATTATATTGTGATCAAAATAATTAAGGGGCATCTCTAAATTTAGGGATGGTTTAACTATGTCTTAGTATTGTGTTGGTGTTGAATAGGGTCACCTCCGTCTTTTAATGACTTTTATGTTATTGTTTAAGAACTAAAGTTATTGTGCATGTATATGAGGCTAAATTTAAAAAAACTACACTAAGTTTTGGGCCAGTTTAAAAAAACCACACTAAGTTTTTTTTAATTTAAAAAAGGACACAAAATTTCAAAAAACTCCACCGGGTTAGTTAGGGTTAGGGTTAGTTGGGGGGGGGGGGGGGGGGGGGGGGGGAGGGAGGGTTATTTATACATTTGTTTAGTTAAGTGAAGTTTTTTTAAACACAAATGAACGATGAATGTGGTTTTTTTAAACACAAATGAAAGTTGAAAGTGGTTTTTTTAAACCCTACCCTAACCCTAACTAACTCAGTGGAGTTTTTTGAAATTTTGTGTAATAAAAAAAAGAAAACATTGTGCGGTTTTTTAAAACTGGCCCAAAACTTAGTGTAGTTTTTTTAAATTTAGCCATGTGCATGATAATAAAAGAATATGAACTAATGAAATCTCCCTTAGTGGTTTCAAAGAATATGACCGAAATATATAAAAATATCATTATTTGGGTTTTCTAGATAAGAGTAGCACATGTTATTAAATAAGATAAACTGGGAAAAAAAAGAGACAATGCTTATCATCATTTTATTATTTAAGTTCCATATAATTTTATGAGTCTGTTAGAATTAGTCTGTGCAATTTGCACATGATAACACTAGTTATTATTTGTTTATTTTATTTTATTTTATTTTTTAAGCTCAACCAATTAAGATATTTTAATCTATATAACTTCTGCAACCCCATGTTTAGGCCCATTCAGTAAAAAAAAACCACATATTTAATTAATATATTATAGCCTACTAGTCTATATAAAACACAAAGAAAGCTATCAAGTGGCTCTCCTTCAAATCCCCCAAAATCAAAGGTCCAGATCTAACCTCAAAAAACACATCCCCCCCCCCCCCCAAAAAAAAGTTTTCCCCCAAAACTCAAATTCAAATCCGAATCCGTCCCAAAACAACTCCTTTATTTATTTAATTATCTCCCCTCTCTCATTATATAAACTTATGGAAACATGGACTTTTATACTCTAATTTACAATTATTTTTCAACATATACTAATGAAAACATGGACTTTTATTTACAACTAATTATTGTCATACTATTCAAACTTGAGCTATATAATTGTTGATTTACTGTTTACAAGGCTTTTCATATGCTGTATCGTTCTGAAGACGTACCGTAGGCCCACGGGCAAATCTAGTATGCAACAACAAAACCTGGGCTCCATCCATACTTAATTGTGCTTACCGTGTAATAGTATAATTTTGGATCTGACTCGCTAACCGCGTTGGGATATCCGCCTAGAAATTCGCTACGCGGTTAGCGGTTGCGGTTTTTGTAAGCTATACGCGGTAGGAATTTTTTACCAAACTATCCCACTTTTTGTAGGTATGTACGAAACTATCCCTATTTGAAAAGTTAATACCAAAACATCTCTGTCGTTAACGGGGTTAACGGCCTTGGTAATAATAGACACGTTAACTGAGTTAACGTGTCTATACTTAGTGATTTTTTATGTACAAAACATTCTTGTCTGTTTGTTTGTGAAGATAGGCATATGCGTTAACTCAGTTAACGGCCTTGGTAAAACAAGGCACGTTAACTGAGTTAACGTGTCTATACTTAATGATTTTTTTATGTGCAAAACATCATTATCTATTTGGTTGTGAAGATAGGCATACACGTTAACTCAGTTAATAGCCTTGGTAAAACAAGGCACGTTAACTGAGTTAACGTGTGTGAGTATCTCCAATTTCCAGAAATTTTCAACTTTCTGGAAACTTGAAATCTTCACACTCGTTAACTCAGTTAACGATCTTAGTAATAATAGGCACGTTAACTGAGCTAATGTGTCTATACTTAGTGATTTTTTACCCACACCCCTCTTTAAGGTAGTACATACTGTCCTGATGCGGTTTATTTCTGGGAGACGTGTGGATGCACCAGGTGTGAGTTCGGACTCAATTTGTATTTGAAGGAGAAAGCTGCTCGTCTGACGACCCTCGGCTGACCGGACGGAACCTGAGGCGACCTCGGGGTGATTCGGAGATCTGGGCTCGGATCAGAGGATTCGGATCCGAGGTCTTGTGTACCTGCAGACGTTCCTGAAACACCGGGGTTTGTCCCGGTGGCGGACCCTCCGACGATCTAGTCAGTCTCTGTGAGAGAGTAGCAATAACTAGGTGAATTTAAGTGGAAAAAGATTGATTACCTGAAAAGGTGGGTGAGGGTCTAGTATTTATAGAGAATTCCAACCAGGTTTGGATCCGCTTGGGGGCCGGGTCTGGACCCGAAAGCCCATGGGCCTGACGTGGCAGAGGGCCCAGGGGGTTTAGGGCAGACGTGGCCATACCAGGAGCGATATAGGGCTGACGTGGCAAAACCCTGGGTGGTATTTGGAGCTGACATGGCTGATCGTGGCTCGTCTGTGCTTCTGGGAGAATCGGAGGGCCTAGGCGGTGCCAGGTCATCCCCCTGCTTCGCCAGAGAGGGGGGACGGCCCGTGGGGCTGTCACAGATCGGAGACCGAGGACCACTGAGGCTCGCCGGATACGAGGAGGCCGGCTCTGTGGGGGTGCACTTGAGGTTCGGCGCCGACCTTGTAATGGTTCGAAGCCGGACTAAATTGCTATTTTTACCTTTCTTGAGTGAGAGTTGTATTGGGCCCTGGTTGGGCCTTCAGGCCATTTTTACCCTACCACACAAGCCCCCCACTCCTGCGGGGTGCGGGAGCTAGCCGGGGAGGAGTGTTCATGGTCGTGGAAATGGGATGGCGAATCGCTGGGCCCTCATGAGGGGGCCGCCCTGAGGCTTCCTGGGAAGATTGCCTAGGTGCCAGACCTAGCCTCGGGAGGGCGAGGGATTCTAGGTCGGCACGGTTGAAGGCGAGTCGTGGAGCCTTCCTGAGAAGACTACCCTGGTGCTGGACCCGACCTCGAGCAGGCGAGGGACTTATGGGCCAACAAGGGGGGTGGCGAGCCGTTGAGCCTTCCTGAGAAGACTACCCTGGTGCCAGACCCAACATCGAGCTTGGCGAGGGATTACAGGTCGGTAAGGGCGATGGCGAGCCGTGGAGCCTTCCTGAGAAGACTACCCTGGTGTTAGACCCGACCTCGAGCAGACGAGGGACTTATGGGTCAACAAGGGGGGTGGCGAGCCGTTGAGCCTTCCTGAGAAGACTACCCTGGTGCCAGACCTGACCTCGAGCTTGGCGAGGGATTACGGGTCGGCAAGGGCGATGGCGAGCCGTGAAGCCTTCCTGAGAAGACTACCCTGGTGCTAGACCCGACCTTGAGCAGGCGAGGGACTTATGGGCCAATCAAGGGTGGGGGGCGAACCGTTGTGCCTTAGGAATGTTGGGCAGGGTAGCCTGCCGTCTTTTGCGGAGTATTGAAGGCGCCCCGGGATCTGTGCGATGTGCCAATTTTCCAGGGGCCTTAATGGCACTACCTAATAAATGTATGGCGCATGGTCTTCCGTCGTTTGGTTTTCCCCATGTAATAAAAGCTGGCTTATAGGGGAGGCTATAAGTACCCCTCTCCGCAGCGGGTTGGATCACAGCAAGAGTGGTCTACTGGTCCTCCAAGGTGTCTGCTACGGCGGACGTCTGTCTTTTGCAAAATTTTTCCCTTGGTTGTGTTGGAAAGGTGGTTTCTCTGCCGCCCCGATCTTCTCTCGGATCTGATCGCTCTGATACGGCTGCCAGATCCAGGGGGGATCGGGGCGAGAGGGGTAATGACCGAAATTCGGACTAATAGATGAGTAGCCTCGGATTGGTGATGCTTCTGCCGTCTGGATCCTTTTTCGGGACAGACGGCCCTGATATGGTTGTTTGGCCCGAGAGAGATCCGGACGGGAGGGGCATCTACCAAACCCCAGGCTTGGGGCCGGAGTGCCCCGGATAGGTGGGTCGTCTCCGATTGGAGGTCGGCCACTCTGTCTTCAAATAGGGCCCCAGGTGATGGTGGTTTCTGTCTCACCCTCGAACAGTTTGGGGTTTCGGCCGTCGAGGCTGTAAGCCCCGAACTGCTCGCGGGTGAAAGGGGAATCGGCCGAGTTCTGGAGCCCGGGGCGTCTGTCTAAGGGCGGCGCCTTAAACCTTTAAGTAAAAACGTTCTCTTTGCCGAATGCCCCCTCCGAACTGACCCTCTCGTCTGGCTGCCAGCCTGGCGTTGGATGACGTCAGCAGCGCACGTTTTGAGGACGTGGCGCGATTTCCCAGGCGGCAGTTGCACGTCAAATAGGTGAACAGTTCTTGCGGGAATCGAGGAGTCGCTTTCATCCTTTATAAATACTCCCCCCTCTCCCCTTCTAGCCCACTCCTTTCTTGCCGCCATTTTTTTTGTTCAAAAATTTCCCAACACTTTAGCGCTCGTCCCCGCAGCTTGCTGTACTAGACTCGCCCTTCCGAAGTGACCCCAGGTGAGTTGGTAAGTTTGTTTAGTTTTAGGCACAGATGGATAGGGCTCAGTCTGGCTCGTCAGCGTCGACATCTAGGGGGGAAGTGAAACCTGTTTCCGACTCGACTTCGTGGGAGGAGCCCGTTCTTGAGGGGGAGTCAGTATACGTCGAGGAGTCTTCCGATTCGGTTTCGTGGGAGGAACCCGTAGGTGAGGAGGAGGAGGTACATGGTGTGTGGCCGTTACGCTCCCGACGTCCCTTTGTGGTGGAGAGTAGTGAGTCGGGGAGACGAATGATGGCTCGGGCGGCGTCCGCATTTTGGAGTTGACTTTCGAGGAAGAGGGAGGCGAGGGTGGCATTGTAAAGAGATCCACAGTTCAGGGTGCGGGTCCGAGTTCCATGCCGACCGTCCTGGGGCCCTTATTCACTCCCTCGCCGGAGCGAACCAAGACGAAGAAGAAGAAGGCTCCGAGGAAGGCAGGACCAGGGACTGGTGGTTCGAGCCAGGCACCCGTATACCGTAACTTGTGGACAGGTTCGCCCGTGCAGCCGAAGCCTTTCCGTCAGTATCCTGACGACCTATCCGACAAGGAGCTCTTCGGCGTGCAGGCTTCCTCGCCGAGTCGGAAGAGGGGGACGATGGACGCGATTCTGACCGTCTTGGAGGGTGGGGACTTGGAGGTTTTGCAGCTGGCGTACCACATAGGTCCTGGCTACGAATTGATGCTGCCGAGCTCTACTCTGCGCCCAACTGATCCCCTATCTGCTTGGTGTTGCGTCTTCCCAGTGGACGCCTTCATTTCTGGACTGAGGCTGCCAGTCCACCCGTTTGTTCGGGAAGTGTTGAACTGGGCCTCCTTGGCTCCGATGCAGTACGGGCCGAATTCTTGGAAGTAGATAATCTGTTTCGTACTGATGTGCGAGGCACGGAAGGTACCCCTACGGTTGAACGTGTTCCGAGCGATGTTGATGATCAGTTCGGCGGCTGAGGGCATTTACTATATCTCCCCCCGGAGTAAGAGGAAGGTTGTACACAGCCACCCGGACTCTATTAAGGATTGGAAGAAGAAATATTTGGTGATCCGGAGTGAAGAGCCCTGGGACATTCCGACTAGATGGAACTATTCCGAGCCGAGCTATCCTGCGCCGAGGCAGGGGGATCTGTCGGCCGAGGAGTGGGGGTTTGTCGAGCGCCTCCGTTTGTCCCCTAGTATCGATTGGACGAAGGTGACGGAGGCCCATCTGGCGAGCGTCGGACTGAGCCCAGCCGTTCTGCGTATGTAGTTGTTTCTTTTCTCTTGGTCTTTTCGTGCTTTCCTACTTATTGCTTCTTAATGGTTTTTTCCGCAGATATGGATGAGGCATCGATCAAAGCCAGGAGGCTCGCCATGAAGAAGGAGAACGCCAAGAAGAAGAAGGGGGAGGCAGTGAAGAGGCCGAGGGAGCCGCCCCTGGTTATCTCGGAGGTCCCGCTCGAGCCGAAGACTAAGAGGACTCGCTCGGAGACGAGCAAGGGGGCGGCCCCTTCGAGGGGTAAGGGTCCAGCGAGGGCGTCCGATCTTGACAAGGGGAAAGGTCCCTTGGTAGAGGTTGAGGAGGAGGACCCGGTGGTGGAGATGTTGCGGCAACGGTGGGCGCCGGACTGGTCGGTTCGGATGGGCGACTGTCTGACCGAGGAAGCCCAGGCCGTTGAGGTGGTGGAGAAGTTGGCGATCCCTCGTGATCGCCAAGCGATGGAGAGTAAGCCCGTAGAGGTGGCCTTTACGCGCCTGGCGCAGGCCACCGTGCTGGTAAGCTTGTCGATCTCATCTTTTTCGTTAATCTTGCTTCGGGAGTTCTCCCCTTATCAGTGTTATGTTGGTCGCAGGCTTGTATGCAGGGAGCTAATGTAAAGAATCTTTACGAAGCGTCCCTGTCGCAAGAGCGGGTTCGGGCGGACAAGAGCGAGCGGGAGATGAAGGAGATGCGGATCGAGCTCGAGGGTTCGCATAAGAGGGAGCAAAAGATGAAGCTCGAGCTCGAGGCTCAGGACGCCGAGTGGGGGAAGAGGGTGGTCTCCTTGAAGAAGAAGTTCGCCAAGGAGAAGGAGGAGTTGACGGCTGCGTTTGCCAAGGAGAGGGCAGAGCTGACGGATGCGGGTCAGCGGATGGTGATCAAGGCCCAGGATGAGTGCTACGCGAAGGCCCTCAGCCATGTGAGGCACTTCTACCCGTCCGTCGACCTGTCCGGTTTCGAGTATGACATGGAGATTGAGGGGACACTGAAGACTCCTGCCGAGGAAGGGCCCGTTGGCAACTCGGCCGCCGACCCTCCTGCGAACCCGATCGATGCCGAGGCGGGAAATCAAGTTGTGTAGTTTTATCTTTCTTTTTTCTCTCCTTTGATTGTATTCGCCTCTCGCGGACTGGCCACCGCCTTTTTTGTAAGAAGTAGTACACTTTATAAAAAGTATCTTTGACTGGCCAAGTGTTTTGACCTTGGGTATTTCCGAACCTCCTTGCTTATGTGCGTTGAGTCGGTACTCTTGCAGGTTGTGGCTTCCCTTCCCGAGGCAGACCCCCGTCGTCCCGATGCGGCGTGGCTTTGGAGCGAGGTTGAGGCATTGGAGACCACTTTGGCTCGGTACCTTGAGAGGGCCCGTACTGCTGACGCTGCCTTCAATTATCACAGGAACATGTCTGAAGCCCTTGGCGAGGAGGCGAGCCGGCTGGGAAGGGCGATGCTGGATCGGGAACTCGGCGGTGCGAGCCTTGGACCGGCCGTGTTGGGTGTCTTGGTCCACTTCTGGGAGGTTACTTCGTGATGTTTTTCTTGAGAAAGAAATGGAGATACACCGCCATAATATCATGCTGGGTGCCTCGGCATCTTCCTCGGTCGGGTCGGCAAACGGAGGGGTTTCCTCTGCGAGGCTGCTGTTGTAGCGTATGCGACCAGATGACGCGCAGAGCTCCGTGGCTGGGGAGTCGACCGTGGCTGAGCTTAAGGACCATTATAATAAGGAGAGGGATTTTAGTCGCTCGTTCAGAGTAATCCCGTTCTTCCGGTTTGAGATGAGTGGAGTGGTCCTGTAACGGTCTTTGTTTGTTTTTTTAGGATGAGAAATAAAACGGTACGAATAAAGAATCCTGTTCCTTCTTTGCTTCGGCTAGTGATGTAGTGAACGATGGTGGTTACAAGGAGAGCCCACCGACCCGCGAGGGATCGAAGTGGGGCCTTAGGGAGAGTCCCCAGCTTGGATTCGGTTGGAGCCTACCGAGGCGTTGGGGACGATACCGGAGTGAGGACTCAGGCGCCGATTTCATTATCTGGCGTTTAGTGTTTCAACAAAAAGAGATCTCTTTCGTATAAGGTACGGAGGGCCGCTAAGAAGGTCCTGTACACATGAGTGTTTACACAAAAAACCTGTTTACATTAAGCCAGGCTAGAGCCTATGTTTGCCCTTCGAGGAGTTTCATCCGGCACTTGGCTTCGACTGGGGCCTTCTCCCACTTGGTGACAGATTTGGAAGCAGGGCCGTCCCTCTCAGGCTTGAACTTGACGGCGTCGAGGGAGAACACACCCCCCCCAACGGTGGTCATGTAGCACGATCGCGCTGCCTCTTGGCTACCTCGGACAGTGCCGACCCCTTGCGGGGTGAGAAATTTGAGTTTCAAATGGTAAGCCGAGGGCACCGCTTGGAGGGAGCATAGTCCGGGTCGGCCGAGTATGGCGTTGTAAGCCGCCTTGACGTTGACCACCATGAAGTCCATGGACTCGGTCCTTTTGACAGGAGCCGATCCTGCGGTAACGTCGAGGGTGACAATCCCTTCTATCACGACAGGGACGCCGGAGAACCCCTGTAAGGTGTATCCGGCCGGCTTGAGCCTGCCTCTAGGTAGCTTGAGATTCTCGAATGCTTCGAGGAAAAGGATATTAACCGAGCTGCCGTTGTCGACGAGGACTCGGCGGACTTCACAATTAGCCATGTGGAGACAAATGACGAGGGCATCGCAGTGGGGTAGGCGGACGCCCTCGAGGTCCTCTCCTGAGAAGGAGACCGGCATCGGTTGTGTCTTGGGCGAGGAATTGTTGCGGACAGCATTCACTTCCCGGATGAAGGCTTTTCGGGAAGTATTTGAATTTCCTCCCATGGGCCCTCCGTGGACACAATGCAAGATGAAGGGCGCATCCACGGCTCCCTCGGAGTCGGGATCCTGACCTTGGATGCGGTTCGGAGTAGGGTTCGGAGGCGAGGTCCTCCGGTTCCTAATGTCTCGCCGATCCCGTGGGACTTCTCGGGTGAATTCTCGGAGGTACCCCCTGGAAATGAGCTCCTCAATCTCGTCCTTTAGGGCTCGGCACTGGTCGGTTTCGTGCCCGTGATCTCTGTGGAAGCGACAGTAGAAGCGCTGGTCTCGGTTCTTGCCGTTGTTAGGCCGAGGGGGTAGTCGAACAATGCCTTTGTCTTCGATTTCTAAGAGGATGGCAGATACGTTATGTGTCAAGGGAGTGTACCTCTCGAAGCGGGGGACCGGCGGGACCTTCTTCAAGGTCCCCGCGTCCCTTGGAGCTTTCTTTGATGGTTCGACCTCTTCGACCTTCCGCTTTCCCTTCCCGATGGCCTCCTTGGTATCTTCGGGGTTAAGGGCCTCTTCTGCCCTAATGTATTTCTCGACCCTGTTGAGGAGGTCGGGAAAGTCGACGGGGGGTTTCTTCGCCAGAGAAGCCTTCAGCTGTCCATGACGGACGTTGTGCCGAAATGCCGCATAGGCGACGCTCGGATCGAAGGAGGAGACCGATCTTGCCTCTGCGGTAAACCTCCGGACGAACACTCTGAGTGACTCCCCCTCTATCTGTCGGAGCCCCAGTAATGAGGCGTTGGTCCTTTCGGCCTTCCGGCTAGTGACAAAGTGGGCAAGAAAATTGCCCTCTAGTTGGTCGAAGGAGTAAATGGAGCCGGGGGCGAGCTTCGAGAACCATTCACGAGCCGGGCCTCGAAGGGTGGTCGGGAAGGCTCGGCACAGCAGGGGATCTGAGGCGCTGTGAATCATCATGAGGGTTTTGAAGCCCTCCATGTGATCAGCAGGATCTCCCTCGCCGTCGTAGGTCTCGAATTGAGGGGGTCGGAAGTTCCTGGGTATTTCTGCCTGGAGGATGGGGGCGGAAAAGGGAGGTCGGATAGGTCTGTACCCCTGAGCCGCTCTTTGGCCGCCGTCCCCTATGTGATCGAGGCGATCTTCCATTTCTTGGAGGCGCCTTAGGAGTATGTCATCGTCCTCTGGCGGGATTGTTGGTGGTCGGGACACGCTGGCCTCGGTGTCCGACCTGGTTTGGGAATGGAGGGTTTCTCCCCTGGGGGCCCGTCGGAGAGCCCCAAGAATTTCTCTTCGGAAGTCCTGGAACTCCTTCTGAGTGACGGGGGCTCCCTCGACCCTGTTCGGTTGGCCTGAAGGTTGCCTTCCGATGCGGCTGAGTGCGGGCCTCCGTCTCTCGGGCGGTGGTCGTGGATGGTTCGGGGCCGGGTTGGAAGCGGCCCTTCCCCTGCTGCGGGTGATTTGACGGTTGACGATTATTCCTCGTAGGTCGGGCTGGACTGTACGGGTGGCGCTTCGTCGGGATCCCTGATGGGAATCTCCGTGCCTTGATGCGCGTGGCCCAGCATTGGTATTTGGTGGGGGTGTGTCCCGTCGGTTGACGGAGGACGCGGCCCCCTGGCCTCTGGAGGCCATGGGAGTTCGGCTGTCGAGGTCGCTCGATGGTCGGGCTCGGGTCGGCTTCTGAAGCAATTTCCCACAGACGGCGCCAACCTGATGCGGTTTATTTCTGGGAGACGTGTGGATGCACCAGGTGTGAGTTCGGACTCAATTTGTATTTGAAGGAGAAAGCTGCTCGTCTGACGACCCTCGGCTGACCGGGCGGAACCTGAGGCGACCTCGGGGTGATTCGGAGATCTGGGCTCGGATCAGAGGATTCGGATCCGAGGTCTTGTGTACCTGCAGACGGTCCTGAAACACCGGGGTTTGTCCCGGTGGCGGACCCTCCGACGATCTAGTCAGTCTCTGTGAGAGAGTAACAATAACTAGGTGAATTTAAGTGGAAAAAGATTGATTACCTGAAAAGGTGGGTGAGGGTCTAGTATTTATAGAGAATTCCAACCGGGTTTGGATCCGCTTGGGGGCCGGGTCTGGACCCGAAAGCCCATGGGCCTGACGTGGCAGAGGGCCCAGGGGGTTTAGGGCAGACGTGGCCATACCAGGAGCGGTATAGGGCTGACGTGGCAAAACCCTGGGTGGTATTTGGAGCTGACATGGCTGATCGTGGGTCTTCTGTGCTTCTGGGAGAATCGGAGGGCCTAGGCGGTGCCAGGTCATCCCCCTGCTTCGCCAGAGAGGGGGGACGGCCCGTGGGGCTGTCACGGATCGGAGACCGAGGACCACTGAGGCTCGCCGGATACGAGGAGGCCGGCTCTGTGGGGGTGCACTTGAGGTTCGGTGCCGACCTTGTAATGGTTCGAAGCCGGACTAAATTGCTATTTTTACCTTTCTTGAGTGAGAGTTGTATTGGGCCCTGGTTGGGCCTTCAGGCCATTTTTACCCTACCACATGTCCCAACTACAAACGTTAACCCTGTTAACGCGAGGGGTTTAAATACTACTGCTAATGGGGTTAACGAGTCTATATTGGATGAGTTTTTTTGCAAATCCCCACTCAAGAGAAAAAGTTGTATCCCCATCAGCACATTAACATGATTAACGCTAGGGAAACTACTATACTCGTTAACCCCGTTAACGACATGGATGTTTTGGTATAAATTTTCAAATAGGGATAGTTTCGTACATACTTACAAAAAGTGGGATAGTTTGGTAAATAATTCACGCGGTAGCGGATATTTACTGATATATCCGCTTAGAAAATCCGCTACGCGTTAGCGGGTTGCGGATTGTGTACGGATTGTGTAAGCGACGCGGTAGCGGATATTATCTTATATATACCCGCTCCTACCTCCATTTCTCTTTCAAAACTCCTCTCTCTCTCCCGCTTCTCTCTTCTCTCTTCTCTCCTCTGTCTCTCTATAACGGATCGCAAACCCGATCCGCAAAATCGGAGAAGATGGATTCGATCGGATCCCAGCCCTCTCTCTTTTCAGATCTTCTTCCTAACCCAAACCCTAGTTTCCAGATCTTCTTCCTCCATTTCCCTTTCTCGGATCCAAATCCGAAATCGCTGGTCCGAACCCGATCTGCGATCCGGCGAACTACAGTGGCGATCTTACCACCATCTCTTTACTTGGTCGAGATATGGACCTCTCGGTAATTCAACCCTAATTTTCCTTTTCGAAAATTTGATCTTTTTTCTTGTGGATTCCTAAAACTCTAGTTTTTTCGTTTTGCAGGTCGACTACAATGTGAAAAGAAACTAATTCACTGTTGATTTTAATGTAATCTCCTCTTCCCTTCTTTATGATGTATATTTGAATTTGTGATGTGTTTAGTTATAATCCACACTTTTACTGCAGGTACGCTCCTTTTCGCACGCTACATGTTCGGTCGAATTCATGTTGAGAAATTCAGGTATGATCAAGTAAGTACTCCATTTTCCTCAGCACATTAATGGGGATACGTTGTTTTTTTATTACTGCCCGCCAACTGTTCGATCAAATTATGATTTGAAATTTGTATCAAAATAGCAGAAAAAATATCATATACAAAAAACAGAGGGACCTCTCCTCAAGGTACGTGTGTCTCCTTCATTACGGGTTTGTATCCGAACGAAACTGTTTTCGGTGTTTGTAACTGAACTCATTATGCTAGGTGGATGAAATTCACCATTGATTGACTTCAATGTTAATGCATGCAGGAAGTTTCGGTAAAATCCAAAACTCATTTGTGTTCGGATGTTTTGATCAGTTTTGACATGACTTTTGTGATAACATTTTATGATATATCTGCATCATGGCTTTCAGGTTAAACATACAGAGTTATAGTATAATCAATGGAGGGAGCGAGCGAGGGAGAAAAGGAGAAGAATATGCAAGTTCTTTGGGTTTCATTACTTAGAATATTCATATGCATATAAGTAAATAAAAATCATGGACTGGTGCATTAGGCTGGATCACACCCAATTTGATAAGACCTACATAATTTAATCACACCCAATTTGATAAGACCTACAAAATTTAGGGTACGTATGTGTTTGCAAAATTTGGGTTGGAACCTGATATATGTAATCACATCTTGACTGCATTAGATATTAAGTGGGTTGTTAAACTACTTCGTCACTTTAATACTACCGAAAACTTTCCTCGTCGCATCTACTTTTATAGCTATCCCAGTCTTACAAAGAGCAATTCGTCACATCAATGGCTGGCGATGGAACGGAAACAAATATATGAAGGCAATCTCATGCATTTTTATTATGCATCTTTTAATATATTCAGGTTAACTATAATCTGCGCACTCATTGCAAATGTTCGTCTTTCCACAAAGAGCTGCTAACCGTGTAAGTCTATTGCCCTGCTTCTCATTACTGCCCACCAACTGTTTAATCAAATTCCCGATGTGAAATTTCTATCCAACTCACAGAAAAAAGATCATATAGAAAAGCAGGGAGACCTCTCCTCAAGGTATGTCTTTCTTTCAATATGGGTTTGTATCAAAATGAATTGTTTTGGTGTTTGTAATTGAACCGATTATAGTTGATCTTGCTTAGGTGGATGAATGCAATGAATGTCGTTTGACTTTGATCTTATCGTGCATTGAAATTTTGGTTAAATCCCAAGGTCATTTGTATTTGAATGTTTCAATCAGTTTTGGCATGACTTATACTTTAATATTTACCTGATATATCTACATGATTCCTTCAGGTGAAACGTAAGTACAGAGTGAGTATAATCAATGGGGAACTGATTATCGTCATTTTTTCAATACAACACTATGAAGCTCTGGTCAAGGTAATGATTTTGAGTTCTCTTATAATCAGAACACTTTTTATTTCTCTTTTGTGTGTATGTATGCACTTTACCAATTTATTCTCCTCCAGGTTGCTCGTGAATTCAAATTGATTGAGGCTCTCAACCAATGTAGATCTGTGTCAGGTATTTGCCCAATCACTCTTTAAGATGTGCAGTACTTAAGAAGTATTTGTTTCTTTATGGAAATGTAAAGAAATTATCTTATCTGCATTTACCTGCCTTTTGCATACTTTTCTATACTCATTCTCTCTCTATATACCAAATGCAGTTAAAGTATCAAAACTGTATCCTAACGTATTATCTGCATATAATTAGAGTGTTTTTTTAGATGATATACTTAAAAGAAAACTAGCGACAAGGCGCATGAAAATAAATTGGTTAGTAGCTTGGAGCTTTCAACTAAATCTTTTTGGGCCAGGGTTATGTAGTTTGAATTAATTATTTTGGAAGCTAAAACAATGCATTACAGGAAATTGGAGCATTTTCATTGGTTGCATTCAGGAATGCCCCTACATATTAGTAGGGGAAAGCTTTCCCCCGACTACTTTCTTTGGGTCGCCAGGGATGTTCCGTTGGGAATGCATGCATCAGGATGCTGATCTCATCAATGGCCGGGGATGAAACAGAGACACATCAGTCATGGTAATCTCGTGTTCTCTGTTATGTTTTTATTATTATTTATATTCAGTTTCACTCTACATTCTCAATCTAAAATGTAATTTACTTTCCCTAATAACGCTCAGAATGTGTTCGATCAAATTCATGTAGGGAATTTTTTTATTTCAAATTTATATGAAAAAATCACATACATACATACATGGTAAATATCTGATGTTTATATAGAAATGTAGGGTAGGTCTCTTCAAGATATATGTCCCTTTCATTTTAGATTTTAATGAAATGGATTTTAGTGTTTTGTACTTGAACTGATTCTGGTCGAACTTGTTTAGGTAGATGAATGCAACATTGATTTGACTTCTACGTTGATATGCTCGCAATTTGGAAAAATCCTGATCCATAAGTATTTAGCGGGGCTTCTATGTCAATATTGGTCTGATTTATCTACATTATGGATTTTCAGGTTAAACATACAGGTCAAGTACAATCAATGGGACAGAGTCACGACAGCTTGACTACAATGAGAAAAGTCTTCTCTTTTTCGGATGTGACCAATGGTTGGCGACTGAGTGCATACAAATTTATTAACGTGAGCCTGTTCTTTGACTTTGTTATGAATCTTCCATATTCAGTATAACTCTAATCTACGTAAGCAAAGAGTTCCTAACCCTGTAATCTATGTCCCTCTTTTATTATGCCCACATCTTGTTCCATCAAATTATTGTTCAGAAATTTGTCTCAAATTCAGTCTAAAAATATTATATTTCTATATATTTGATGTTTATATAGACATACAAGGACACCTTTAGATATGTGGGCTCTTTTTTTAAATTAAAATTAAAATGAAAAATTGTGCATGTTTTTTATACTTGAGCTGATTATGGTTCAACATCTTTATGTGTTCATACACATTTCGTTCCTTTTTATGTATGTTATATGTAGGTACTCCTTTTCGTGGACTACTCAGTTGTGATTTTTACTCGAATTTGACTAATATTTCCACTTTCAGGTTGGCTCATCGATTCAAATTGACTGGTGCATCAAGTCTCAGGAATGCAAGATTGATCAGGTATTAGTTCCATGACTCTTCAATATTTGCACTCGAGAAGTATGTTATGATGTCTTTAAGGTTGTGGTTAAGTCATTACATGAAATCTCTTACATGAAGTGAAGTCTCTTGCATGCATTTATATGTCGCATAAAATCTATCGTTTAGACCAGATATGCATGCACTTTAAATGGAAGGGATCGTATCAAAGACAATGATGGGAAGAAGGGAGGGAGCAGTATACTAAACTATTTAAAAACACATTATACATACATAATTAGATATTAAATACATTAAAAACAATGCAAAGCACTTGGCTGCTTGGGGTTTAAACTAAATTACCTGTTTTTGATGTCAATCACACGCACACACAATCATCCACACCCGCCCATCTTCGCATCCACGCATACACAATACCCACATTGTCTTATACTTAATATTCTTTATTGACATGCATGCCTTTAGTTAAAGGTCTCGTCTCATATTAGAGACATGCATGAGAGAAAGAGAAGGGCCCACAGGTATGCTCTGGATACAGATTTATCCCATTCTATCCAAATCTGAATTTGAAATTTACACTACAACACAAACAAGCTTTTCCGGTGCTTTTTTTTACCTACCCAGGCATTTTTAAACGCTGTGGTAGAGAATATCGGCATTTTTGAAAACGCTGGTAGAAATGTCTGGGTATCTTGCCTCGCAGTAGCCTCAGGGTCTACACCGGCGTTTTTTAAAAACGCCGGTGTAGCCATATGTCTACCCCGGCGTTTGCAAAAATTCCGGTGTATACCTATTTCTGGTTTTTGATTAAACTCTACCTACCCTGGCGTTTTTGCAAAAAACACCTGAATAGTTTTTCTTCTTCTTTCTCTCCCTTCCTTTTCTTACTCCTACATGTTTATAATTAAAACAATAACACAGAAACATATAGTAACAAATACTAAATTAAAATGAATATTCAAATATATAGCAATAATATAAACAAAAATATCAGTATGTTCAACACTACAAGACTCAGTGGGCACAACATTCAAATTCTCACAAACAAAGAAAGTACCCCATACCCAAATCAACACCCCTCTTACCACCACTCCCCCCACCACCAACCACAACACCTCCCTCCACCGCACCATCAAAATTCACACCCTAAATGGGAGGTTAAACAGTCCACCACCTCCCATACATCCAATCCCCATAGAAAAACAAGTTACCCTTCTGACCACCCACCTTACCCCCCTCCACTTCGGATGCAGGAGGCCCAACCCCCCACCGAAGCCAGTTGTCGAGAGGGCCGACGAAGGGGAACCTCAGGACAAGGCGACGATGGAGATGCCTCCCACAGTGAATGCAGAGGATGATGAACTGTGGGTGACAGTGAGAAGTAAAGCAACAAAAAGGCATAACACTCCCCTCCGCCACAGACAGAAAACAGGAATAAGCAAAGAAAAGGAAAACGAAAACCGGCACCTTATTTCAACTGCGGGGACCTGAGACACTACCGGCAAGACTGCACAAAAGAGGTGAGATGCCTCAAGTGCATGAAATGGGGACACATGTCTTACAATTGCACCAACGTCGTCACTTCTAGCAACGACGATGAGCGCTCAATCATAAGGGGAAGGTCACCTGATAACCCATCATATATCCGACTTGCCAACAACCTTGACATCATAAAAAATGAAGAGAAATGGCTTCGCCAGTGGTGTGCAATAGCAAAGTTAGGTCAGGAAGCACATCGGAGAATCACGTCCTCCACACGCCCTCAACCTGAAGTGGCCAATGAGGGCTCACAGGGATTGGGTAGTCAAAAAGCTATGTCACCGCCAATTCTTAGTCTCTTTCCCTTCACCTGATAAATTGCTCGAGGTCTGCGACATGGGGTCAATGGACTTCGGACATTTCAAGCTTGAATTTGCTCCTTGGTCAACCAGATTTGGAGCTGAGCTACCACAAGGTGATCGTTATTGGGTATGGATTCATAACGTCCCACTCCATTTCTGTAAGAAAGAGGCATTGCAAGAAATCATCTCAGAGTTCGGAACTATCGAGGACATCGACGAGAAGACAGTCAGACGATCTGAGATCGTGTCTGCTAGAATTCTCATTCGAAGCCCAGATATCACTCTCATGCCGCGCTTCACAAAAGTTTTCTCTTTCAAAGACTCGTACCTAATACGCTTCGTTCTTGACAAGCTGGCGGAGTCGGAGGCGGAGGTCCAGGTGCTAGCTTCCCTACCCCCCTTCACTAAGAGATGGCCGCTCCTACAAACAGGTGACCTCACCAGAGAGGGAACCAACCATGGATGGGGCCTACCAAATCGAAAGGGCGCACAGGGAAATCATCAGGGCCGCTAGGGGGATGGAGGAATGCCAGGGGGGTTCGACGACGAACTTGGGTTCTCACAAAAACCATCCAACGATGGACGGCCAAGAACGAAGCAAGATCAGGATCTCCAACGGCCAAGATCGACCGAAAAAAGTGGATCTACAACACCAACCAAAAATGGTAGTTGGGGTAGACCCAGACCCTCATCTTCGTAATCAGAGCTTTCTCAAAGCTACAATTGGAAGTCAACACTGTGAAGCCACAGAGGAGGTACAGGTGGATAGGGAGCAACATACCACAGGCGAAAGCGGCGAGATCTCCAAGGTACCTAACGGACCAAATCTTTCGCCAAAAAGGAAACAGTTTGAATCTTTGGGACGGGAGACTAGGCTGGAGATGGCCATTTTGGGGAAGGAGACGAACGGAAGTACCATGGAAAGGGTTCGAAAGGAGAAAGGAGAGAGCTTTTTGGGTGAAGAACACAACGGACAATGGGGGAAAGATCCAAAACAAAAGGGGAAAATGAGCCAAAGTGTCAGAGCTTCGGAGAAGGCGCCATCATCGACCACTACGCCAGCTTATGAGGAGGAGCCACGTCCCCCCATGAGTCTGACAGCGTGAAGGAAACGAGGCAGCACAGTGAGAAGCCCAAGAGTCACCATGTGGATTCCCAAGACAGTTTCGTAGGCATTGATGGGTCCAACGAAGACGAAATTCACGCTGGTTTTGAAGACAAAGTTGGGCCCAATGAGGGGCCCAACAGCGATACACGGAATTTAAAGGAAGTGACGAAAGGTGGTAGGCTCAGCGAGGGCCCCACTAAAATTCAGAATAATATTGGGGAAGTTGAGCCCATTGTGTTATTTATTCAGAGGCCCAATGATCCAAGCTCACCCAACCATGTGGAAGTTGAGCCCATCTCTCTCGGAGCCCAACTTGTTGATGGGCCTAATATTCCTAGCTCAAATCAAATCCTGTGTGAAGTAACGGGAGAGTCCACTATCCAGGTTGCACACCGCAGTGATGAAGATGATCGTGAGGACAGGCTGAATCTTGAAGATGACTGTGTCTACTCTGAAGGGGAATCAGTGGTCAGTGGATTATGATTTTGATGTTGACTTCCGAGCTATTTCTCCAGAGTTTGTACCTTCAACATACCCAACCTTTCAAATCACTGCACCAGGCTCGAGCCGCTCAGACCAGGGTTTCAGAGTACATAAAGTGGCCAAGAGGACTAATGAGTAGTCCCTGGACGACTATCTGGAAATCGCAGCGGCTGCTAAATCGTCTAAGACTAGTGACGGAAGTACGCGCTCATTCTTAGCATCTATTTTCAATTTCATGTCTAATAATGGGATTTTTAGTCTAGCCAAAACTTGTGGTCTTGCGGTAGGCGATACCGATCGGAATGCGTATCTCCTTAATAAGATTAGGGGGTGGGAGATCGATAGGATCACCCTTAATTCGAACTCGACGTCCAAGTCGAGTCACGTTCCCATACATCCCCAGTGTTAATGGAAGCCCCATTCTGGAGCGTTAGAGGACTGGGAAGGCGAGACAAGCGGAAAATGGTTAAGGAGGTCATCGCTAAATCGAAAGCTAACTTTGTCGGGCTGCAAAAGACCAAACTTACACATATTTCTAGACTTAGTAGGTTGGGGGATACCGAATCTCTTAATGGAAATTGTCTCTATCTGTTGGGGCGTCTAGGGGTATCGCGCTAGGTTTTAACCCTGAAACTTTCCTCTGTTTAGACAAGCTCTTCGGGCAATTTTTAGTTTCGGTCTTGCTCCAATGTAAAGCCGACTTGTGGACACAATCTGTCACGGTGGTGTACGGTCCGCACACAACTGCCGCTAGAATTGCCTTCTGGGCAGAATTAAGAACGATCCAAACTCATTGGCCACACCAATGGGTGGTGGGGGGTGGTTTCAACATCACTAGATTCGCATCAGAACACATCGGTAGAGGCTCTAGTGATTCTGATAGGGAATCTTTTAATGAGGTTATCACGGACCTAGAACTGGTTGACATTCCCATTTCTGTTTCACCTGGTCAAATATGCAAGCGTCGCCCATTCTAGCTAAACTCGACAGGATATTGGTCTCCACTGAATGGGAGACCAAGTCCCATTGTCTGCAGCTAAAATCACTCTCTAAACCCACCTCGGATCATGTGCCTATTTTCTTGTCTTTCGAGGAAGATCTACCCAGAAAACACCAAAGTTTAGATTCGAGAGGCTAGAAATCCAAGGTTTCCATCATATGGTCTACGAGAGTTGGTCTCGGCCAACTAAGGGAATCGAAGAGACCGCAATATGGTGCGAAAAAGTTAGATGACTTAGGGGCCTAGCAAGCTCAGGAAATGAAACCGGAGCAGATTTGCGCTGATCTGGAGGGCTAAAGATTCCCTTCTTGAAAGCATCGATGAACTTGAGAAGACTGAAGAAACTAGAGATCTGCGTCGGTACGAGCGGAATGTTACTCCAACTCAGACAGGAAATTGACCAACTCTATAGGTTGGAAGAAATCAAATGGCAACAACGATCCAGAATCTCGTGGCTTAAAGAGGGAGACGCGAACACAGCATTCTTCCATAGAGTGGCCAGTGCCCGGCATAGATCTAACCTCATTCACTCGATCCAATCGGACTCTGGAATAACCCAAGGCGAGGAGGATATCAGAATGGCATTCCAGTCACACTTCAAGCTTCTCTTTGGTCACAAAGCGGACTTGAGAGTCCCTTTACAACACGAATTCTGGGAGGACCTGAGGGGGGACTCCAACCGTATGTGGGCCCTAGAGGCACCATTCACTAAGAAGGAAGTCTGGGAGGCAGTTCAACAACTTGGAAAAGACAAAGCCCCGGGTCCTGATAGTTTCCCGATGATCTTCTTCCTAATCTTCTGGGAGGAAATTAAAGGAGATTTGCTGAAGGTGTTCACTAATTTCTACAGCCATAAACTCAAACTAGGGAGAATTAATTATGCGGAGGTCGTGCTGATCCCTAAGAAAGAAGACTCCCGGTGAGTAGGAGACTACCGTCCTATTAGTCTCCTTAACTGCTCTGTCAAGATCATTACCAAGACACGCTAATAGACCTGGAATGGTAATGGACAGCCTCATTAGTCACGATCAAACGGGGTTTATTAAGGGACGATGTATTCAGGACAGCATAGCTACGGCCGAAGAAACTATACACCATTGTCACACGACGAATAATAAGAGCTACCTCCTGAAGCTGGATTTTGAGAAAGCTTATGATTCGGTTGAATGGGACTGTCTGCTGGAAACGCTGGCTGGAAGAGGTTTTGGAGATAGATGGATAAGATGGATCCACGCATGTCTTTCCATCAGCATAACGGCAATTTTGGTTAATGGGGTGTCGAGCCACCCATTTTCGTGCAAACGGGGCCTCAGACAAGGAGATCCGCTCTTACCCCTCTTCACCATTGTGGCAGACGTACTACGGTCCATGATGGCTAATTGCAGCAGAGCAGGTTGGATCGCTCCGGTGGCCAGGGGAATCAATCACTAAGGGTGCTCAATCCTCCAATATGCAGATGATACTCTTCTATTTGGTAATGGCAACCTCGGGAAAACAACCGTCTTTAAAGGTATCCTATATAGCTTCGAAGCTTGGTCTGGCCTCAGGGTTAACTTTCACAAAAGTGCTATCATCCCCATTGTCCTGACAATAGAGGAGGCATTAGAACATGCCACAATTCTTAATTCCTCCACTGACAGCTTTCCCATCCAGTATCTGGGATTTCAACTAAGATCCGGGAAACTCAAAAAGGCCGATTGGCTACCCATCATTGACTGGGTTGAGAACCGGCTGACTGGTTGGAAAGGTAAAGCCATATCATTGGGCGGGAGAGTTACACTTATTAATGTTGTTCTTTCAAATCTCCCAACTTACTATTTATCCTTCTTTGAAATGCCGCGATAGGTAATTCAAAGAATTGACCGGACTCGAAAACGGTTTTTATGGAAAGGGGCAGACCCAGATCGAGGTGGCTATCATCTTATCAGATGGGAAAAGGTGTGCATGAAAAAGACGCATGGAGGACTTGGCATTATTGATCTGCGAGATATGAATCTTGCCCTTTTAGGTAAATGGTGGTGGAAAGTTTTCCACCTGAATGGAGAAGGGTGGCAAGATTTTGTCCAGGGACATCTGCATGTGAATGGAACGAGAAATTTGGGCTTCAGGGTAGGCCCACGTGTCTCCTGGTTCTGAAAAGGCATCACCAAGGCCTATGAGCCATTCATTAGCTGTGTTACATCAGTGATCGGTAATGGCAGATTCACCAAATTCTAGTGGGATAAGTGGTGTGGGGACCACACTCTCCGAGCTATGTTCCCCGATTTATATGAATATGTGTCACAACCACATTGCACGGTCGCCGCTACCTGGAAAAGAGGCGCCTGAAAACCTTCCTTCAAACAAACGCTTGACGTGAGATCTCAAGATAGACTCATGGAATTCCAGACCTACATCACCAATGCTGGAATTAGCTGTTCTCAGAGCCCAGATAAGAAAATCTTGGGGATTGGAAGAGAACGACACGTTCACCGTTAAGTCCCTGTATAACCGAATTCACTTTAGGGAATGTACCCCAAAGTGGTCGTGCGTCATTTTTGGAGGACGAAAGCCCCGTTGAAAGTCAGAGTTTTCTTCTGGCTGGTGCTGAACAATGCCATTTTGACTAGGGAAAATTTCGCTAAACGCCAATTGAATGTTTATTCTTGTTGCGGGTTCTGCCATACCACAATAGAATTTAAAGACCACCTGTTCCTGCAGTGCCCCAGGAGCAAAGCGGTACTTGTTGAGGTACTCAGCGCCCTGGGGACGAATCAGTACCCCTGTGTGTACGAGGATCTGTGGGTAGGTCCAACTTTTGCCTCTAAGAGAAGGACTATGAGAGAAGCGTGGTATATCGCTATCGCCGCAATGGCCTGGGTTCTTTGGCTAGACAGAAACAATTTTTATTTCCGCAATAATCGTAATAATATTTCTGGTAATTTGACCCACATTATGTATCTTATTTCATTTTGGGCTAATGTGGCAGCAGCAAGTCCCAGGGGGAGGATAGCGAGCGTTTTTCAGGTCGAGGAGTTCAATGATGAGAAGGTTCAGATCGGTCCGACGATTGATTGACAGACAGCGTGGCCTTTACTGTGGATAGATACCCACCGCCCCAGGGTTTGTTAGGGGGACATGATGTATTTTGGTTTTTACGCATATTTGCTGCGGCCATTATGGTATTTTGGACCCACTCTCCTTGCTTGGGGTGGAGATTATGTACTTTTGTTTATGCACTTTTTTTTTAATTTTTCGTAGGACCTTGTAACTGGCTCAGTACTCTGAGTTTGTTTTATTAATCTCTTATTAATGAAATAGGGTAGCCATACTCCACCTTTTCCTCAAAAAAAAAAAATATAAACAAAAATAATATCCGATATTTGTCCACATTCAATCAACATCCAAGCTATAACAATTATTAATAACACAAACAAGAAGAATACATAGGAATTAGTAGTGGCCACAAATGATCGGAAGAGAGAACAAGTAAAACAAAGAAAATAAGAAGGAAATATCTAACTTTGAATCTTCGTGCTTCTTTTCTTACACCTCGATCTTACATCGATTCTCATCCTTGTAAAATGGTGATAGGTTTCGTAACCTTGTAGATATGCACAAGAGGAAGAAACAACTACCTCTTCTCACTCAGCATACTCGTCTCATCGCAATTTCTGATCAATTTTTTCGCTTGCATACCTCTTATTATCTTCATGGGTTTTCTTCATCTTCTTCTTGACGTGATGATGGAGATCATACATCGCCGCGGCTGAGATGGACCAGGAGATGAGCTGCAGCCATGTCTATCTCTGTTTAAACAATTCATGAAACATGTCATGAACTAAATTTAAAGCGGAGACGACTAATATTGGATCTTTCTTAAGTCACTTTTATAATTAAGTTTAACCATGGTTTACAATGTGAACTTATCCAAGTTTAGCCACCCTAATAAGATTAAAGTGAAGTAGAATATGTGCACATGTTTACAACATGAGCTAATCCAAGTTTAGCCACCGTAATAAGATTAAAATGAAGTAGAATCTGCCACTAATGTGCACATCATGGTTGAACTTATGAAATAAAAAAAAACATTAAATTTTCTTTCCTAATTGACTTCATTATACTCACCGAAAGATGCATTTGTAGTGCCGGGAATATTAGTGACAATCCTGAAACAAACATTACCGCAATTAATCAAAATGCCCCCTTCAGAAGTAACAATTGCTGCTCCGTATTGTATTCTAGATCCAACATACTATAGAATACATCCAGCAAATCGCCGATCACTCTCCCTACTGTAAGTGGCCCTGTCATTCTACTCCCCATTGTCAAATGTAAATCAATGATTGAATTACTTACAAACTATCAACCTGAATGCATGCTTTTGATTGCTAAGACTTCAAGGTTATATAGGGATTCTGAAGAATAATGCGAGTATTAAATAGGTGTATTGAAAGTGAAATTAAAATGTAGCTGTGAGTAATGAGCTGTATACTAAAGAGATTCTTAGATTCTGGAAAAAAAAGAATTTGTACTGTGTAAGGTGTAACCAGATGCTTTTAAGTTTCAACTATGCACACTAAACAAGTGACAGATGTTTCATAGTTTCAATTGAAGGCTTTAAAACCAAGGTTCCCTAATGCACCGTGTGATGTCTTGCTAATTCGACAATGGAATCCCATGATTGACTTTGTATTGTTTTTTGTTTTATTTGTATCCAGCACTCCTGAGGAATTATGATTTCTGATGTAAATTATGAGTTATACTAAAAGAGCAATAATGCCATAAGAAGGTTAAGTTGCACCAAGGTACCACATCAAAGACGGTTGAATTTGAATGTAAGAAGATGCAGAAACACATACTATATTGAGATTTATGTGAGTGCATCAGTTGCATGCTTGCTTTCCTTATTTACCCAATTAAAAATCTGGTGCATTAAGAGGAAGGCATACCTTTACAATTCATCATCTCAGGGCACATGTTAACTACTCTTCTGATGTCCCGCACATTGATAAATATGGAAGAAGAAATTGTGTATACAATTATACTAGTTCAGTGAAAGAAATTGTAAACCCGTACTTGAGGAGTATGTATATATATGGTATGTATATACATATGTGGCCTATAGTTATGGTAGTGTGTGGTTGGAGCCTATAAATATTATGAATTAATTACTATGGGGCCATGGTGTGTTCATGGTAGGTGGTGGTGACTTAGTCCTACATGGAAGGTGAGTTAGGATTGTGTATGTATATATAATAGCTGCCAAGGATCATTAGGTACCTACAAGCCATGAAACCTTTTGTGAGACAAGCCTGTGGTGGGCAGTTGTTAGGATTTGTGTTTTTCACATGTGCGCGCACGGGCAGTTGCGTCGCAGCTGAGCCGGGCTTGGGTCGTAACAAATGTTATCAAAGCCGACTTTCGACACCGATTATGGGTAAGAGTGGGTGAGATGTATGCCTGGCTGAGGACAGTACGCTGGTAGAGAGACGAGAGGCAGTATGATTAGTAGGGTACTCTGCTCTACATCGGCTAGAAAGGCGATCCTGTATGAGCTTGCGGGTCCCGGGCTCAGCGAGGATGCTGAGATCTCAAGGTGGGGGTGTATGTAATATCCCGTACTTGAGGAATATGTACATATATGGTATGTATATACATATATGGCCTATAGTTGTGGTAGTGTGTGGTTGGAGCCTATAGATATTATGAATTAATTACTATGGGGTCATGATGTGTTTATGGTATGTGGTGGTGACTTAGTCCCACATCGAAGATGATTTAGGATTGTGTATGTATATATAATAGTTGCCAAGGATCATTAGGTACCTACAAGTCATGACAATTTTGTGAGGAAAGCCTGTGGTGGGTAGTTGTTAGGACATATTTTTCGCGTGCGCGGGAACGCGTAGCCACGTGCGCAGCTGAGCGGGGCTCGCGGCGTTACAGAAATTGAGTTTCCCCATCAAAATCACAACACAGGTTGTTCATTTTCAATTGTTCCTATAATATACACCGGTGATCTATTGCTGACATGTTTTCTGTTCCTAAAATTAAAACTAAGATTCATTGCAGTAAAAAATAAAGAATAAAATGAACCTGAAATTGAGAATCTGATATCAATCTTACAAATAATATAAACTACAAAATAAATGTAAAATCAAAGCAAATTTAACATGAGGGCATGGGTTTCTCCATTGCTGACATTTTTCATAGATGCCCATCCACACCAAGCAAATCAAACAAACATCGTGCCTACTAAAAATGCAAAATCGAAAGTAGAATTGACAGCAAACCCGACACCTAGGGGTGCCAATCCACTCACAAACCCAAATTATTCTGCTTTCCTAATTTTTTTCCCACAATCAAACCAACCATAATTTCCGCACAATTCCCACAAATCCTAATTATTTTTCTCACAATCCCAAATTCATAAGTTATCAGATTTATACCTAGGGTTTGAGAGAGTTAGGAAGATGGAGCGGCAACGGCGAGGTGGGGAGCACGGTGGTCGGGGCTAGGGTTTGTGAGAGAGAGATACATGAGGGCTAGGATAGTCGAGGCATGGCGATGTGTGTGTGGTGGGGGGGGGCACGACAACGGAGTGAGGCGGCCGAGACGGCGGGGGACGGGGATGGCGACAGCTGGGGGTTTGGGTTCATGAGCAGGATAAAGAAAAAAAGAGAGTGAACAAATTGGGTGGGGAAATGAAAATAGGGGGATATCTAATATATCCTCTGCTCTTTGCCGGTGTTTTTTAGAATAAACACCGGTATGGTCCCACCTACCCCGGCATTTGTAATAAACACCGGTATAGTAAGGGGTGTTTTGATTTTTTTAAAATCTCAGTTTCTACCCCGGCGTTTCTACCCAAACATCAGGAGAGATACACCGGGGTAGACCAATTTTCTTGTAGTGTGCGGCTCTTAAAAGTCTATATCCATTCAGATTCGGATTCGGATTCGGATTCGGATTCGCATCCGGATAGCACCAACTATTTTTGTCTGATCCAGATACACATTCTGATCCATCCAAAATTTTCGGATTGGATACAAATAAATATATATGTTTTATGGCCATTGTATTCAAGACAGCCAGTAGATTCTCTCCTCTTATTGCGACTGTGATGATTCGGGTTCGAGTCCTGTCCCTTTCACTGGTCCTGTCCCTTTCGATTTTTTTTCTTTTTTCCATTACAGCTACTGGAAAATTTGCATTTAGGTGGTTGTCCTTAATATTGTTTCTTTATTTTTTCTTTCCGACTTGTTATTTTATGGCACATTCACTTTTTTTTTTTCTTTTTACCATTACAGGGACAATTTATATTAGACATGTGTGTTGATCTTAATATTTTTCAGTTCCAACATTTATTTTAAACTTATTATAATTATGATAATCTTTAAAGTCTTTTATATTCCCCTTAGATTTAAAATATGATCATCAATCTTTGTTATACCATATTTTACATTAAATGACATCTATAATTTTTTAATATCTAAATTACCCTTCTTTTCCTTTGTGATTAATATATTGAGTTAAAGTATTTTTTTTAATATTATGTTCGATTTTTTTCTTCAATAATTTTATAAATTATTAATTTGATTTCTGAATCTGTATCCGTATTCAATACACGTATCTGCTTTGCATCTATATTCGAAATTTGTGGATGCAGATATAATTTTTTTTTCCGAGTCATATCTGCATCCATATCCGTCTACATAATATGGATACAGATATTGGTGTAGTCGATATCTGATTCGTATCCGATCCGAAAGCATCCCTAGCAAGGGAGGAACGAATAAGAAGAACAATTAAGGGCCTGAACTATATTCTAAATTCATAACACACGATCCATATATAATTATAGGGTAATTTTTTAAATAGGATCTTATAAATAAAAAGAAAGCATGGCGCATGAAAATAAATTAGTTAATGGGTTGGAGTTTTAAACTAAATTATGGTCTAGTATGAACTAGTTAATGGGGAGGCTGACTTTTGGATAAGTTTGTTTGTTTTACTTCCTGCACATACACTTGCAGTTAAACAACTAACTGATTGTCTCTCTTTTCTATTTGCAGTAGGCAGTTAGGCTGATCATGTGGTCCCTTAAGTTGACCATGTTAGTAATTTAATGCAATCAACCGAATCAGTCCTACATTTGATGGTAAGATGGCATCTACATTTTTTTTCTCAGTATCATTAGTTAAATATGCAAACTTCTACTGCTTAGTTAATAATGTAATGTATGCGTGCAGTGCTAATAAGGATGACAGGTTATCACTAGATAGTTGGATGAAGGAGGAGAAAAATCCAGCAGTTGAGCACGTGCTCATCCTATATAATGAGATAAGAAGCAGACAGATCAAACATTTATCATGTGTAAGGAAGAAGCATCTCAAGGTTGCTCTACTATCAACAACCTCATCATGGCTGAGTTCATCTTAAGGTATCTATCTCCCTACAATCTCATTTTTATAGCTTTTATGTTCTTTTAAAGTCTCCTTATTATTTCTAGCACATACATTTCATATAATTTTTGAGTTTTTTCATACTAATAATCTTGAGCAACATTGGAAATTGACGAGCATATACTAATTAGTAAATAAGGCTCTTCACTGACAGTCATATATGGAGAGAGATTACCCACTAGGAGTTGCTCTGCATATAGTATGGGAAATTGGAAAGAAAAGTGTAATCCATTTCGAGGATCCGTATTGGTGTCAGTGATAGCTTGTTGTTCATTACCTCATGTGTCTGACTCTGATATCCTTTACAAGCTTCTTATATTGTTATGATTCACTATATACAGGAGTTTTAAAGTTCTACTCTTCCTTGTTTTGAATAAAATATTTGTTGTGAGTTTTGGGGGGGAAAATGGAACTGTTATTAATTAATAATATAACAGACTAATCAATTCCATACAGGGTGAACTATTTAGGGACAGGATTTGAGTACAGTATAAATTAATCATATACTTACAGCATTTTAGGTTTACTTTCCCACAACTTCACTAAGAGAGTGTAAATAATCTTCGTTAAAATATGTAACTTGTAAGATGGCATTGATGCTGAAAAACTTGGGAACATTTATTTACTTGAAAAAGGTTCTTATGCATATTCTCATACACCTCATGGGTAGAGCATTTATTTACTTGAATAAGGTGCTTATGCATTCTTGAATTTAGAACTATGCATTCTTCTATTATATTGCAAGATAAGCATATGAGCATAGTTTTCATGAATCAGGCATTTTTAGGATATGAGGTGAATCCAGCGGAACACTCTTAAAATGTTGACATTCAAACGATCTGATCTAATTTCTCTACTTGGAAGATGATTTTCTCTGTACTCAATGAGGAAATGAGGCTGTGTCATTTGTATTACGTAGTGGTAGAAAGAGTTTATACAACAAGGTTAAGATTATTTATTTGCTTCAGGATTTACTTAAGTACGTAAATTGTTATGGACATCTAAGTGAACCTGCTGCTATCTGTCAGTTTATGTTTTTCCCTTTTGGGTTCAGCTCGTGAAGCTAAACTGAAGAAATGCACTGGATGTTAACGGACTTTAACTTCCTTATATCAAAACAATCTGTTCTAACAAGAGCTATAAGGGGATTCTGGAGTACATATGTGCATTTATATTAAACAATATATATGTATTATGTGCTCACTGCCAGCTAAACTCTGGTTTCTGTAGAAGCTAAGATCTTGTTCAAGTATACATGCACATATGTACTCCTGAAACCCTCTGTAAATGGATCTAGAACAAATCGTTTCCGTATATCGAAGTTAAAGTCCATTACAGAATCAAGTGTGCCTTTCTTTTTTAGTTTGAATCAGGTGCTCACTTGCTGAGAGTTGTGGGATCTCATTTCCCTGTAACACCGATAGTAAACCAACCCACAAGCACAAGAATAACTCAAAACACCAGACAAAGAATAAATGGAAAAGAGGATAGAAGACTTTATTGATTCTTGAAGAAGATTACAACTTTCTACACATCCATATATGTGTAATCTGAGATCTCACCATTGCCCAGTAACTTTGAGAATAGATATTGACCTCCCTTGAAGCCCTCCGAGATTTCATCTAATCATAGGGTCTTGGTCTCCACCTTGAAACCATCCGGAATCTCACCACCACATGAACACCGTGAGCGTGTCACCCTGATACACACCTAAATATAGTGATGATGAAGAGTTTGTAAGTGTGTATCAGTTCATAGGCAAATAGAAAGTATAGGGATTTAAGTGTAAAAGTGTAATGTACATAATATGCACGTGTAATGAAAGATTTAAATAGAATGGGGCAGCTCAGTTATGAGCATGTCTGATATTGGAAATAAATCCAACTCCGTTCTTGATTCTTATTCTCCTTCGTTCTTGTTTCAATTGAGTGCTGGGTCTATCTCTCTCAAACCCTAGCCCTCTTCTTCCTATCATCAATTCACTATTTTGAGTTGTTTAATGGTGGTGATGCAATTTCGAGCAGGGCCGGTCCTGAAGTATTTGAGGTCCTGGGCAAAAAAAAATTTGGCCCTTTATAGACACACATGTATTTTTATATATTAATAAATTATAATATAACGGCGGGGGACATAAAAACAATACCCAGAAAAATAAAGATTACCTTTGTTTTGTTTTATGACATCAAATACTCCATATTTTTCATTAAGCATAGTGATAGCGACTCTTGCACTTGCAAAAAAAAAAAAAAATCTCATCTAAAATATAAGGTCAGGGTCAAGGAATCAAGCTTATCATATCAATAAGCTTCAAATTTCAGTTGGTCACTAAGTTTGCGTAACAATAAAATCAATCAACAATACTATTGTTGAAGTGATTTCTACCTTAGTACCTCCTAAACCCACAAAAGAGATTCTCAATTCTATTAATTAAAAAAAAGACATGAGAGGCCTGAACTACCAAAGTAGTGCTAAGAAGATGAAGAGGCTGGACAAAAAGAAAAAAATTGAAGAAGTTGAAGTGACATTGAAAGAGAGAGATTACTAAATTGGGCCCTCCCCTAAAAATTAATTACAAACCCATTAATTCATTACATTAATTATAAGACCATTAATCTATTATATTTAAAAAAAATTGGGCCCTCCCCTGAAGTGGGCCCTGGGTGGTCGCCTCGCTGGCCCTGGGCCGGGGCCGGCCCTGATTTCGAGCGCATCAATTGGTATCAAAGCACGGCGATTCTCTGGCCTCTTCTGTTGGCAGCGATCAACGATTCCATGAGTCGGCAACGAACTTGCATGATTCCTCACTATTTTGATGCATCACCTAAGTTCGATGGTTTTTCAATGGAGGCGATTCTTGATTATGGTGGTCGCAGTTGGGGGCAAGACTCAGGGAGTTGTGAAAGGTTGGACAAGAGTGTGTACCAGAATGCAGTGGTACTTCCTATAATCCAACGGACTAGTTCGGTTCTTGAGTATCAAGAGAGATTTGAGAGGCTGCTCTGTTTGTTTGATGGAGTGACTGAAATTTTCTTGATTCAAAATTTTGTTGGGGGGACTTAAGGGGGAAATTCAAAATGATGTGGCGTTAGCTGAACCACACTCATTGCGAGAGGCATTTAAAGTTGCAAGTAAATATGAAGCAAGGTATAATGCAGCAAAGCATTCATACAGCGACAATTTCAAGTCTCAATACAAAAAATTTCCAAATACAATTGATACGCTACTGTTTGATCTGGTCTAACTAGCGCCGTCCGATACTAAAGAGGTGTAGGTGGGGCGCCGAAGCTGTATTTGCAGCAAAGGCAACAAATCTTGGAGGAAAGATTGGGTGGTGGGAAAATCAAGTCAGGAATTTGTCCAAAAATTTGTCGTCGCAAATGTCTCTTGTTTTTGCCCAGTTGCAGCATCTGACCCATCAAGTTGGGGGATTGGTTGCTTTGTCTAGACCAAATCAAGAATCCAAGGAGGTAATTCCACTACTTGAACCTATCAAACAAACTTCATGGGTAGGGGAATGCGCACCAAGTGTTCGATCATATGCCCTTGAGAAATCAATGGTTCAAAGCTCGCAGTTAAGCCAATCAAAGGTTGGCGACGAAGTGAGCAAGTTACATATGGTTGAATTAGAAGAGGGTGCTGGTTTTGTTTCCGATAAAGATCAGGAAAAGGTCATCTCTCTTCCTATGGATGATGATGTCTTAACGACAAAAACAAGTCACATTGAAGAGAAAGGAAAAGTTGATTTGGAGGTTACTCTTGAAGAAGACTCTGAGGATGAAGATACTATGTTTTTTGATGAACAATTTCCAAAGGAAATGCAACAATCAGTGAAGAAAAAGTTCAAAACTATAATGACAAGTAGAAACAAGAACAGTGATGTGCAAGATGTCAGAAGATGTTGTTCCATCATGGCTTGTGCAACAAATCCTGACTTGCGTTGCTAAAATTCTTCCAAGAGTGAAGATGAAATTGGTTCTTGATATGCAAGTTCTATTAACTGATGTCTATGTAGTTACTGGTGGAGATGCAGGGGATGTGAAATGGATTGTGTTGGGACATGATGACAGTGTTCTCTATGGAGAATCTGGTCAAAACTCTAGCAGAGTACAATTGCGAGCAATGGTATAACATTGGAGGCATGTCAAAGAGTGTTGAACAAACTATTAATTCATTTGGTATGGCCTTTGGAGGTGGAGGGATTGCTTTTAGCTATTCTTTGGCTAGGATTTTGCAAAAGTATTGGATTCGTGCCTGATGAGATATGGTCATGTGTATGGGAGTGATGATAGGATATTTGCATGCTTAGCTGAACTCGGAATCGGGCTAACTCTGGAGCCAGGGCTCCATCAGGTTGACCATCGTGGGGATCTGTTGGGTATGTTAACTTTACATCCATTAGCACCTATGGACTCACTCCATCATTTGGAAGTCATGGATCCCTTGTTCCCTGACATGAATCATACAAAATTTTCAGGACATTTATTTGAAGCCGTCAGTGTTGATTCCTCTCGTATTCTTCTACAGCAAACGGTTTGTTATGATCACTATAGATTGTGGACAATTTCAGTTTCCTGGGGTTATGCTGTTCAGGTTTATGAAGGCAATATACTTCTTCCTGACCTTGTACCACTGCAACAAACATTTACTCTGTGGAGACAAAAAAGCTATAATTCTCCTAGTTTATATATGTTTAAACAAGAGAATTTCCTGAAGATCCGTGAAAATGTGCTCATTTTTTTCTTGAAAATGTGCTCAATTTTGGGAATAGGACTGAGACAAGTTATCAAAGACATCTTTCTGGAGATTGTCAGCAGGCCTCAGATTCCACAAAGATTCTACAAAAGATAAAAGTATTATCAGATAAACTTCATTCTGAGATTGGGCAGTTGCTTGCACCGAGGCGACATTGTTGTGATGTTTACACAGGGCGATAAGTTCGACCTTCAGCAAGAGCTCAACGATGCTTATGCGGATCTTGTTGAAGACATAAATCCTGATGACTTTTTGTGCTTGGCAAATAACTTCAATGGAATATTTGATGATGATGACTTAAAGGAGAGATTCCTAGCTTTTGAGAAGACCTATTAGTGACTGTAGACCAACATCAGCATGTATGCGAGTCAATGGTTCATAACCGTTTTCTCTTACTCATTTCCTTTTCTTTTGGCTCTTCGTATATGTGATGTCTTATCCATCTTTTGTTGTTCGAGTGCTTTCCTTGTTCGACCTTGGGGCAAGGTCTTGTTGAAAGGGGAGGAGTTGATACACATCTAAATATAGTGATGAGGAAGAGTTTATAAGTGTGTATCAGTTCATAGGCTATAGGGATTTAAGTGTAAAAGTGTAATGTACATAATATGCATGTGTAATGAAAGATTTAAATAGAATGGGGCAGCTCAGTTACGAGCATGTCTGTTATTGGAAATAAACCCAACTCTGTTCTTGATTCTTCTTCTTCTTCTTGGCAATTCTTCTCCTCCTTCGATCTTGTTTCAATTGAGTGCTGGGTCTATCTCTATCAGACCCTAACTCTCTTTTTCCTATCATCAGTTCACTGTTTTGAGTTCTTTACTGGTGACAATGCAATTTCGAGCGCATCACCCCCTTCTTCTCCCTCAAGGAACCCTAGCTGTCACATGTCGACCCCTTTTTTTTGGCTTTAGTTTGGCTTAGTTAACTCTAGTAATATGCAACCCTTCATATATATAGATCCCCAAGAAAACCTGCAACCCGTATCTGCAAATCCACATTGCAGTCGAATGCCCAAAAGGGCAGTCAACTATCCTTATCAGTCACAGAGAATTGTAGTCGACTGTCCCAGTGGAATGCCCTCGCTGTTGTTGCTACTGCCCTATGCTCAGTCGACCCTGCTTTTTGGCAGTGGACTGCTGCTACTTGTGCTTCATTCTTTCTTGTTGCTGTAGTTGCTTTTTTTCCTCTTCTTCTTACTTTGAAAGAAGGCCATACCTCAACAATCTCTCCCTTGGGCTATATTCAAACAACTCCCCATGCACTCCCGTAATCCGCTCTACTCAATCCTCTTTTTCCCCTTTAATAACAGCATTTGTTTGTTGAAACTGCGTTCCCTTCTCATTGAGAAATTATTCCATTGCTAAAAGTTGAAGGAATTATTCCATCGAGGATCCAATATTTGTTGGTAATTGTAGCGTCCCGAATTTTCAATAATAAATTCAGAAACACGTGGCACCATTCCCAGCATCTACCTCAATTGTAATTATAAACACCGTACAAATACAGGAAAATTTAAAACTTTTCTTACATCATTTCTTTTTCAAAGCACAACGGAAATTAACACCCTGAATTACAATTTGTTTTACAACACAGTTCCATATTTACACATCCTTTACAACATATATGATAAAATGAACATTCTACAATATGCTCCCAACTCCATGCTAAAAGTACCTACCTGTAAAACATGAGGCTAGAGATAACTCTAACCCCCAAAACTACAGGGGCCAGCCATAACTGTGTGAGTAATATACAAAAAGAAATACAAGTATACAACTCAAACAAACATAAAGAACGAAATTATAGCCAACATATTAACATAATAATAACGAATGAAATATGAAATAACAATAAAAGAAACGTAAATCATCAAGTGAACTAGGCTAAGTGTCAAGTATGGAAAACAAAAAACAAGCATCAATCGAGTCAAGGAAATCACAAATGCATATGATGAAAACTAGTGCACACTTGCTGAATCTATGATCCCCACTCTACATAGATCCGGTACAAGTCCTTCTCGTTCTCCACTTTATACGGTTCGGTCCCACGTTATGCAACTATCCTACTACAATGACTACTACGAGATTTAGATATTTTGCAAGTATCGGTTCTCGCCGTTGGAATACTGGAGGCCAATCCCACTCACGTGGATCATTCTGTGGCCTATTTCATACATTGTCCCGGACAACTGGGATTGCCTCACTCCGTGGGTCATCCTGAAACCCTCATTGCACAAATATCCCATGAGCGTCGCTCTCGTCCTTGGAATACTGGAGATCAATCTCACTCACGTGGATCATTCTATGGCCTATTTAAGCCATCATTCCAGAATACTGGGGATTATCTCACTCCTCAGATCATTCTGTTGTCCATAACTAACATTTGCTTCCATTTCATCATATCACCGTTCTAGTGCTTGTCCTTATATTTGTTAAGTTTATTTAATTAATCACAACTTTCCTAGAGTTGGTGTACCATACCGAATTTATCTTAACATAACGACAGCAGGGCTCCAATTGGCCATAAACCACAAAATCTCAAATGCCGGTATACTGGGGTCCCACACAACCTCTAGAGACTCACAACTCAAAAAACAACACGAATCTTTCATTAAAAACTCTTAATTTCATTGACAAACCTGTTCACATTAAGAACTTTTCAATCAAGTCAATTCAAAATAATTTATCCATATACTTACAACTCCAAGTAATAGTCATGAAAAATCAGAAACTAATCTCCCAAAATAACTGAGATTTACATCTTTGAAATCACATGAAAATCGCAAAACATCATTCTCTTGAAATCTGTAAATATTTCACTTTCTATAACTGTGGATTACAAATTGAATGTGCAACTCTCTAAAAGATATAGTAATATGTAGCAAAATCTTATTTGAAACAGTAAATCAATAATCCATGAATTTGAAGAAACATTGATTCGAAGAAAAATGAACTAATAATCCAAACAGGGGATGTCAGTCGACCGACAGTCACAGTGTAAAACACTGCGATCAACTGACACATTTCGAAGAAAAGAATTAACCCCAAACCCCTGACAGTCGATCGTCGAGCGCAGTGTAATTCACTGCCGTCGACCGTCATAGCGAGGAGTCTACAGGTGAGGCATGACAGTCGACTACCGCTCGCGTTCAATAACGTGGCGGTCGACTAACATGTCGAACCTGCTACAGCCAAGATTTCGAAATCCATCCAAACTGATATATGGCATAAATGCAAGAATCTGTAGTTTCCTACGATGAAATTTACAATATAATAAGCACAATCTTGGCCAAATCCAACTCAGTTCATATGTCAATTGATTTCTTTCATAAATTTCACGAAAATCTCAATTTCCAAATCACAATGTCGAATAAAAGATTTAAATAAGACTTTTTCCAGAAAACTCTTGAAAATATCAATAAATACAATCACAAATCCTTCTTGTACAGAAATATGAACGTACATACATAACAAAACTGAGATTTATCAAGACGTAGACATTCATTCATCAATATCCCAAATCCAACTCAACAAAACCCTTCTTCCCCTTCACATCAGATCCAACTCAAAATAAGGTAAAAATTCCTCGTGCTCGGTCAAAACAGTAATCAAGTGAGGGAAAACAGTGATTAACAGTCGATCATTCATCCATGTGTATATATAAACCTATCAATTCAAAAGCATACGAGCTATACGTGATATTATACAATGAGGCATACACTTTCATGAAGAAAATTTGGATCTTTTTTTTTCGTTTAGATAACATCTCATGCAATCTCCTACAAACTCCACATCAACTCATACAAAATCAATCAATCATGGTATATATCAAAATTTGGATCTTGTGAAATGTCGATTTTTCAGTCAATCCTTCATAAGGGATCATACATCGATTTCTACTTGTTCATGAAGATGATGTTTTGATTATGCATTCACTTAGAGCCATCTCATGTTAGATCAACTTAGATTATAATTTTATAAGATTTTGACATACAAGTTATTCAATCCATCATATCATAGCATTAAATAATAATTAAGATGTGAGAATACTACTCATTCATAGAATTTGTTCACTACATCAAATATAAAATCTTCTAGCATGCATCCTACTAGACAATCTATCATGTTCAACAAAACAAAACAAGGGATAAAATATCACTCACCTTTAGAAGAGATTAACTTGAAGGAAACAAGGAAAATAAGAAAGCCCTTCTCGTCCTTTGCAAGAAGTCCAAGATCCAATCCTCCAACTCAAGAAATATGATGAGGAAATAAATTTTGATTTCACAACAGGAGAGGGGGGGGGGGGGGGGGGGGGACGGCTGCTGTTCATAACGGGCCGAAATGCATTTTTAGGGTTTTGAGTAGATTTACAAAATATTCCTTTAAGAATACCTTTACATATATAGATCCATTATATTAGGGAATTAATTTAACCAATTTGGTTGAGATTGATCCTCTCTCAAATACCCCAGATCTGGCCGGCCTCAATTCTAGCCCAGAAAAATTGACTTTGAATATTTTGCTCAAACTGCAACTTTTACAAAAGACCCCTTCATTTAGTAATATTTGCGAAAAAATACCAATAGTGGTTTGTAAAATTCAGAAAATTTGAGATTAATTTTCACTAATAAATTTTAGGCCCTCCAATTAGAATTCTTGACTTTGTGTTTCCCAAGAAAATATATGCACGTGTTTTGCACGTGCAAAAAGGCAATTTCAGAAAAGTTTATTAAATCACAAAAAATTCACCTTAATACATTTATTAACTCAAAAAACATTATTTAAAATTCCACGGTGTTACATCACTCCTTCATTAGTATAGTTTTGTCCTCAAAACTACTGCTAATAGGGACAAAACAATTTAAGCAAAAGGATACAATCACATAAATGGAAATACAATTTTAACAATCATACAAAGAGAATTTCATTTCAAGCAAAAGAACACAATCATACAAAGAGAATTACATTTCAGGCAAAAGAATACAATCATACAAAGAGCTCGGGAAAATCCTTCTTTATGCGATCCTTTGACTCGCAAGTAGCTTCCTCGATCAAATGGTTCCTCCACAGCACTTTGACCATAGGTATCACCTTATTCCTCAGTACCTTCTCTCGACGGTCAACAACCTTGGGCGCTTCCGCCAACTGATGACTCGGGTCTGGCACATACTTTCTCAACATCGACACATGGAACACATCATGCACTTGTGCCAATTCCTCCGGTAATTCCAACTTATATGCCGTTTTACCAATCCGCCTCAAAATCCTGTACGGCCCAATGTACCTTGGTGCCAACTTGCCTCCTTTTCCAAATCTGATCACCCCTTTAGTTGGAGACACCTAGAGGAACACTACATCCCCAACCTCAAACTCCAAATCTCTACGCCGAGTATTTACGTAGCTCTTCTGCCAACTTCGAGCCTCGACTAATCGCTTATGAATTAGTTCGATCTTCTTTGATGTCTGTTGCACAATCTCGGGTCCAAATATCTGCCTCTCGCCAACTTCATACCAACAGACGGGCATTCTTCACTTCCTCCCGTATAAGGCCTTATACGGCGCCATACCGATACTTGTATGGTAACTGTTGTTATAAGCAAACTCAACCAATGCCAAGTACCTCTCCCAGCTGCCACCAAAATTCATGACACAAGCCCTCAGTATATCTTCCAATAGCTGATTCACCCTTTCTGTCTGACCATTGGTCTGCGGATGAAAAGCAGTACTGAAGTCAGTTCGGGTACCCAAAGCTGCTTGCAAACTCTTCCAAAATCTCGAAGTGAACCGTGCATCTCTGTCGGAAACAATCGAGACTGGAACCCCATGAAGTCGTACAATCTCATCGATGTACAGCTCTGCCAGCTTCTCCAAGGACCAAGTAATCATCGTAGACAAGAAGTGAGTCGACTTGGTCAACCGATCCACAATAACCCAGATCGAGTCGTTGCCCTTCGCACTCCTCGGCAACCCAGTAATGAAGTCCATGCTGATATTCTCCCACTTCCATTCTGGGATAGGCAATGGCTGTAACAAGCTTCCAGGTTTCTGTTTTTCTGCCTTAATCTGCTGGCAAGTCAAACATCTCGCCACAAAGTTCTCCACATCTCTTTTCATTCCCGACCACCAAAAGTATTGTTTGATGTCCTTGTACATATTCGTGCCTCCAGGATGTACTGACAACAAAGTGCTTTGTGCCTCCTGTAAGATACTCTCCTTTAAATCTACCCTCTTAGGTACACAACCTCCCGCCTATCCATAGAATCCCATCTTGAACATGGAACTCTAATAATTTGCCATCGAAAATCTGCCATAACATCTTCTGAATCTTTACATCTGATTTCTCACCCTCCATAATCTGCTCCTCAAAGAAGGCTGGACCCTCAATTGTGCCAACGATGACCCCAAACCCTGTAGAACAACCTCGATGCTTGCTCGGTCCAACTTTGCTACCAACTCCCTCTGAGTCGTGATTAAACTCGACAGACTACTCTTCCGACTAAGCCTATCTACCACCACATTCGCCTTGCCTAGATGGTACTTGATCTCAGGACGAATGTCTTCCAACACTTCTAGCCACCTTCTCTGTTGAAGATTTAGATCTCTCTACTGATAAATGTACTTCAAGCTCTTGTAATCAGTGAACATGTTGACCTTCTCCCCGCATATATAATGCCTCAACAGCTTCAAGGCGAAGATAATAACTGCTAGCTTCAGATCGTGCATCGGATAATTCTTCTCATGCGGATTCAACTGCCTCAATCCATATGCAATAACCTTTCCTTCTTGCATCAAGATGCACCCCAAACCTCTGAGAGACGCATCACTGTAGATATTATAGTCCTTCCCAGCTTGCAGCAAAGCTAGGATAGGCGCAGTTGTCAACCTCTCCTTTAACTCCAGGAAATTAGCCTCACACTTATCAGTCCAAGTGAAATTCACATTCTTCCGAGTCAACCCCGTCAATGGCACTGCAATCTGTGCGTAGCCCTGGATGAATTGCATGTAATACCCAGTCAATCCCAAGAAACTCCTGACTTCCTTCACGGTCGTCGGTCTAGGCCAATTCTTCACTGCTTCAATTTTCTGAGGGTCGGTGCCCACTCCCTCCTTAGAAAGGATATGACTAAGGACTGCTACCTCGAACTTCCAAAAATTACACTTTGACAGCTTAGGATACAAGTTATGTTCCTGTAACTTCTTCAGCACCTCTGCCAAGTGCTCAGCATGCTCATCCTCCGACTTCGAATACACCAATATATCATCAATAAAAACCACCACGAAGGAATCAATAAACGGCTGCAAGATCTGGTTCATCATATCCATAAACACTGCCGGCGCATTCGTTACCCCGAATGGCATCACCAAAAACTCATAAAGCCCATGACGAGTTCTGAAAGCTGTCTTGCTCACATCTTCCTCCTTAACCCGGACCTGATGATATCCTGATCGCAGATCAATCTTCGAAAATACAGCTGCTCCCTGAAGCCTATCAAACAGATCATCAATCCGTGGAAGCGGATACTTGTTGTGAATGGTCACCCTATTCAATTCTCAGTAGTCAATGCAAATCCTCATTGACACATCCTTCTTCTTCACTAGCAATACTGGTGCACCCCATGGTGAAGTACTCGGCCTGATGAACCCTTTATTTAGCAATTCCTCAATCTGTTTCTTAATTTCATCTTGCTCTACAGGTGCCATCCTGTACGAAGTCGTAGAAATTGGAGCACTTCCCGGTAGAACATTGATGCAAAACTCAACATCCTTTTGCGGTGGTAATCCTGGTAGATCCTCCAAGAACACTGAAGGAAAATTTCTGACAACTGGAATGCCTCTGACCTCATCCGGAATCATCAACTTTGATACAGTTGCAACCACCTTCGAGTTCTTCCCTTGAAAAGTCACTGCGGGTCCTCCCGGTGCCTTCCCTACCACCTCTTTGTTCTTGCATTCAATTGTAGCATCATAGATTGCCATCCAATCAATGCCCACAATCACATGTATTCCCAAAACTTGCAGTTCGATGAGATCGATACCAAAAAGCCTCCCACCAATCTCGATATCACAACCTTCGTAATACCAATCAACAGTCAATTCCTCTCCTGATGGTGTTGCCACTGACAAGACTCTGCCTGGAAATATCTTAGGTTCCACACCTAAAACTTTAGCAAAATTGGGCGATACAAATGTATGCAAAGAACCAGTATCAAATAAAACATTTGCTTTTATTCCATTAATCAAGACAAATCCTGTTACATGAAGAATGATACTCAAAACTCCATTTTATTCTTAAATAGTGTTTTATTCAATACATCAAATAAATGAATTAAAATTCTTGCATTCCCTGAATCACATCTTCTGAGTTACCCGCATCCTCCTCAGTCAATGCGAATACTCACCCCTGCCTCTGAATTTGCTCCCATCCGCACCATCCTTCTTAAGATGTGGGTAGAACGGCTTAGTATGCCCCTCTCGTCCACACTGGAAGCAAGTCCGCTTCCCCAACTTAGGACATGCCGTCTTGTAGTAACCTTCCTCACCACAATAATAACATGTCATCCCTTGAGCTGTGGGTGCCTTCTGCTCAGGCCTACTGAACCTGCCCTGCTTCATCGGGAACTTCCTCCCACTCTTGTTTGTTGTTGGTCTTTTGTTCCTGTTCCAGTTTTTCTGCTTCTTCTGGAACTGATCCATATCTTCCTCCGTCACTGCTGCTCTCCTGACCAGCTTATCGAACCTTCTGATGCCCAACGGTATCATCTGAGACCTCAAATTCGGCCGTAAGCCCTGCTCTAACTTCTTGGCCTTCTTCGCTTCATCAATCACCAGCTCCGGTGCATACCTCGACAACTGAACGAACTTAGTCTCATATTCGCGTACTGTCATGCTGCCTTACTGTAGGTTCAAGAATTCCATTGCCTTCTTCTCCTAAATATCCAGTAGAAAATAGTGATCCCTGAACTCCTCAAGAAAAGCTTCCCAAGTCACCTACTCTTTCCCAAACGTCATCTTCACTGACTTCCACCAGACACCGGCATCTTTCTCCAGCTGCATTGTAGCCAATTTCACCTTGTTAGCTGCAGGGGTTTCCAAAACTTCGAAGACTACCTCCATCTGTCTGATCCAATCGTCGACTGCATTTGGATCAGCTTGCCCCTCAAAAACTGGCGGCTTCATCCGCTTGAAGGACTCCACCTGTTTGATCGGGTTTGCATTGATGGGTACTGGCCTTGCTCCTTGGTTCCGAGCTATACTAGCTGCCATGAATGCATTCAAAGTTTGATACACTGATAATCTCCGTCTCTAGATCAAGTCGGGCCCCATGGGAACCTTCGGCCTCATCACCGTTTCCACCATTCCTGGTCCTGGGTCCTACCATTATACTGAATACTGCAAAATGCGAGAAAATGTTAGAGTATCCCAACACATCATATTCACACCAATATCTTATGGCAACATTTCAATCATGTTCAAACCATTTCATCTTGTTTTAATTTCATGTGTAACACTCACTCTAATGTCCACACTTAAGTACTCACGCTCTAGTGTTCACCTAGGTTCATTTCCTATACCGTGTTTAATATTACTATTGAAGCGTCCTCCGATACCAACTCTGTAGCCCCCCAAATTTCCAATAAATAAATTCAGAAATACGTGGCACCATTCCTAGCATCTCCCTCAATTGTAATTATAAACACCGTACAAATACAGGAAAATTTAAAACTTTTCTTACATCATTTCTTCTACAAAGCAAAGCGAAAATTAACATCTTGAATTACAATTTATTTTACAACACAGTTCCATATTTACACATCCTTTACAACATATATGATAACATGAACATTCTACAATATGCTCCCAACTCCATGCTAAAAGTACCTACCTGTGAAACATGAGGCTAGAGATAACTCTAACCTCCAAAACTACAGGGGTCAGCCATAACAGTGTGAGTGATATGCAAAAAGAAATACAACTCAAACAATTATAAAGACGAAATCATAGCCAACATATTAACATAATAATAACGAATGAAATATGAAATAAGAATAAAAGAAACGTAAATCATCAAGTGAACTAGGCTAAGTGTCAAGTGTGGAAAACAGAAAACAAGCATAAATCGAGTCAAGAAAATCACAAATGCATATGATGAAAATTAGTGCATACTTGCCGAGTCTATGATCCCCACTCTATATAGATCCGGTATAAACCCTTATCGTTCTCCACTTTATACGGTTCGGACCCACGTTATGCAACTATCCTACTACAATGACTACTACGAGATTTAGACATTTTGCAAGTATCGGTTCTCACTCTTGGAATACTGGAGCCCAATCCCATTCACATGGATCATTTTGTGGCCTATTTCATCCATCGTGCCGGAATACTAGGGATTGCCTCACTTCGCAGGTCATTCTGGAACCCTCATTGCACAAACATCCCATGAGTGTTGCTCTCGTCCTTAGAATACTGGAGACCAATCCCACTTACGTGGATCATTCTGTGACCTATTTCAGCCATCGTCCCAGAATACTGGGAATTATCTCACTCCTGGGATCATCCTGGAGTCCATAACTCACGTTTGCTCTCATTTCATTATATCACCATTCTAGTGTCTGTCCTTATATTTGTTAAGTTTATTTAATTAACCACAACTTCCCTAGAGTTGGTGTACCCTACCGGACTTATCTCAACACAACGACAACAGGGCAGGCCCCAACTGGCCATAAACCACAAAATCTCAACTGTTACTAGGGTCCCACACAACCTCTAGAGGCTCACAACTCGAAAAACAACACGAATCTTTCATTAAATAACTCTTAATTTCATTGACAAAGCTGTTCACATTAGAACTTTTCAATCAAGTCAATTCAAAATAATTTATCCATATACTTTCAACTCCAAGTAATAGTCATGAAAAATCAGAAAATCTCCCAAAATAAGTGAGATTTACATCTTTGAAATCACATGAAAATCGCAAAACATCATTCTTTTGAAATATGTAAATACTTCACTTTCTAAAACTGTTGAAATACAAATTTAATTCCATTACAAATTGAAAGTACTACTCTCTAAAAGATATAGTAATATGTAGCAAAAATCTTATTTGAAACAGCAAATCAATAATCCATGAATTTGAAGAAACATTGATTTGATGAAAAAGGAACTAATAATCCAAACAGGGGATGTCAGTCGACCGACAGTCACAGTGTAAAACACTGGGGTCGACTGACACATTTCGAAGAAAAGAACTAACCCCAAACCCATGACAGTCGACCGTCGAGCGCAGTGTAATTCACTGCGGTCGACCGTCATAGCTAGGAGGCTACAGGCGAGGCATGACAGTCGACTGCCGCTCGCGTTCAATAACGTGGCAGTCGACTGACATGTCGAACCTGCAACAGCCAAAATTTTGAAATCCATCCAAACTGATATACGACATAAATGCAAGAATCTGTAATTTCCTACGATGAAATTTACAATATAATAGACAATCTTTGCCAAATCCAACTCAGTTCGTATGTCAATTGAATTCTTTCATAAATTTCACGAAAAACTCAATTTTCAAATCACAATGTCGAATAAAAGATTTAAATTAGACTTTTTCCATAAAACTCTTGAAAACATCAGTAAATACAATCACAAATTCTTCTTGTACAGAAATATGAACTTACGTACATAACAAAACTGAGATTTATCAAGAAGTAGACATTCATTCATCGATATCCCAAATCCAACTCAACAAAACCCAAGTTCTTCCCCTTCACATCAGATCCAACTCAAAATAAGGAAAAAATTCCCCATGCTCGGTCAAAACAGTAATCAAGTGAGGGAAACAGTGATTAACGTCATCATTCATCCATGTGTATATATCTAAACCTATCAATTCAGTAGCATACTAGCTATACGTGATATAATACAATGAGGCATACACTTCCATGAAGAAAATTTGGATCTTTTTTTTCGTTTAGATAACATCTCATGCAATCTCATACAAAATCCACATCAACTCATACAAAATCAATCAAACATGGTATATATCAAATTTTGGATCTTGTGAAATGTCGATTTTTCAGTCAATCCTTCATAAGGGATCATACATAGATTTCTACTTGTTCATGAAGATGTTGTTTTGATTATGCATTCACTTAGAGCCATCGTTAGATCAACTTAGATTATAATTTTATAAGATTTCGACATACAAGTTATTCAATCCATCATATCATAGCATTAAATAATAATTAGGATGTGAGAATACTACTCATTCATAGAATATGTTCACTACATCAAATATAAAATCTTCTACCTTGCATCCTTCTAGACAATCCATCATGTTCAACAAAACAAAACAAGTGATAAAATATCACTCACCTTTAGAAGAGATTAACTTGAAGGAAACAAGGAAAATAAGAAATCCCTTCTCCTCCTTTGCAGGAACTCCAAGATCCAATCCTCCAACTCAAGAAATATGAGGAGGAAATAAAATTTGATTTCACAACGGGGGGGGTGGGGGGGGGGTGACTGCTGCTGTTTATAACAGGCCGAAATGCATTTTTAGGGTTTTGAGAAGATTTACAAAATATTCCTTTCAGAAAATACCATTACATATATAGATCCCTTATATTAGGGAATTAATTTAACCAATTTGGTTGAGATTGATCCTCTCTCAAATCCCCCAGATCTGGCTGGCCTCAATTCTAGCCCAGAAAAACCGACTTTGAAAATTTTGCCTCCAAGTGCAACTTTTGCAAAAAGACCCCTTCATTTAGTAATATTTACGAAAAATACCAATAGTGTTTTGTAAAATTAAGAAAATTTGAAATTAATATTCACTAATAAATATTAAGTCCTCCAATTAAAATTCTTGACTTTGTGTTTCCCAAGAAAATATTTGCACGTGCAAAAAGGTAATTTCAGAAATGTTTATTAAACCACCAAAAATTTATTCATTTTTTAAAATTAAACTAAAATAAACTATACATTAATTGTAATTATAGTAAAATTTAAAACTACTTTTATTTTTGGATAAATTTTTTGAATTATCACATTATTAGATTAATTTTACTTTAAGCGATTATTAATGACTTATAAATTTCCTAAAATATTAATTTTATTTAGTTAACACCTTACCTAGATTATGAATGATAGTAAATTCACATTAATCAAATAATTTTTATAATTTAGAATAATTTAAAATTAAATTTTGACAGAAATAGAAATTTAGAATTATAATAACTTAAATTTAAAGTACAACATGCAACAAAAAAAACTGCTCATATTGCACTTAGAAATGCACTTATAGAGCATTTGTGGGCAAGACACGACAATTAAATGGATTAAAGGCTAGTGATTATCAATGTAATATTTTTAATGTTTTTTATCATTCAGTTCTATGTATTTCACTGTCCAACGTTTGTCGTTTATCTATTTCCAATTAATGATCACATTTTATGAGTTGGTGCAATATATTTAGTAGTCTTTTGAAAATATGTTAAGCTAATACAAAATAAATAAATAATCTTTAATATTAATATTGTATCAATTATTCTTTTCATTCGATAAAAAAATATTCAAAATTTGTCTCATCTTAAAGGTATCGTTGAGACATTTCCAACGGTACCAAAATAATAAAATTGGATTAATATTTTTTAAGATATATTCATTTAATATATATACACATTTTAATTAAAATGATATGAAAGAAATTCTTGAAAAGATGATAAGATGAAAGAGGGTAGAATGGTCATTAAAAAGTATGAATAGTGTTTGAAGGCCAACTCCAAACCCGTTAAATGTCCTTCAAAATGATGGTGCCAAGGGTGGAGTATCGCCGACTCTCTGCTTCTATGGCTTGCTTTTGTGGATTTAGAGCAGTTTGTATCTTATCGCTTTTCTAGTGTGTGAGCATGTTGTATTCGCCAGTACTGCTGGTAGTTCGTCGTTGATTTTACTTTCTTTTGCTTAATCTACTAGATAGACTATGTATGGCTAGATCTATGTAAATAGTACTACTCTGTTTCTTTAATTATGCATTAATGAAACGATGACGGGGTCATCTTTTTATCAAAAAAAAAAAGGAGGCAATGAAGGCCAGTTGGAGCCTCCCGAGCCTTCAAAACGGAGAAATGAAGACCCATTGGAGATGCTCTTAAGATGGTTTTGTGCCAGTTCGAGTATAGTCAGGTTCAATAGCTGTCCAATATCTGAAGGAAGGGTACATGTTATCTTGTTCCAGTTTAATCTTTTTTGAGAGTTGATGGAGAAATTGCATATTGAAATCGGCAAATCACGACTAAGGATATTGCTGTTAATGCTCTCTGACATCAGTTGGCTGCAATTGGCGAGAGAAGGTAGAAATTCCCAACTGTTGGGATCGTTTGTTTCAACTTGGTTTTTATTTAAATTTAGTTCGGAAAGAGAACTCAACATCCCCAAATTGGGAGGCAACTTTCCATTGAAATTGTTTTTTTTATAGAAAGGAGACCGCGTCACCACTTCATTAATAATAATTAATGAAACAAGTATTACAAATAACTACATCTGTCAGTTCCTAAACGGAACAACGGAATACAATTTCACAACAAGCTTACAACATTAACTAGTCTTTCCTCTAGCTAAAATTGTAGACGAATGCACCTGCAACATGTTCTCCCACCTCTCTTGCCTTTTATTTCCAAAAAAAAACATGTTCTACCACCAATCAGATGTGATGCTATGAGTTTGCACCCATCACTCCATAATTGTAATTTGAATTTCAAACAAAATCTAATTTGAATTCAAATTACATCAGATAAATCTCCCCACACTCCTCAACTAGAATTTGAATTTCAAAATACTAAATTGAAATTCAAAATTCAAGAAATCTCCCCCTCCACACTCCAAATTCAAATTTGAATTTCGAAATCCTAAATCGAAATTCAAAATTTGAAACTCAAATCCCTACTACTCTTCTCCACACCGGCATCTAACCCGGCCATCGTCGCTCTCCTGCCCACCTCCACTCCTCCCGGCACTCCCGGCGTGCACATCTGTCACTCCATCCCCATCACCATGTCACCATCAACTGATGGCAACCACCCAAGCAAACCGACATTCCCTTCATCAGCCCCGCCACCAACTCCGATGATGCCCCTCTCGACATCACCGAAGAGGAGAAGGTTTGGCGGGGAAGGTGAACGGGGATGGTCATTCCATTGAAATTGTTATGATCCATGTATACGCCATCAAGTTTTGAGGCATTTGGAAGGGAATGTGGAATTGGTCCGTCAAATTGATCACCAGCCAACAACATATTTTTGAGATTTGGAATAGTCGAACCCATAGTCGGGGGGAGGCTTCCCTTAGGTTGATTAACAGCCTCTGCAAAGGTGGACAAAGATGATATATTGACTAGGGAGGAAGTGTTCGTACCAGAGAATTTATTTGCAAAATATGAAAGACTTGTAGGCTTTGGAGTATTCCAATGTCAGAGGGGATGCTTCCCACTACTTGATTAACCTCAAGATAAAATTTTAATAGAGATGAGAGGTTACCTATTGGAGATGGTATGCCTCCAGTGAGGCTATTATTGGAGAGTGCCAGGTAACTGAGCTTTGGGAGAGAACCAATCTCATCGGGAATGTTTCCTGATAGAGTATTGCTACCCAAGTTAAGTATCATCAGGTTCAAGCATTTGGTCAAATTATTAGGATTTTCCCCATGCAATGGGTTGAAACTTAGTTCAACCCGCTATAACTTGCATATTCTACCTAGACTACCTAGTTCGGACTGTATCGTGCCATAGAAACTAGCACCGTCAAATTTACCCGATATCCGGACCCGACCTGGACCCGACCCAGACCCGGCTTTGGACCGGAACCGACCCGATCTATACGGGTCCGGGTCCGGGTCCTAAAATAAGACCCAATTCACTAATGGGTCCAGACCCGCTCAAAATAAAACAAACCCGGACCCGTTAAAAAATACCCCCAAAAATATGGAATTTGAATAATAGGGTTATAGGGATATATATATATATAAAAGTAATTGTTGAAGATAGATGTGTAAATATAATATTTATTCATATACTTAAGTGTAAAAATTGTTAGAACCATAGGGTATCAGGTGCAAAAATAGTTAAGTGCAAATATTTATTCCCCGCTACCGGACCCGACGGGTCGATTTTTTTAACTAGGACCCGGACCGGGACCCAAACCCGGACCCGGACCTTGCAAGTCTAGGTTCGGGTCCAATTTTTGGACCCGTGCGGTACCGGATCCGGGTCCGGGTCTGGGTAATGGAGGTCCCGATCTAATAGGCCCCGATACCAGCTCTAATAGAAACCATAATGTGATAGACTGAGATTGGTGAGGAAGGTGAGGTTGGCTAGGGAAGGGGAATGAAGCCTGCAAGGCTTTTAAGTAGCTGAAGTCTAAGGTGGTGACCCTTTGAGAGTACTTTGGATTGCTGCTTCATGAGACACCAATCCAGCCGCAGAAATGGTTGGTTTGATTCCATGAACTCAGAGCTGATCGAGGATTCCTGAGTTAATTGACTCCTGAATGCAAGAAGTGAGAGTATATCAGTCTCATTTCTAACGATTATAGTGGAAGTTGTGGTGGTGGAAGCTGGTAAAGGGAATGAGGATGCGAGAAGAACTAGAAAGAACAGTTTTACCTCCATAGTCTATGCTTCTCCTTCCAGAGGTTTTCTCTACTTACAAATCATAGTAAATAATTGGATATAAATAGGATTTCTCATTTGGATCCCTTCAAGTGCTCGTAAGTTCCTCGAATATGTATAGGCTAAATTACAGAAAAATACCACAATCTTTCACTTTTGTTCAAAAAAAAAATTGCATAGGATTTCCTTTGATATTTGGGAGAACCCAGGAGACAAATTTTCACTGCAGGAACAAAGATTGTCACATTTTTTATAAAAGAAAAAGTTTATGGTATTTAATAAAAAAAACATAGCTATTTATTTAGGAGCCATATTTTTGCATGAGTGATCTCTTATCTACAAGTACTTGTCTTGTAATATAGCACAATATGTCTATTACAGATTTGCTGTTGTAATGAATTGCTGAAATGCACAAATAGTTAGATTGCTATGTCTATTCTGTGAGATCTATGTATGCTCCCATAATTCTAGTTGTTTATGCAATCAAGGGATTTAAGATATTGATCTCTCACAAACCAAGCTTCAAACTATAAGACAGTTCATCGCTCATAAAGTGGAACCAGTTTGACAGTTTGTGAATCAAACTGAGAACAAACAAGCGTATTCAAATTACTGAATGAGTAGAAAATGAGTCCCCTATATGATGTGCCAACAGGGAGAAATGGAAACTGGCATAGATATCAACTTATATTTGCATATACTCCCACGAAAAAAATAATGCAAACAAATACAGCAATTTCAAGACATCGATGTGCCTGTCATTTAAATATTTGCATGTGTGTTTGATCCCCATGACTACTGTATCATCTTTACAAGAAAAATGCTTCTCACAATCCATCCATTCACTTATAGATTTTTTACTTGGAAAAAAGTAGAAGCTGTACTTCAAACAGTAAACTCATCGTGTTTGAAATTTCATATCTCGTTGTTGTCAACTGCAGGGATGGATTGAAGACAGTGGATGTCAGATGATATAAAGGACATTCAATCCTAAGAGCTTTGTGGCGTTCTGTAAATGTATGCAGATTTCTTATTCTCCTCAAACAGAAGATAATTGCATAGACCAATCAAATGACAACACAAGAAATCTTCTATTTCTAGTAATTGAGATTGAAAAGCTTAATATTATTATCATCCTTAAAATGGTTTCCTATGAATGCATCTCTTATCTCAGCAGCAGCTATCATGTTTGTCCTTTGTGTTGGTCTTTCTCTTTTGAACATGAAAGGCCATCTATTACGACAGATGTTACAATAGACAAAGTTATGGTGTAGATAGAAGTGTACATGTTTTAAGTTTTTTTGTTGTTGTTGGTAGTCCATTTTTTTGATACAAGAACATCTTTTTTAGTTGATGAGTATTATGACAGTAGTGAAGCTATCTATAGTCGGACCATTCATGTACACAGAGTTTAGGAGGTCCCTGACTAGCATACGTGCACCCCTGTTTTTCCTTTCCTGTTGAAAAGAACTGGGGAGCAATAATTCATAACCAGGGTTACTCATTAATTCTGTCCTATGAATGCATCTTGTATCTCATGCAAGGCATTTGCGGGAGCTAGCATGGTCGTCCTAGGTGATCCTTAACATCGTGAAAGACCAACCATTACAACAGATGTTTTACATTCTTGTATTCGTCTGATTGAATCCCAACCAGTTTCAGCCAGGTCACTAGAATCTCCATTCATTCTGTAATAGCACTAATGGATATATGATATTGAACAGTGATCTCAAAAAATTCATGAAGGGGAATCTACCATCGACAAGTCTCCTTCCTGTTAACATCTCTAGTAACAGAAATCTGAAGTTATAGACATCCCCAGAAATAGAAAACTGTACCTTCTTGTGTATTATGAAATTCAATCATGTATAATTAGATCATATAATGATAGGTTAAATTTTCTATGCAATTTATCATTTATCAGTATACTTTGAATAGTCAGAAGAACTGAGACTACCTCAAACATCTCATCTTAAAACAAGAGATGTTCTTTTGTTAGTGGGGTTAATATGGAAGCAATAAATAGAATTCAGAGAGGTTTTCTTTTCTTTTAAGGCTGAATATGATATCTTCATTTTAATTATCTTTATCTTTTGGACTGGAAAACTAGAGCTGGTGCATTTGGCTGTGAATTTGGACAAATAATTGATTTTGTGCTCGTCCTTTTTCCTTGTGAATGTACCTATGTCCTCCATTTTAAAGGAGAAACTATGGGCTATGTTCAGATTCTGTTGCATATAAAATTCACACAAGTACTTGTACCAACAATAATAACGTCAATTTATTCTCTATTGATTGGCAATTTGGATAGAAGATAGTTCAAATTATAATTTTTGCTAATGCTTGAACATTAAGGCTTTTATTTGTAACTGTATAACGTTGCTTTGTAAATTAGTTAACTCCTATTTTACTAACTATAGGTAATTTAAGGATTATGTAGAAAAATACCCTATCTACTGATTAATCTTCCTGCTAAATTTACTTCTCTAATCCTGTTTACTTCAAAAATTGATTGGTATCTGGTTCAGCAGCTCTGGCATTCTCCCCCAACGCCCCGAAGACACGTGGAGCATGCTGCAGGTACTTAACTGAACTGAGTCGTTATTGTAGTTTTAGTTAGTAACTTCAATCTTGAAATTTGAATTATGATAGTTTTCTTGCTTAACCTTAACTATACTGCTATCATTGCCCACATTTAATGTCAGTTCATATGTTAATTTGTCATTGTTATTATAATCCCGTCTTTTTAAAAACCAGAGCTATTTCCATCTTTGATATCTTAGCGTTAGGATTCATTGACGATAATTTGATGTCATATTCTTCGTTAAGCTTCACATTCTTAAATATATGTCATTTGCCTGTTGTATAGATGTCTGTGCAGCAGCATCAATCTGATACAGAAAATATATATATTTGCACACCCAAAAACACAAATATAAGTAAAAGAGACAGAAATTTACACAACTAAAGCTAATTAATACAAAAATTGCATTAACCACTCCCTGATTAAACTCTGTCACCTATGAATGTATCCCGAGTCCGATGCAACTCCACTGCGACTGCTCTCATGTTAGTCCGTTCTCCTGGCGATTCTTTTGAGCATGAAAGACCAACCTTTACAATAGATGTTACACATTCTTGTATTTGTCTTTCGCGCAGGTGATTAGAATTCCCACCCTCATTCTGTAGTAGTAGCAATGGATCTATAACATCCATAACTTGTTCAGGAAAGCCCATCCCCACAAACTTGTGTAGGGTTTGGCCGTCTTTAAACATATCATCAGTAGGTCTCCTTCCAGTAAACATCTCTAATAGAAGGATTCCATAGCTGTATACATCCCCGGAAGTCGACACCTTACCCCCTCTACCATATTCTGCAATTTGCACATCATTAATCACATAATATATTAGTCCGTTAACATTTAGTATATTTTTTATGAAAACAAAACAAATAGGAAATTTACCTGGTGCTGCATATCCAATGGTTCCTCTTATCCCAATTGAACTACTAGAATCTAGCAAGGACTTTGCGAGTCCAAAGTCACCCACATGAGCAACCATGTCATTGTCGAGAAGAATGTTGCTAGGTTTTAGATCACAATGAACGATTGGTGGTAGGCAGTCATGATGCATATAATCTAACGCATCAGCAACATCAATGGCTATGTTTAACCTCTGAATCAAACCAACATTTTCTTCTACATGCAACCATTCCTCTAGATTTCCGTTAGGCATGAATTCAAACACTAGAGCCTTGAAATCATTGCCTTGTGAATCAATTGACGAGCAAGAGGTTAGGATCTTGATGAGATTGCGATGTCGAATGTGTCTCAAAGCCTCATATTCATCTACGAAACTCTTGGAAGCTCCCTCCTCCTCTAGATTGAACACCTTTACTGCTATTATTGTATTACCGTCATCCATAGTCCCTTTATACACAGAGCCATATCTTCCTGCTCCCAATAGACTTGCTTGAGAGAACCCATTAGTTGCTTTTGCCAGTTTTATATAAGAAGCTCTGAGGTATTGTTCATTTGAGGAAGGCAAGGAGGGGTTTTCTTTTCTTGACTTGCTTTTCCAATAAATTAAAAGAAGTGAAGTAGACAAACCAAAACCAAAGAGGATGCCAGCAGTTACAATCACTACTTTGATCAGCAGAGACATTCCTCTTCTTTCCACTGATATTTTGGGACATGGAGGCAAGTGAAGATCTCGAATTCCTCCACAAATTCCTTCGTTTCCTTGGAGCAAAATTGAAGATGCGTTTTGGAAGATACCCTTAATAGGAACTTCTCCTTCAAAATGATTGAAAGATAAATTCACGTAGGTACGGCTCAAGCTCTCTAAAAACTTTGGAATAAGTCCTGACAAGTTATTTTGAGAAAGATCTAACTGTTGCAATTCCTTGAGATTGCTAAAAGTTGATGGGATGCTCCCATTGAGATGATTTTGGCTAGAGTCTAAGATTTGTAAAAGTTGGCACTCCCCCAGCTCGCTCGGAATTACATTGGTTAACTTGTTTCCAGCAAGTAATAACTGTTCTAGAGATTTCAAGTTGCTGACTTCAGAAGGAATGTGACCAACAAGTGAGTTAAATGATAAACTAATTTTTCTAAGGGATTGAAGGCTAAAAATATCTTTGGGTATTGTACCACTGAATCGATTTTTATTAAGGTACAATTCTTCTAACTGTTCAAGGGTGCCTAGGCTTGGAGGTATGAGACCATCCAAATTATTTTCATATAAATAGAGGTCTATTAAGTTGGTGAGGTTAGCTAAAGATGAAGGAATGTTTCCTACTAGCCCGTTATCATATAATCCTAAATATTGCAAACCTTTAAGCTTTCCAATACTATCTGGAATAGCTCTAGTAAGATGGTTTAGACTCAGTCCAACACCCTTTAGATTAACTAGGTTTCCGATTTCTGATGGAATGTGCCCAACTATGTGGTTACCATCTAATGCTAGCCACTGAAGATTTGTTGAAAGGTTGCCTATTGAGTTCAGTAACTCACCACTGATGTTGTTGTGGGATAAGCTCAGCGTTTTCAAACGACTGCAGTTGCCTAGAGAAGTTAGAAACTCCAAATTGTTTGGACTGCTTGATCTGAGTTGGTTGAAATCTAAATTCAAGTAGAAAAGAGAACCCAACATCCCCAGATTGGGAGGCAATGTTCCACTCATTTTGTTGTCACCTATGTCAATCTTAACGAGTTTTGTGGCATTTGGAAGAGAATGTGGAATCGGGCCTTCAAATTGATTACCGAAAAATAACATGATTTTAAGATTTGGAAGAGTTATGCCCATAGTTGGAGGGAGGCTTCCCTCTAATTGATTATAAGCCACGGAAAAAGTGGACATTGATGATAGATTGAACATGGAGGAAGGAATCGTACCAGAGAGGTTGTTTACAGATGCTTCAAAGCCTTGTAAATATTGAAGCCTACCAATTTCGTACGGGATGCTTCCCTCCAGTTGATTAGATATTACATTAAATTGCCGCAGAGATGAGAGGTTACCTACTGAAGATGGAATTTCTCCAGTGAGGCTATTATTGGAAAGATCTAGGTGGCGGAGTTTTGATGAGTCAAGCTCCATCGGGATTTTTCCAGATAGAGTATTGCCTGTCAAATTTAGTGTCATCAGGTTGGAGGAATTGGTCAACCGAATAGGAATTTCTCCATGCAGCGAATTGAAGCTCAAATCGAGAATTTGTAGATGGTGCATGAAATTTAGTTGGGGCGGTATTGTGCCGTAAAAACCATTATTTGATAGATTGAGATTGGTGAGGAAGGTGAGATTGGCTAAAGAAGGTGAAACGAAGCCTGCAAGACTTAAATAGCTGAGGTCCAAGGCAGTGACTCTTCTTTGAGGATGCTTTTTGGTACTAGTACTGCATGAAACCCCAATCCAACCACAGAGATGGTTTGTGGCATTCCATGAGCTCAGAGCCGATGAGGAGCCAAGTTGATTCTTAAATGCAACAAGTGAGAGCATATCAGTCTCATTTCCACCACCGATGGTGGAAGGTGTGGTGGTGGTGGAAGATGGTGAAGGGAATGAGGATGAGAGGAGTAGAAAGAACAGTATTATGATCTCCATAGTCACTACTTAATACTTGTCCTCTTAAAAAGGTTTTTGGTACTTGGAAATCCTATCAAAGTTTAGAATATAAATAAGAAAGTGCTGGTTTCTCACATAGATGCCGTAAAAGTGCAGGTTCCTCAAAAAGTAATATAAAATAAATAATTGCTACTGGTTCTCATTCTCTTGTTGACTTTGATTGGAAAAGTCCATACTAGTAAATATATCCCTATCAAGCTAAGGATCTTCCATTCCCACTGTTCACTAATTACAAACATAAAATGCTATCTTTTTCCCTCAAACTGTGGTAGAAAATAAATTGTTTTTTTTTTAATTTTAAATTTTTCTATATGGAGGGGTTTAGACAATTTACTCACGAAAGCTATATAATAGAGAGGCATCTTTTGAAGATTTAGTTAAAAAGCAAGAATGGTCAAGAGTCTCTTGCGGAGTGGATTTCATCGTTGAAAGTATCCAAGTCGTCTATAGAAATCGTCTCATCTGCAAAACCCCCCTAGTGGTATTGACATGATTTCCAACTAGCAATATCATATTACTTTGCCTTACGGTCAATTTGGCGAGAAAGGAGCTCTGAATTCTTTAAGCACAAGTTCAACTTTTCTAATTGTTATCTTTAAATAATAATAAAGACCTAAATTTCAAAGAGAAAACAGAAGAAAATATGGCATAGGAGTCACCCCTAAAAATCTCATTTTCTCTCAAATAGCACTATTCACACCGTTCAAAGTGTTCAATATGTCATTAAACATGAGATGATGAAATGTCATTAAAGTTGAATATATTTTGCCCATGCATTAAGCGGTCTCAAAGTTTTTATTTTGCAAGCTCATGATGAATGGGTAAATTATGTTCAAATTTAGTGATTTTTTACTAGTACGTAGATCAACTTTAACGATGCGGATCATGAATATTGAATGTAGAGGTCTCTACATTCTATGATAGTTCAAGGAGAAGCTATGTACCATGGTTAAGACTCAATATCGGATTTAAAATTCACCGCTATGTTTACGCTTATAACAAAAACTTTGATTTATTGTTATAATCATTTCATTTCTTGCTACGTTTCCCTCTTTGTAAGTGACCCTTGTAAGCTTCCTCATATCCTATCATGAGATGTTTTGGCTGAGAAGGATCAAGATAGGACTCGATTGGGTAGTGACGACAGTAGCATTGATGTTCTTGATGTTGAAAATTTGAATGTCTTCACTACGAGCAGAGGATAATTCAAGTATAGATTAGTGAGCTTCAATGAAGACAGAACACGGGAGGGAATGAGAGAATGAGCTCAATGTTTAACCTATTCAGGTTAGATTGGGTTGGCACGATGAACATGTTTGGGTGAGGTTGGTCGACCAGTAGGATTAAATTTTGTTGTATTATTTGTTTGTTGGTTGGGAAGTATGAGTTCTATGACCTAGCCTGTTGGGTTTCATGAAGTTTATAATCCTTATTTTTTGTTATATGTTTTGTTAAAATCTTTTTAATGAAACGCAGGAGACCTTCAACCCACCGTTACGAGAAGAAAAAAAAATGAAGACAGAACACCACGTATAGGACCTTTACAGGACATTCATGTCAGCGTTTTTTCTTTGGGGTACACCACTTAGTATGTAGACTGGGCAAATATTTGGCCTAGACATTTTATGAACATATAGAGCCGGAAAAAATGTCTATGCATAATATCATTAGTTTATATATATATATATATAGAGAGAGAGAGAGAGAGAGAGAGTAAGTCTATTAAGAGATGGAAAGCTGAATGCCTTATCTGAGCTGGAAGTGATCAGCCGTCTGATCGAACTTGATCAAGATCGGACGGCTGATCTTCCCTCCGCTTTCTCTTCAGATTTTAAGAGGGGTAAAAGGGGTATACCCCTTATCTCAAAGCCAGATCGCGTATACCCCTTCGATTCCTTATCGACTAAGCCTACGAACTCTTCTCTCTTCTCTCCTGCTCTCTCTCTCGTTCCAAACCCTAATCCCCCTCTCTCCCGCTCTCGAATCCCGCTCTCGATCTGTGTTTGCTCTCTTTGGATTCCTCTCTTCTCTTCTCACCCTATCTGAAGAGATCGGCACCTTCGAAACCCTAATCGAAGGTCTCTTCGAAACCCTAATCGGCACCTTCGCTCCTCTCCCGCTATCTTTATTCCTCACCTGTGACAAACCCTACCCCTACCATGAATCGAGTATACCCCTTCGATTCCTTATCGACTAAGCCTACCTCATTTCTCTCTTCTCTCCCGCTCTCTCTCGTTCCAAACCCTAATCCCCCTCTCCCCGGCTGAGCTCCCCTCCGCCTTTCTCTTCAGATTTTAAGAGGGTTAAAAGGGGTATACCCCTTATCTCACAGCAGATCGCGTAAACCACTTCGATTCCTTATCGATTAAAGCATCGATTGGAGTAGAGCTTTGCTTTGAATGTCTCATCGATCGGAGCTGGAAGTGATCAGCCGTCTGATCTCTCATATTTCAGAGGGAAGTATTTGACTCTCATAAATGCTTTAATGATATCTGTTTAATTTCTTGCATTTTCTTTCGGTTTTGTTCGTAGGCAATGATGAGATTGATTTGGATATTAGTTGGTTAAAAAATTTTGGGCCATTGAAATTATGGTTTCGAAGAGATTTTTGATTGTGTACCATGATATTTATTCAAAGTTGAGTACACACCTGGGGTTTGAGCGGGAAAGAAGAGATGAAGGCTTGAAAGTATCAATTTTTGAGTTTTAACAATAGCTCAATTCACATAAATTTTGGGCACCGATGACTCACAATGGTTTAGGCAGTGATGCAGAACACTTTATGATCTGAATAATTATTTCAATCCTGTTTTAAGTATTCTTGATTATATATCTATCATATTCTAGTTGGCGTGGCAGTCCAATGCAGCCCTACTTATGATTACTGTTTTCTGAGCCTATAATAAAACCCCCCCGCTCCCGATAAGGCATTCAGTTCCCCAGCTCTTAATAGACTTACTCTATATATGATCTGCACAGTTGATGATAAGCTCCAACCAACATAGACAGAACATGAAGTATCAATTTTTTTCAGCCCAGAACAAACACAAACAGATCATGAAGTATACAAAAACAAACTGTATATTAGGCAGTGATGCTAAACACTTTATGATCTGAATACTTATTTCAATTTGTTGTATATATTCTTGATTATATTTCTATCATATCCTAGTTGGCGCGTCACCCCAATGCAGCCCTAGTTATGGATAGTCTGTTCTGAGCCTATTGTTTTTTTATTTGTTTCCTAAAGACAGTTGATAATAAGTTCAAAACTGCAGAAACAGAGCATGAAGTATGCAAAATTTGTAATGCTCAAAACAACAGAAAACTAGATTTCATAGTAACTGACGTTGGATGTGTATGCGTTGGGTACTCATCTAAGCCTATTGGTTTTTGAGTCTCTCAAATGCTTTGTTGGTGTAGGCCGTGATGCAAAACAGTTTATGATCTGAATATTTACTTCGAGATTGTTGTATTTATTCTTGATTGTATATCTATCATATCATAGTTGGCGTGGCACCCCAATGCAGCCCTAGGTATGAATAGTCTGTTCTGAGCCTACTAGTATTATTTCAACCAAAACTTAAGTTTCTGTTGTTCAGTATCTGTTGTTCTGAGTGAACAAAGTTTGCATACTTCATCAATATGTTTCTGTTTGTTCTGGGCTTACTTAAATTTGACTTCATGCTCTGATTGTATTAGCTCTGGGGAAAAAATGATACTTCATGTTATGTCTGTGTTGGTTATGAGCATACCAACTTACAAATTTTGCTTGCTTCATGATCTGTCTATGTCTGTACTGGGCTGATAAAATTTTTATACAACATGCTCTATACATCATGTTATGTCTGTGTTGTTTATGAGCATTAAAAATTTTGCCAGTTCATGCTCCGCCGGTGCTTGTTCTTGGCTGCCAAATTTTTTTTACTTCATGCTCAATTTGTGTTTCCTCTGGTCTGCCAAAAAAATGAGACTTCATGTTCTGTTAGTGTTGTTTATGAGCATTACAAATTTTGCCACTTCATGGTCTGCCTGTGCATGCTCTTTGCTGCAAAAATTTTTATACTTCATGCTCAGTTTGTGTTTGCTCTGGTCTGGCAAAAATTTGAAGTTCAGCTTCAACCTCTGTTTTCCTGAGCCTACATTATTCATTTGAAATTTTGTTCTCTTTGTAATTGACTATCTGTTTTTATTGTCTCTGTCTTCTTCATGTTCCATAATTTAAATGTACTTTTGATTTCAGGTAGATTTCAGCATGAAGTGCATTTTGGAGTGATTGAAGACTGCAGTACGGGAAAATTTGACATTCGGAGCAAATTATGTAAAAATTGTCATGTACTTGAAATTTATTAAACAATGTACTAGGCTGTAAATTAATATTTCTTATGCTGTACAAAATTTGTGAACTATTACTTTGCAATTCTATGAAGATCCAATTTTTTCCAAATAATCAGTTCATTATTGTCTTAATGTAATTATTGAAATTCTGTGCAGTTTATTTTCTTCGTATATAGTATTGTCTTAATGTAATGATGCAAAATTTGTAGTGCTCATAAACAACAGAGGCAGAACATGAAGTCTCATTTTTTTGGGAGACCAGAGCAAACACAAACTGAGCATGAGCATTAAAAAAATTTTGGGAGCAAAGAAGAAGCCCAGGCAGACCATGAAGTGGCAACTTTTGTAATGCTCATAAACAACACTAACAGAACATGAAGTCTCATTTATTTGGCAGACCAGAGCAAACACAAACTGAGCATGAAGTAAAAAAATTTGGCACCAAAGAAGAAGCCCAGGCAGACCATGAAGTGGCAATTTTTGTAATGCTCATAAACAACACTAACATAACATGAAGTGGCAAAATTTGTAAAGCTAATAAACAACACAGACACAACATGAAGTCTCAAATTTTTGCCACACCAGAGCAAACACAAATATAGCATGAAGTTTAAAAATTTTAAACAGCCAAGAACATACACCAACATATACTTTTGTATAGAGCATGAAGTATAAAAATTTTATCAGCCCAGTACAGACACAGACAGATCATGAAGTACAAAATTTTATCAACCCAGTACAGAGACAGACAGAGCATGAAGTAAAAATTTTATTAGCCCAGTACAGACACAGACAGACACAAACAGAGCATGTAGCATGCAATCTTTGTAATGCTCATAACTAACACAGACATGACATGAAGTTTCATTTTTTCCCCAACCCTGCACAGAAACATAGCTTCAAGTATAATGTGTTCGGCGCTAACGAACATCTCGTTCTTTCTCTTCGATTCCTGCACCAAAAGATACATCAAATAGAAGAAAATTCAAGTACGTATGTTGCATGTTCCTGGAGAGTGTTTGTTGAACATGGTTAAAACTTGTAGGCTCAGAATAAATGCAACAGAAAACATTATCTCATTCACTCGGAATTAAAAATTCATGCGGCTCAGAAAAACAACAATTACCACTTTAATATTTTGTAAAAACTTACAAAGGTGCATAAACTTAAGAGGGGTAAAAGGGGTATACCCCTTATCTCAAAGCAGATTGTGTATACTACTTCGATTCCTTATCGATTAACCCTTCCTCTCTTCTTGACCCAAACAAAACCAAGATTAACATGAAGTTCAACACCATCTCCAATAATCATGAAATATGAAATCATGCATAAACTTTTCATCACTGCCGCATATTAAATCAGGTATAAAGGAGTCAAATCAGGGGCGAAGCCAGAACAATTTTTACGGGAGGGCCAAGATAAAATTCTATGATTACATGTAAAAATATAGAGATTTTTCATAATTTTTAGGGGGGCCAAACAATAAAATTTAGTTTTCATGGGGGTTAAATAATAATTTTTTTTTGAAGGATTTATAAAATTTTCAATAATGTGAAGGGGGGTTTTGAAAATTTCGGGGGGGCCCGGGCACCCCCGGGTCCTCACTAAGCTCCGTCCCTGAGTCAAATTTGAAATTTTGAATTTGACACTAGGGCCGCTTTATTAAAGCACACCGGCTAGTGTTCAAGAACAAAATTCAAGTTGCATATACTTTTCATCATTGCCTATTAAAGGTGGAAATCTAAACTATAAATCAGAAATTTTTTACCAACTTTTCAGGTACTAAATTGCTTATCGAGCATCATATTTTTCCATTAATGATTTACCTGCAAACAAACAAAACAAATTGGTTAAGTTAACAAATGTGTTATAATGTAATAAACTAATATAACGGCAGATATATATGACACTTACCTTGCAAAAGACACAGAAATAACTCAACAAAGTTCATGCTATATTCGGAGGATCCTCTGTTATAGGTTGCATTGTTGAAACTGTAGTAGAAGCTTGTGACTCATTTATAGTAGAGCTACACGTTTAATGTTCACAAAACAAAATTAAAATTATACTAACTACAAAAAAAATAAAGTATAAACTTTGTATTTAATTACTAACCTTTGCTTTAAAGGACAAGTACGACTGTCATGATTAACAAGCTTCTTGCACAAGCGACACTTTCTCAGTGGTTTCGCAGCCATCTCCAATGCTTTCTCCCTACCCCCTTTGATGCGCTTCCCACTACCCTTGGTTTTTGCAACATCGGGTACTTGAATATGGACTGTTCTAGGTAGTGAACTAGTTGTTGGTTGTTGTGATTCTTGGGACATATCTTGTTGCAATTCTGCAACAACACCAACTAGTAATGTTTTCGCCTTTTGGCACATCTCCTTTGATGAGCGAGCAATCCTCATCACTTTGTTCAATTCATTGGACAATTCCACCATGTCCAAATCTTGTGGACTACCGTAACTACCGATTATTTCAGCACCAGCATCATCATATACAATCTCGGTAGTTACAGAGGCGGTCCACCTCTTTAAAATATAACATTGAGGCAGGGAATCAACAAACTCATTCCTCAATACCACAAGGATGTGTCTACAAGGAATTCCCTCCACTTTAAATTTACTACATGTGCAAGTCCCAGCAATATCCATCCCCTTGTAGACCACATCTCTTGTTTTATCATGCTGTACCGACTTTGCCATTCTCCTGACAATATAGTGTTGCACACTACCATCGTCAGCTTTCATTAAAGATGCATAATTCAAGCTTTCAACTAGTTCAGCCTGAAATATATGAAATTTCGATCTAGTGTACTGTTCAGACATTTGGGACTCAATTTCAAAACCTGTTTGCGGCTTTGGTTTGGTATGCAGAGTGGTGTAGTCAGCTGCTAACTGATTCTGTCTTTGTTTCCTTATTGCCCTTTCAAATCTGGTCATAAATTCATGTAGAGAATTTTTACTGCTAACATACTTATCAACAAAAGCATTCATGCTTTCTGATCTCTGAGTTGTGCGAATACCAGCAGTAAAAATATGCTTGGCATAAGCCGGTATCCACTTCTCACGAAGCAAATAAATGTCAGAAAGCCAAGGACTACCTGTTATTGGGATATGTATCAAGTACTAATAGAAAAAAAAAAAATCAAACATAAGAATCATTTATTGAAACAAGTAATACCTGCAATTTGCACATTAGCGTGCATTACGTCATTCCATCTCATCTCAAACTCTTCTGGGGTCTCAGATTCCCAGATGCAACTGTGAAATGGAATGCTAAAATCACTATTCAATCCCGGGCCACCAAGCTTATCGGGAAGCCTTTTAAGAATGTGCCACATGCAAAGCCTGTGGCTCGAACCAGGAAAACACATGCGAATTGCATTATCCATTGCAGGATCTTGGTCCGTGATGATCACTTTTGGTGGAGACCCACCCATTATTTCACCCCATTTTTTAAACAACCAAACAAAAGAATCGGTGGTCTCCTTATTTATAAATGACGCACCAAAATTTACAGATTGGCCATGATGATTAACTCCGGTAAACGGCGCAAAAACCAACTTCTATTCGTTGGTATCATATGTGGTGTCAAAAATTAGCACTTCACCAAAATGTTTGAAAGCCTTCCTGGCAATAGCATCAACCCATAATACATGAGTTAATTTGTTGTCTTCATCAACCTTGTAATGAAAACAGAAAGAAGGATTCATCTCTTTTTCCTCTTGGAAGTGTTCCAACAATATATCAACATCATAAGGTCTCATACCATCCCTATCTCTTTGCAAGGAATTTCTAATATCTTTTTCAGTACAATTAATGTTACTGAAACCTTCATTTTCTATTTCCATGAAGGACATAAACTCTGAAGTTCGTATATTAGCCTCTTTGAAAGTACTGAGTAAGCTTTTTTGCGCTTCAGATACATTTCTATTACATCTTAGAAATTGTTGCTTTCGAGGTGTGACACAAATATGACTGTGCTCCTCAACAAACCTACGGATTGACCATCTCCCGTCAACATCCCTTTGGATTCGTATTTGAGCCATACAGTCTTCTTTCGTTATTGCCCGTTTCCTTCTCTTGATCAAAATTGAAGAAGATTCTTCATTATCACCGGTTGTATCAACCGGCTTGCCTTGCTTTGAGCAAACAAATTGTTGTGAATATCTCTCCTTTGTGGTAGTATCAACCATCGTTGCAGACTTTCGTACTGAAAAACCGCATAATTTTGCATATGTTTTATAAAATTCAAATCCATCTTCTAAGGTTGCAAATACTGAACCAACAAATGGTTTAGATGCATCATCAACATCCCTCCAACTGGACTGAACATCCTGGCTTAGTAATTCCTCATTTTCAATCTCCATCCTTCATAGGAGAATGAGACAACAAAAATTAAAAATAAATAAACGATATAATCTTTAACTGTAAAATAGAGAAATTGTGGCTCCAAAAAATGTACAAAAAAAACTACATCTTAACACAATCTACTCTATTCACCAAACCCTAAACGACCTTTTGTGGAAATGATCACAACCACCTTAGTAGTATTTTATCGCACACCCTGTGTTCGAGCATAAAAAAAAATCGACTATAGTCTCCCCTGTATTTGGCTTTCCGTTCAAGGAGATGATGATGGTAAAGGGTACGTATTTTGCTGATGAAGAGGAATCGGCCGAATAATGAGCGCGTCGTGCTGTAACTACGGTAACAAGAAGATCTGATGACTCATGAACTATTCTGTTCATGACTACTAATAATCACTTATCTCATAATAATAATAATAATAATAATAATAATAATAATAATAATAATAATAATAATAATAATAATAATAATAATACTAAACAAAAGAAACAGTAAAAGAAAAATGAAAATGTCCAGTATGTAAGCATATATTTTCCAGAGTGAACCAATTGTTGTACATAGCCGGAGGATTTTGGCATAGAGCTATAGCATCCTCAGTTCACAGTGAACCCATTTTGGTCAAACATGCCAAGATGACAATCAGATGCATGAAAATAAGCTTCACTAACAACAAAAAAAGAAAATGGGGATGCTAGCAGCATACTTAGATTGGAAGTTAACCCATTTTGGTAAAAAAAACCATGTCAAAGATTGACAATCAGGTTACTTTAACATTTCAAAGGAAAACAACCGACAGCTTCTTACATGGTAACTACGTGGAATTAGGGTGCTTATATGCATGTGTCATGTCCTATTAGCAGTGATTGAAGCAAGTCTCGAAATAAACAAAAACTAGACTGCATATTACATGGATTTTGTGTGCTTATATGCATGTTTCATGTCCACATCTAAAAATTCCATATACCAGTACGAATATTATTTGCTAATCTAAATGTACTAGTCCGAATACTAGTGCGAATATTAACAGAGCATAATTTAAGCGCTAAGAATATAACAACAACCTAGAAGCATTTATAAAGGAAATAAAATTTGAATTCAAGGTGAGAAATCGAAACCCTTGTCGCAGTATGGGTTCTCCGTCAGGAAGAAGAGAACGAACTCTCAAGTGCACTGTTAAGGTGCAGCTCACGACAGCCCAACAAATCGATCTGAAGATGAGCGAAGCACAGGTACTTCGATCGGTGGTAGGGGTAGGGTTTGTCACAGGTGAGGAAGAAAGATAGCGGGAGAGGAGCGAAGGTGCCGATTAGGGTTTCAAAGAGACCTTCGATTAGGGTTTCGAAGGTGCCGATCTCTTCAGATAGGGTGAGAAGAGAAGAGAGGAATCCAAAGAGAGCAAACACAGATCGAGAGCGGGATTCGAGAGCAGGAGAGAGGGGGATTAGGGTTTGGAACGAGAGAGAGAGCGGGAGAGAAGAGAGAAGAGTTCGTAGGCTTAGTCGATAAGGAATCGAAGGGGTATACGCGATCTGGCTTTGAGATAAGGGGTATACCCTGATGAACACAATATTATTCACATTTAGAAGCAATAATCTTATTATAAATGCACATTTAAAAGCTCTATATGTGGTATTTAACTCTTATTTTCTCTTTTCCATAGGAAACAGTCTATAACAGCAAAATGAAGCAAATTCAGGATTGTAAGGATGAAACACAGGAAGCTGAAGAGATCAGTCGACTGATCATGCTTACAGACGATTGGACAGAGGGAATCAAGTTTACACAACAGTCGACTTGACCGAGAAATCGTGAAACCACAGATGTCTCAGAGACCGTCGACTTATGTCCAAGGCAGTCGACTGATAGGCGGCGGAGTAAACAGATAAGATATTCGAAGATTCATCCAAATCTAATTTCAAATCTATCTGAATCCAGATTTATGCAAATCAAATCTAGAGACTGGGGATTTCCAAGAGCACGTGGTTAACAGATAAGGAAGGAAAGAAGAAAAGAGAAAGAAATAAATCATCAAATAAAACAAAGAAGGAGTTTCCTGAAAAAGTGCAAAACCCTAATTCTCAGCCGTGTTCTATAAATATCAGAAAAGAAGCATCAACAGGGCTCTCTCTCGGTTGGTACTCTTCCAGGTTCCAAAACGATTGAATCACAAGAGTTTCTGAGCGTTCAAGTCATCAACAGGGACATTATTCTATCGGCATCAAGGAAGGAGATAGGAGATCCAGTATTCGAAGGCAGTCGACTGTGTGACAGCCAGTCGACCTCATTGCCGGACTTCATTAGTTTATTTCTTCTCCTTCTATTCTTTTATGTTGATCATGTATTCAAACTTGTTGATTAATAAAAGTATTATTATGTGGAACTAAATTTCATAGTTGGGTAGATTGAAGCCGTAGTTATGTAGTGCTATGTTCTTCTGAACTCTTCTATTTTACTTATTGGTTGAATCTGATTGAGTTGATAGAGACTTATGATATCAAACTGGTTCTCGAAGCTCTGAGAGCAGTCGACTGAGGTGAGAGCCAGTCGACTGACGTACAGAGCTTGAGAATATCAAGTTCGCATTACCATCTGTCTGAATCTGTTATATGAGCATATTGAGACGACCCGTATCTCGTGCCCGTAACTAGTAACAAGGAAATCTTTAGGGGTTCCTGGTTCAATCAACTTAAGGGATCTAGATCTGATACCAATTTCTAGAACCTTGAGTGTTTGTTCGTTTCCACTGATCTTATGTTTTCTTTAAGTGCAACTTAGTAAATACCATGCTAAGGACTTAATGAAAGAAACGAATTAGAGTAGATACCATGCCTAATTCTTGGCCTAGGGAAACAATACTTTAAGGAGTAGATACCATGCCCTTGAAGTGAACAAACATGAGTAATAAGAAGAAGTTCAGAAGGCGACTTAGCATTACTGACTATTGGTGGAGATCTAAACCCAACTATTTCATAAATATTTGTGATTCAACATTTTTTAATTTAGTTTTAATCTTTTTATTTCTTTTAGACTTCCAAAACAACTCTTTATGATTTTTATTATTTTCTATTGGTTAGTTAGTTAAAGTCTACAATCTCTGTGGGATCGACCCTTGCTATTGCTACGCTTTTCTAACGATTCGTGCACTTGCGAGGTTTTTATAATTTGTGTCTAGTTTTATCTATATATTTAGGGAACTAGAAACCAACAACAAGTTTTTGGCGCCGTTGCCGGGGATTGTCTAGTATTTTAACTTACAGATCAGTAGGAAGTTTTTATTTTCTTTCTTTTAATTTTATTAATCAGTATTTTTCTTTTAGGTTACAGGATTTTGGTGGATGCACGGAAGAAGATCACTTCGTCCAGAGCTACTACCAATTGACGCAGAAACAGAACGCACTTTGCACAGATTAGGTCGACTGATTGCGACTAACCAGTCGACTGCTGCACGAACCCAGTCGACTGCTCAGAGACCTCAGTCACAAGAAATCATGGCAGAAGAAATACCCAATCGCGTACCAATGCAGGATAAATTTACGCCTAAGAACATTGAACAACCCTCCTGCATTGCTTATCAACCTAATGTCACAGGGAACATGCATCTATCTCCTCAGTTACTTAGTATGGTTCCCCATTTTAGTGGCAGACCTGATGAAGAGCCTCATCTCCATTTACAAGACTTTTTCGATCTTTGCAGGACACAAAGCGTCCAAGGGCTTACCCCTGAACAAATCAGGTTAATTTTGTTTCCTTTTTCCTTAAAACTTAATGCTAAACTATGGTATAATTCTTTGGAACCAGGATCAATAAACTCATGGGAGCAATTGGCGACAAAGTTCTTAAAAGAATTCTTTCCAGCCCAAAAGACCAAACAACTGAAAAGGGAGATTCAACTCTTCCAACAAAAGGATGGAGACCTATTTTTTGAAGCATGGAAAGATTTCAAGAACAAACTTCTTAAGTGTCCAACACACAACATGCCTAAAGATGATCAGGTACAAGCTTTTTATGAAGGTTTAAATGATACTAACAAGGCAATTGTAGATTCAGCTTGCAATGGGATCTTGATGAGGAAAAGCGGCGAAGAGGCCATAGAACTATTTGAAGAACTCAGCGAGAATTCACAACAATTTTCAACAAGGAGGGGCCCTTCGAAAAAACAGGGAGTTTATGAAATTTCTAGTAGCAACAATATTCAATTGGAAATGGTAAACATGAATAAGAAAATTGATATGCTTGTTAATGCAATGTCCATGATGGGTGGAGTTAAAAATCAAACAAATGAAATTTGTGCAATTTGTTCTCATGTAGATCACACCACTGATACATGTCCCATGTCTTCTTTCACAGATCAGGAGCATGCAAACTATGTAGGTCGAGGAGTTTTTCCACCAAAGAACAACCCATTCTCGAACACATACAACCCAGGGTGGAGGAACCATCCAAACTTCTCATGGAGCAATAATCAAAATAATCAAGGGACTCAATTCACACAAGGACATGCACGGAACTTCCAAATGGGAAGTGGGATTGATAGGCCAGTTCAAGAACAGAAGAAGTTGGATTTTGAATCCACCGTTCTTCAATTGCTCCAACAACAACATCAAACAAGCAACCAACAAGGGCAAGCAATTCAGAAGTTGGAAACACAAATTGGCCAAATTGCTAAAGAATTAAGCGAGCGAAAGGCAGGGGAACTTCCATCACAAACTATACCAAATCCTGGAGGCCAAGAACAGCTCAAGGCAGTCACAACCTTAAGAAGTGGTAAGATAATTGACAACAAAGTTGGAACACACACCGAAGAAGAAGAAGAACAACCATCAAAAATTGTGGGGTCCAACAAGGTAAGTGAAAAAGAAAGAACGGTTTTGCCACCATTCCCTCAAAGGTTAGTCAAACAAAAGAAAGATTAACATTTATTTGACATCTTTGAAACTCTCAGAAAGGTAGAAATTAATATCCCCCTACTTGATGCTATTAAACAAATTCCTTCTTATGCTAAATTTTTGAAAGAATGTTGTACTCACAAAAGAACATTTCAGGTTAGGGAGGATGTGGCCTTGACAGAAGAAGTGAGCGCTGTCTTACTAAGAAAACTGCCCCCCAAATTAAAAGACCCAGGTAGTTTTACTATTCCTTGCAGGATTGGCGAGCACTTCTTTGAGAAAGCACTACTAGACTTGGGGGCAAGCATCAATCTTCTCCCATACACCGTCTATGAAAAGTTAGGATTGGGGGAACTCCAACCTACATCCATCACGTTGCAGTTGGCAGATCGCAGTATCAAAAGACCTAGAGGTATTTTGGAAGATGTCCTAGTTCAGGTAAACGATTTCATTTTGCCTGCTGATTTTGTTGTGTTAGACATGGAGGAATCTTCAATGCCATCTTCTCTACCAATCATTTTAGGTAGACCCTTTATGAGTACGGCTGATATAAAAATTTGTGTCAAAAAGGGTACCATAAGCATGAAAATAAATGGAGAGAAGGTTGAATTTAAAATGTTTGATACACTGAAATTTCCACATGATGATCATGAATGCTATAATGTTGATGTGGTGCAGGATATTGTTGATCAAACATTTCAGGTAAATAGCGTTGAACCATTACAGGCCATAATTACACAATCTCTAACTTTATCTAATGATGAACAGGAATATGGTGACTGGGAGATTGCAGAGACAATACATCACCTTGACACTTCACAGTCACACTCAGGTAAGTTTGCACCAGTAATTGAAAAATTGGTGACTGATGACATTTATGTTTCTGCAGACAAGTCGACTGGTGCACTGGACAAGTCGACTGCTGCAGAGGATCAGTCGACTGTCCAGACTGCTACCAGGGACCAGTCGACTGCACCAAGACTTACATACCCAAAGCTTAAGCAGCTGCCCGACCATTTGAAGCACGCATATTTGGGAGAGAACCAGACGCTACCAGTGATAATTGCTGCGAACTTAAGTGCACAGGAAGAAGATAAGCTGCTAAGGGTACTACGAGAACACAAGAGTGCAATAGGATGGACCATTGCAGATATCAAGGGAATAAGTCCATCCAGATGCATGCATAGAATACTCCTTGAAGACAATGCAAAACCAAGCAGGGAGGCACAGAGAAGGCTTAACCCAAACATGAAGGAAGTGGTAAGAGCAGAGATTCTGAAGCTACTAGATGTTGGCATCATCTACCCTATCTCAGATAGCAAATGGGTAAGTCCTATACATGTAGTGCCTAAGAAAAGTGGAGTCACAGTGGTGACAAATGAAGAGAATGAGCTTATCCCTACTAGAGTGACCACAGGATGGAGGGTATGCATTGACTACAGAAAATTAAATAATGAAACCAGGAAAGATCACTTCCCTCTTCCTTTTATTGATCAAATGTTAGAAAGATTAGCAGGATATAGTCATAATTGTTTTTTAGATGGTTATAGTGGCTATAATCAAATTGCTATTGCTCCAGAAGATCAAGAAAAAACCACTTTTACATGTCCTTTTGGTACTTTTGCATACAGGAGGATGCCCTTTGGATTGTGCAATGCTCCAGCTACATTCCAAAGATGCATGATGAGTATATTTTCAGACATGGTGGAAAGGTTCATCGAGGTATTTATGGATGACTTTAGTGTTTTTGGATCTTATTTTGATGAATGCCTTAACCATTTGCAGCTTGTGCTTAAAAGATGTGAAGAATGCAATTTAGTGTTGAATTGGGAAAAGTGCCATTTCATGGTACAACAAGGTATTGTGTTGGGACATGTGGTGTCAAAAAGAGGCATAGAGGTAGACAAGGCAAAAATCGATATAATATCAAAACTACCCCCTCCCACTACAGTTAAGGGTGTTAGGAGTTTTCTAGGACATGCAGGGTTCTATAGAAGATTCATAAAAGATTTCTCAAAAATCTCCAAACCCCTTTGTGACTCGTTGGCTAAGGATGTTGAGTTTGTATGGACAGAAGAGTGCACAAATGCTTTTGTTACATTAAAAAATCTTCTCATTTCTGCACCTATTGTCATGGCACCAGATTGGAGCCATCCTTTCGAGCTCATGTGTGATGCAAGTGATTATGCTTTAGGGGCTGTGTTAGGTCAGAGAATCAATAAGAAACCCCATGTTATTTACTATGCTTCTCGAACTCTAAACGATGCACAACTAAATTATTCCACTACTGAAAAAGAAATGTTAGCTGTTATTTTTGCTGTAGAGAAGTTTAGATCATATTTGATTGGTTCTAAAGTTATTGTTTTCACTGACCATGCTGCTTTGAGATATTTATTTGCGAAAAAAGATGCTAAGCCTAGGTTGATCAGATGGGTGCTGTTGCTTCAAGAATTCGATCTTGAGATTAGAGATAAAAAAGGAAGCGACAATGTTGTTGCAGATCACATGTCCAGGCTACTACAGGAGGAAGAGAGAATTGTGCCCCCACTTAATGAAACTTTCCCAGATGAACATCTCTTTGAAATAAACATACCTTCGGGGCAGTCGACTGGTAACAGGACCAGTCGACTGGTACCTCACTGCTCAAATTTTCCATGGTTTGCTGACATTGTAAATTATCTAACCGCTCATGTTTTCCCTCCAGGTATGACAAGTCAGGAAAGAAAGAGACTGGTGGCTATGTGCAAGCACTACTACTGGGATGATCCTTATTTGTTCAAATTTTGCCCTGATCAAATTATAAGAAGATGTGTGGCAGAAGAAGAGCAATTGAGTATTCTACAACATTGCCACCAATATGCATGTGGAGGACATTTTGGACCGAAAAGAACAGCACTTAAGGTACTGCAATCTGGATTTTATTGGCCTAAAGTATTCAAAGATGCTTTTTCTTTTTGCAGGACTTGTGACAAATGCCAAAGGACAGGCAACATCTCTTCTAGAAATCAAATGCCACTGCAAAACATCCAAGTGATCGAGCTTTTTGATGTTTGGGGAATCGACTTCATGGGTCCATTTCCTAACTCATTTGGTTATTTATATATACTTGTTGGTGTGGATTATGTGTCTAAATGGGTCGGGGCTGTCCCCTCAAGAACTAATGATCACAAAGTTGTTGTCAAGTTTTTGCAGGAAAATATTTTCACTAGGTTTGGTACACCACGAGCAATAATAAGTGATGGAGGGAGCCACTTCAATAACTTTCCTTTTGCTTCTTTGATGAAGAAGTATGGTATTACACATAGAGTGGGCACCCCATATCATCCTCAAACTAGTGGGCAGGTGGAGATTAGCAACAGAGAAATCAAGAGCATTTTGGAAAAGACAGTCAACACAAGGAGGAAGGATTGGTCGTTGCGCTTGAACGATGCATTATGGGCCTATAGAACCGCATACAAAACACCCATTGGCATGTCACCATACCGTTTGGTGTTTGGAAAAGCCTGTCATTTGCCAGTTGAGTTGGAGCACAAAGCGTATTGGGCCATCAAAAGGTTCAATTTTGATATGAAACAAGCAGGTGACAAAAGAAGGTTGCAACTGAATGAGCTTGAAGAGTTGAGGCACGATGCTTATGAGAATGCAAAATTGTACAAGGAAAGGACAAAGTTGTACCATGACAAACAGCTAGCAAGGAAGGAGTTTTATGAAGGACAGAAGGTATTGATATACAACTCAAGATTAAGACTTTTTCCAGGCAAGCTTATGTCAAGATGGTATGGGTCATATACTGTAACAAGAGTCTTTCCACATGGAGCGTTGGAGGTTCATAGCAAAGAAAAGAATCAAACATTTAAGGTGAACGGGCATAGAGCGAAGCCATACATAGAGATGAGCATTGAACCGCAAGAGGAAGATGTGAATCTTCAAACCATTCAATACATCGTATGAACTCATCCAGTCTAGCTGAAGACAGAAAACACAGCGCTTATTGGGAGGCAACCCAATTTTTCAGGGGAGTATTTACACTTTCCCTTTATTTTCTTTCAGTTATTCATTATTATTTTTCTTTGAGTTATTTTTATTTTTAGATTCTCCTTACTAGATGTGACATATGCCTATTTTTAAATTTTCTTTCGAACATTGAGGACAATGTTCCATCTAAGTTTGGGGGTATTGGGGTTAGTTATATTTATCATCTTTTTGAATTTTTTTAGGATAAACAATTTCTTATAAAGTAAGAAGAAGGATACCTATTTACTTTAGGATTGTTGAGTTTCATAACTTCCATACAAAATTATATGAGTCATGCAATTATACATAATAAACAAATGTGATGCTTTTTCTGGTTATTATTCCCTTTAGATCTAGTCCTAAATTGAGTTTAAGTAAATAGAGTGATACAATATAAATATATATACATATATTTGAATAAAGTTAATCTACTCCAATATTTTGAGTGCTTAGTAACTAGGGGTATTCATCACCAATGTTTACCTTTACGTCAAACGGCAACTTGAAATATGAGTATGCAAAGCACTTTAGAGTTTGTGACTCGCTGAGTAACCGGGTGGATTCATCACAAATGTTTCGCATTCGCGTAAAAAAGGCAAGTGACAACTTTAGAGAAGCGACTTAAAAAAAAATTAAAAAAAAAAAAAAAAAAAAAAAAAAACTCTAGTTTGCTACTCGGTTTGTAGTAGAGAAAAGGGGATAATCACAGATTGAGTAATTACATACTATAACTATAATTAATTGCATGACAAGTGTGGTTGAGTTTGGAGTTATGAATAAACAATTGCACTAGAGAAAGTGGGTATGTTTAATTTTACTTTATCTGAAATTGTTTATACTTTTCTATGTTGATGCCCACATAGTAATAACTCTTCGTGATTAAGGCTGTTATTATTATCATACCCTTGTTCATAATTCTAGTTTGCTTGAGGACAAGCAAAAATCTAAGTTTGGGGGTATTTGATGAACACAATATTATTCACATTTAGAAGCAATAATCTTATTATAAATGCACATTTAAAAGCTCTATATGTGGTATTTAACTCTTATTTCTCTTTTCCATAGGAAACAGTCTATAACAGCAAAATGAAGCAAATTCAGGATTGTAAGGATGAAACACAGGAAGCTGAAGAGATCAGTCGACTGATCATGCTTACAGACGACTGGACAGAGGGAATCAAGTTTACACAACAGTCGACTTGACCGAGAAATCGTGAAACCACAGATGTCTCAGAGACCGTCGACTTATGTCCAAGGCAGTCGACTGATAGGCGGCGGAGTAAACAGATAAGATATTCGAAGATTCATCCAAATCTAATTTCAAATCTATCTGAATCCAGATTTATGCAAATCAAATCTAGAGACTGGGGATTTCCAAGAGCACGTGGTTAACAGATAAGGAAGGAAAGAAGAAAAGAGAAAGAAATAAATCATCAAATAAAACAAAGACGGAGTTTCCTGAAAAAGTGCAAAACCCTAATTCTCAGCCGTGTTCTATAAATATCAGAAAAGAAGCATCAACAGGGCTCTCTCTCGGTTGGTACTCTTCCAGGTTCCAAAACGATTGAATCACAAGAGTTTCTGAGCGTTCAAGTCATCAACAGGGACATTATTCTATCGGCATCAAGGAAGGAGATAGGAGATCCAGTATTCGAAGGCAGTCGACTGTGTGACAGCCAGTCGACCTCATTGCCGGACTTCATTAGTTTATTTCTTCTCCTTCTATTCTTTTATGTTGATCATGTATTCAAACTTGTTGATTAATAAAAGTATTATTATGTGGAACTAAATTTCATAGTTGGGTAGATTGAAGCCGTAGTTATGTAGTGCCATGTTCTTCTGAACTCTTCTATTTTACTTATTGGTTGAATCTGATTGAGTTGATAGAGACTTATGATAATCAAACTGGTTCTCGAAGCTCTGAGAGCAGTCGACTGAGGTGAGAGCCAGTCGACTGACGTACAGAGCTTGAGAATATCAAGTTCGCATTACCATCTGTCTGAATCTGTTATATGAGCATATTGAGACGACCCGTATCTCGTGCCCGTAACTAGTAACAAGGGAATCTTTAGGGGTTCCTGGTTCAATCAACTTAAGGGATCTAGATCTGATACCAATTTCTAGAACCTTGAGTGTTTGTTCGTTTCCACTGATCTTATGTTTTCTTTAAGTGCAACTTAGTAAATACCATGCTAAGGACTTAATGAAAGAAACGAATTAGAGTAGATACCATGCCTAATTCTTGGCCTAGGGAAACAATACTTTAAGGAGTAGATACCATGCCCTTGAAGTGAACAAACATGAGTAATAAGAAGAAGTTCAGAAGGCGACTTAGCATTACTGACTATTGGTGGAGATCTAAACCCAACTATTTCATAAATATTTGTGATTCAACATTTTTTAATTTAGTTTTAATCTTTTTATTTCTTTTAGACTTCCAAAACAACTCTTTATGATTTTTATTATTTTCTATTGGTTAGTTAGTTAAAGTCTACAATCTCTGTGGGATCGACCCTTGCTATTGCTACGCTTTTCTAACGATTCGTACACTTGCGAGGTTTTTATAATTTGTGTCTAGTTTTATCTATATATTTAGGGAACTAGAAACCAACAACATACCCCTTTTACCCCTCTTAAAATCTGAAGAGAAAGCGGAGGGAAGATCAGCCGTCCGATCTTGATCAAGTTCGATCAGACGGCTGATCACTTCCAGCTCAGATAAGGCATTCAGCTTTCCATCTCTTAATAGACTTACTATATATATATATATATATATATATATATATATATATATATATATATATATATATATATGAGCCCTTCGGTTGCAAATGAATTTGGTGCGAACTGGCGTGCAAACTCTCGTTACTACTATCTCGGTAGCGGCAATAGTAATGCTGCTACTGGGAATAGCCGCAATGAACGAACTGTTGTCGCTGTTGGAGAGCGGCAACAGGCATTCGCATGTTGGGTGCATTTGCACCCAGAGCCGTTCGCAATCGAAGCTAGCTGTACTTAGGAAGGAAGTTGATAAAGGGAACAAAAATGTGAGAAGTAGCAAGAACAGTGTTCTCTCCATAGACACTAGTTTTTCATGATCTCGACCAAACTTTTTCTTCACTTGTGTTTGGTGCAATATATTGGAATTTCAGGTAGTGGAGTGTGGAAAATAATTCGGTCTTTTACGTGTGTCCGCGCGCGTGCCAGTGTACTCTTGAAAGCCATTTAATAGACATACAAATTTTAAAGTTCAGTTGAAAAGCTAGAATGGTTGAAAATCTGTTGCAGAATAGAATTTTCTTTAACGTCAATTATATGATGCAGTGGGTAGTGAACATCTTTTTGATTGAACCATTCATGTATCCAGAATCAATGAAGTCGTCCTTGGCCAGTATACATACTCCATTGTATTTTACCAATTGAATAAGTTGTTTCCACAGAAAAATGTGGGTGGATTTTCTCCTCATCGCCTAATCTGAGATGGTCAATGCAGTTGATATCCTTGACTCATTCACATGTTGAATTAATCCACAATCTGAAAGTTCCAAGTCGTCTATACGAGTTGTTGCTTGCAGGTTGAGAAGTGTTTTCTTCTGAATAGACAATTAAATTACTGTAACACCCCGCAAAATTGAGTAATGATAATTTTGCTCTCATATGTTACGAATGTGTATTTTGTACCGTTACGAGTAATACTCGTAACATATTTTTATATAAATGTCATACGTATCTTATATTCTGATTATTTATATGTTTTTCGTTTTTTCAAAACTCATTTCAATCCTATTTTTAGCCAATTCAAACATTTACATTAATCCTTGTGTTTTATGTACATTGCACGTATTTTCGATATACGTGTCGATTACGTATATTTTTCGTTACGTGAAATATCCGTAACATTATTGTTCTACGTATTTTGTATTTTGACTGTTTTTCTCTCAGATTAATTTTTAATATTTTGCACATGCATTGCACGTAAATTTTATGTATTTTTAGTCTCTAAAATTTGCCAAAAAAACTAAGCACATTTTTATTCTCATTTTATTTGTCACAAATGTATTATTATTTTTCATTAAAACTCATAGGCCTAAAGTCTATTTTAAAACCCATTAGAAAATTAATTAAAAAGAGAGGCTCATGACTTTATTTGACACTTTAAATGTACGCTTTCTAATCCTACACACTTGTCATGTAACAAACACACACAAATGGACTAATAACAAATAATTAAAAAAATGAGAAGTGTGTGCACGTAGAGTGCACGTGCACGTGTGTGTACACAAAGGGTCTTGGCCGGCCATAATGAAGAAGGACAGTGGGATGTGTAGGGTTTGTAGTCATGGTTTTTGTATGTGGGTAATTATTTTGGATAATGGGTATTTATTTTGGGTAGTGGGACCTTCATTCACCCATTTAGTCCTATACGTCTCTCATTCACGAACAATGTACACTAAAAGGAAAAAAAGAAAGAGAGGAGTTTTTGGTGTTGGCAAATTGCTAGGAGGTGAAGGCTTGCTTGGTTGGAGCTCTGGAACAATCCCTGTAGGAGTCTATTTCATTGCATAAAAAACAAGGTGGGTGATTTCTGTTGCTTTCTAGATATTGCAGTATGCATGTCTAATTGTTCCATGATTGAAAATGTGGCATGTGTTCTTTAAATTTGGAATTTGATATGTTGCATGTTGTATTAATAACTAGAAGTGAGATACGAAAATAAATGCATGCTAGTTGAAAGATTTATTATAAAATTGTCATGATTAACAAATTGAAATCTTAGATTAAGTTGTTATAGTGGTATTGGGTGCATACTAGTATTTCATGTTTAGATTAAATGAATTGGGTATAAATTCTAGCATTGGTATAAATACCCGAAATCCGGATCCGACCCGGACCCGGCATTGTACCGGAACTGACCCGGCCTATCCGGGTCCGGGTCCTAAAATGGGACCCGTTGTCCTTTCGGGTCCGGGTCCAGATCCGCTCAAAAGAGACCCGACCCGGACCCGGACCCGGACCCGTTAAAAAATCCAAAAAATCAACATAAAAATAAATATTCTATCTTCATCCCTCCCCTCCTTCTTCCTCAATTCTAAATCTTCCTCTTCCAAACTCAAAACTCATGCCTTTTTCTTCTCTCCTCTATTCTAAATCCTCCTATCGTCGCCTCCACTCGTCGCTCACACTCCCGCTCCTACCCGAACGGGTAGGAATATTTTAATAGGACCCGGACCTAGAACCAAATCCGGTCCTCACGAGTCCGGGTCCGAGTCTGGGTCCGGGTCCGGGGCCGGGTCCAACTTTTAGACCCGTAGGGGATCGGGTCCTGGTCCGGGTAGTGAAGGACCAGATCCGACCCATCCCGATACCAATGCTAATAAATTCATACACAAAGTTGTTAATTTATGCAAAGAAAGTTGTTGTTTTAAATTTTATTTGCACTTCAGAAAATCATGTCTAATAAACTAGATGGAATCTAGAGCTAAAATATTTATAGGAACATTTCGCATATGTCAGGAACATCTCTTTAAAATTTTATAATTTTTGGATCTCGTTTACTATTTTAATAAAATCCAAACTTAGGATTGGTTGGCAGTGGACTAGTTGCTGAAAATCTGTACACATTTCGGATTTTGATCATTTCAACATCTTAGATGAAGTAATTTAAGAAAAGTCAAAATTAAGAACTTGAAGTTGACTCGTTAACCTTTCTATAAAGTCTAGGAAATCAAATTTTCACAAAGAACTGAATTTATACTGATTTTTACATGAATGAACAATGGCAGTATTTCAATATTTCGACCCTATTGTAGATTTCGGAGAATTCAGGGTTATAGATATAATATTTTGGAGAAACTTATAACTAAGAAATTGTATTATACTTGTATACCTTTATTTTGATCTAAAGAACACAAAGTTTCATGAAGTATATAATTTTCTATGATTTTTACAAGTAGCATGAGCTGCAGTTTCTGATTTTGAACTTACTGTTTTGCAAATGAATTTAAACAAGGTGATTTAGGATGATTCTAGGTGATCTTAACTACAAAGATATAGTAGATTCTTTTATGAAACTAATAAATCTATCTTTTAAATACAATTGAGATTTATAATTGAAATATAGATGAATATGAAGAGGGTTTATTTAATCGAAGAAACTTTGTGGCTTATTAAAGTGAATTGTTGGTTATGTGTCCAACCAAGAAGTGTTACTTCATGATTGATAACTAAGAATAAATGAAGGAATTTTGAGGACTAAGAAGGTAGTCGATGAATGGAGAACGAGTATTTTAGTACCTATATATAAAAATAAAGGAGATATACAAAGTTGCTCCAACTATCGATGGATTAAATTAATGAGCCATACAATGAAACTTTAAGAGAGAGTGACTGAACATAGATTGAGACTAGAAACAATAGTGTATGAGAATCAGTTGGGATTTATGCCGGGAGGTCAACAATAGAACCAATTTATATACTACTTATGGAAAAATATAGGGAGAATAAGAAAGATTTGTTGGGTTTATGTCTTGCATACTTATTCGGTGTGAAGAGAAGATAGTGATACAAGCAGAGATGTCTTGCATACTTATTCGGTGTGAAGAGAAGATAGTGATACAAGTAGAGAGTTCGAAGCGAAGGATCAAAGAGATGGAGAAACAGTCAGCAGCAGCAACAGTCGACTGTCACCTTCACGGGTCGATGGTCTGGGAGTTGCGGTTGACCGCAACTATGTGCAGTTGAACGTTCGCGGTGCTGATGGAATTTTCGGGTGCGAGTTTGTTGATTCGATTGAAGCCCACTTCGTCTTCTGATTAGATCGTACGACTCTAATTGTATGTTTATCTCTTCATTATATATCAGATGGCTATTGTATCAAGATATCTAAACTAGGGTTTCTATATATCTGTAAATACAATGTAAACAACACATAGAACGATATGTATCTATTGAGTGCCGAATAGAATTAGAGAGTACTTGATCTGATAAGGTGCGAGAGTTTCTCCATTGTAAGTGTCACGTCCCGCTTTCCAAAATATGGGAATACGAGTCTGTGACGAAGGCTCAGCGAATGATATTAACATCATCCATGAGCTGTACCAGTCTTAACTCAACAATATGAAAAATGAATAATCATAACCACGCAGATAAATATAATCACATAAACAACAACTGAGACTAAGCATTCAATAGTTCAACATAATAATCAATAATTGAGAAAATAAACAACGGTTACGGGTCTACAAGTCTGGGATACAAAGTTCACTCAAATGAATAACAATGCGATAAAGAATAACATAGGAGGAGATAATTTATTCTAAGGCAGCTCCTGCTCCAGCCTAGAAGAACTGCTCACCAATGCCTCCTATCAAATCTCCTTGTTCACCTGTAGCTGGATCAACTAGAATGAAAAAGAAAATGTCCTTAGAGCAAGTATGGACAGCAAGTAGTGAAAAGCAAAGAGTAAGGGAACATGGTACATCAAAGAGTATGAAGCAAGATCAAAGTCTAAAAACAATAATAATGTCCATAAGCAATGGTCAAGTGTACAAGTGTCAATTTAGGTTTATTAGTATGTTGTTTTTTCTATCTAGTGCACGTACTACTGCGTCCCATACCACAGGTTCGGTACACGCAAACAGTATACGTTTTAGACATAGTGGTGCGATCTACAGAGCGTATACTCGGTGCAATGAGATAACATGATAATAAGATAACAAGTTCACGAGTTTTTCTCCACCTTCCATGTCAATATTCCATGTAAACAAGAAGGGTCTTACCGAGTATATTTTCTGCGATTATCCACTACTAAGTCAACCCTTATTAACCCCGGCTTGTTTAACATTTAGTTATTTCATTCATGGCAATGCAATTGTATATATAATAGTGTCAAAGCGATGATAGAGGTGCAACAAAATGATACAATGCATGATAGAATACAATAATTGTAAATCTGAAAAGAACAGACACAGCAGCACTAACACAGCGGTAACTCATAAACTACAACTTGGAATTCGATTCCACAAAAGGGGAAAGTCAACTAGACATCCGGGGCTACAATTCATATTCAACAAGTTTTTATTAATTCTGACTTTAACTAGATCAATTATCCTAATTTTTACAGGTTAACTGTTCTGGCAGCAACTTATAGTCAAAGTTTTATGGGTGGAAACTAGGTGTAAAATCAATATAAAAATCTACAAAAATTAGGAGTGGATCCTAAGTATGTCTACTAAGTTTCTGGACAGTTTCATGTCATTACACTACTGTTATCATGGTGTTTCAAGTGAAAGTTGTGTTGGTGTTTCATTAATTTGCGATTTGAATAGTACAGACCAGCAGTGACCAAAACTGCGATATCTCACAGCTCACCGATCGGAATCTAGATCTATCAATTGGTATGAAAACTAGATTCATTAGGCTACAATTCTCATTTATATGGTTTTGGTTGATTCCTATTGTTACATGTTCGAAACCTCAGTACAAAACAGAAAATGCAGCAAGACATAACAAGATCATCATCTAAATTCATCAAGGTAAATAAACAACATGCTCTAGTTATCATGTAATGCATTATCATTAATGTACAGCAAGTTGAGGTGAAATTCCATTGTATATAAGGCAAGATTATAATGTCACAATGCAATTCTTGAGATCTCAATCAATCAACATGTGTTCATATCATGGTATTTTTCTCATATGCAAATTCTAGTTAATTCGTTCATGTCGTGTGTGCATGTATGTTTGGGTTTGAATCAATGGATATTGGTACGAGTCAATGATACTTCGGGTTAGCTCGTGTAAACCCTAGATATCCCCAACGGAGAGTATACAAAGCAAAGTTAAGATAATCGAAATGGAAGTACTTGTGGAGGAGATCAAAATCTTGAACTAGAAAAATAAACCGAGTTCAAGTGGACTTGCCTTTTGTAGACAATTAGATTAGTCAGAATATGCGAGAATAACGGGATCGGAATTCTAGGCGGCGCTCCAAAAATACGTGCGAGACACGTGCAAAAATACCAAACAGTACACAAACAGCAACAGCAGCAAGAGTACTCCAGCACACCGGATCGAGGGCAAAACAGCACACACCAAATCCAGATCCAAGGGGACAAAACACCAAACACCAAAATGGGCCAATGGGGCTCGTCTTCAACCTCTCGACAGAGAGAGAGAGAGAGAACGGCGGGACTCGGCGATGCTTGGAACGGCGCGACACCACGGCGACGACGACTGCGAAGACGTCGACGTTGCGGTTGGGAAGCGACGGCAACGGTGAAAGCAACGGCGACGCGAGCTCTGTTTTCGCTCGAAATAGGGGAGACGAGACAGGGGGTGCGGGGGATGCAGCGACGCGGTTGGGTGCATGTGGCGGCTGGCATGGCAGTGCTGGCGAGGTCGTCGAGAGTAGGGAGGCAGCGACTGGTGGTAATGGCGGTGAGGGAGTTGCGGAGATGGGTGTGTCGACGAGGGGGAAAGCTTCTGTGGATGTGGCTGGGGTGACGAGGGGGTCGAGTCGAGGTAGGGGGAGGAGCAGGGAGATGGGTCGGGAGTTCGATGATGAAGACGAAGGCAGTGTGGGGTTCTGTTGGGTTCTCTGGAGACCAAGACGAAGGAGGGGGCTTCGAGGTGCAGCGATGGAGGTGATTCGAGGGGGAAGGCGGTAGGGGATGTAGTTACGAAAACTGTGAAGAGTGGGTGAATGTGGAGAAATTGTGTATGGGTGAGTATATAGGATTGATCTGTACACACATATGGGTACTGAATTTAGAATTGGGCTAACAAAGATAACAAGGATAGTAATAATAATAATAACAATAATGCAATAAATTGCAATAGAAGGCCCACAACAAGCCTAAGATCCAAAATACATCAAAATAGAAAGAGAATACCACAAAATACAAGAAAAATATGTACAACCGGAAACAGGGGTTACAGTAAGCAGTAACCAAGTTTCAGTTAGGCGTAAGAGAGGGTCGTTGTGAGAATTGTAATATTCTTGTATGATGTTCAGTTTTCTTAACAATTGGTATCAGAGCAATCAGGTTCGTGGATTTGTTCGAGTTCCTTGGAGGAGATGGCATATCAAGATCAAGCGGTTTGATGGTAAGATCAACTTCAATCTATGGAATGTGGACATGTATGATGTTTTGATTCAGAAGGACTTGCACATTGCCTTAGAAGAGAAGAAGCCAACCGACATGAAACAGGAGAAGTGGGATGAGATTTGTTTGAAGGCCTTGAGTTTAATCCGGTTGCAATTGGTGGACAAAGTCAAGTGTAATATCCTTGCAGAGACAAGTGTTGCGAGTCTGTGGGCGAGACTCAAATCTGACTACTCGAGGTCGTCGTTGCTAGATCGGATGTATTGAAAGAGAAAGCTGTTTAGGTTCTTAATGAAGGAAGGTACACATCTTCAAGGTCACATTGTGGAGTTCAATAAGGTAATATCTGAAATGAAGATGATTAATGATGATGATCTTAGCGAAGAGAATAAAGCGTTCAACGTGATAAATTTACTATCAACTTCTTATGATCACTTGATAACTACCATGCTACACAGGAAGTTTTCCAAGGAGACACTAACAGTAGTCGGGGCGATTAAGAGTTTGACAGTAGCCGGGGCGATTAAGAGTTTGAAGGAAGATGAACTAAGAAATGAGACTTATAAAGGCGGGTCTATTTTTGCAGGGTGTTTTGCAGTGGGTGGTGATAATTCAATTGGAAGGGATGCGGCACATAAGGGTAAGATTCGTTGCCACTATTGTAGAGGAGTTGGGCATTACAAGAGAGACTGTCGAAAGTGGTTGAGTCAGAAGAGTGCTACTAAAGAAGGTGAACAAGCTCATGTAGTCAGCACAGCTGATTCAGGTAAACCAATTAGGCTTTATGATCTATGTCTTCTTGTTTCAAGTTCTTCAGATATGGATTCGAGTTGGTATCTTGATTCAGAAAGTTCTTCTCATATTTGCTCCAAAAGGAAGATGTTTTCTACTTATAAGTCGTCAACAGGCCGTAGTGTGAGAACGGAGAGTGGTGAGATTTGTGAAGCAGTGGGCGAGGGAACAGTTGAATTAGAGAGGCCAGGTGGAAAATGGTTCACACTAGAAAAGGTCATGCATATTCCTTCGATGCAGCAGATCTGATATCCTTTGGAACTCTTGATGCTCGTGGCTGTAGGTGCACAGCTCGATGTGAAGTTTTGACAGTTTGGGATAGTCGTCGTAAGGTAATGAAGGGTAAGAGGGGAATTGGGTAAGGTCAGCACAACCCCTACCAGCTTTGTGGGAGCAGGAAAACTCGGCCGAGTGCATGGATGCTCATTGTTCCTAAAGTACCATCTAGTAAGCCGTCACTAGAATTACCGAATCGTGACTGCAATGTTCAAATAATGTTGGAAGGTGGAGAGAGCCTTGATGTAGGTGGAGTTTGTGTGGATGCACCTTCATGATTACATCTACAGGAGTGTGCCTTTGAGGGGGGCATACAGCTGGAAGAAAACAGATGGAGGTTTGTTTAATTAGCAAGAGAAGTCATAGAACATGTTGTTTTGTAACCTCTGTTTTCGATTGTACGGATTTTTCTTGTATTTTGTAATGTTCTCTTTTCTATTTTAGTGTATTTTGAGTCTTGAGCTTGTTGTGGGCTTTCTGTTGCAATTCATTATTCTTGTATTATTGTTATTATTATTACTATCATTGTTATCTTTTGTTAGCCCAATTCATTTCCAAGCTCATAGTATTATCTACCCAAACCCATCTCCTTATTGGATCCTGAACCCAAATCATAGTCTACCCAAACCCACAAACCCATATTTCCCCTAACAACCAACCCAAATCTCCTCAACTGCACACTCCCTCGTATCTTCTAACCCCACACTATCTCCAACTACCCATTACTCTATTTATTATTTTATTAACTCTCCCTATACCTCGTCTTTCTCTCCCCGTCTCCCTCTCTCTCCTCTAACTTCTCAAAAACCAAATCAGAACCCAACCGACCTGTAACCCCTGTTTCTGCTAATACATATTTTTTCAAGTATTTTTCCGTATTTTAAATTCTTAGTATATTGTAACAATTTTTTCTCAAATGATTATCGGATTTCAACCCAAATTGTATTTCATCCTACGATTTTTGATATGATACCCAAATGTTGAATCTTTTATTTTAATTATTTAAACAAATTTATTTATTTGATAACTTATTACATTCTACTGTCTAATATTAATATTATTATTCAAACAACTTTTATGAAGCCCAATATACAATTATTCAATTATTTAACTATTTATTATAAGCCCAATTGTTTATTATAAGCCCAATTCCATAATTGATTTATTAAATGTTTTGAAGCCCAACCCAACCAATATTACTATTTTATTTTATCTTGAGCCAATCTATTGAAGCCCATTCTACTATTGGGTCTCCTTAGGATACCCATTATTAAAATACACTAACCCAGTACCCATATATTTGTACAGATCAATCCTACACGTTCCCCCCCCCCTTGCATATTCCCGTACTCCAACCCCCCATTACCTCATAACTACCCCCACATTCTCACCTCCATTACTTTATTCTTTATTTCATTATTTTATTATATATTTATCCCCCCGTATTCTCTCTATCTCCCACTCTATCTCTCCCCCTACCTCTCTAACTCTTCCCTCTGTTACCCAAACAAAAACAGAGTACAACCCCCTGTCTTCCTACCTTCATCCCGCTCGCTCAACCGCCTGTACCACCCCGAAGTCCTCCGCCCTCCCGCTCGACCCCTTCTTCGCTCCCCTCACCACTCCACCGCCATAGTCGACCACCTTCATCGTCGCCTCCTCGTAAGTGCTCCCCTACCGCAATTGTCGCAATTCCACTCCCGCCTCGTCTTCAACCTCGAGCACTCTTCCCTCCTCGTCGACGCCGCTCGAAGCTCCACCCTCTCGCTCTCCCCTGTCACAGTCGTCTTCCTCCTCCCGCTCGAGCACCGCAAGTCCCCCAAAGTCCTCCACCTCTCCTCCGCCTTGTGCCGCCCTCCTCGTCCTCGTACCTCGCCTCTGTCGACGCGCCGCTCACCCTCGAGCCTACCGCTCATCTACCACACCGTAGTCTCCCCCGTCGACACACCCATCGAAGACTCCCGCCGTCGCTCCGCCCTCCGATCACCGCCACCCCACCGCACCCCCCTCGTCTTCCTCCATCGAAGAACTCCGAGAACCTCCGAAGCTCCGCCTGTACACTCACTACAGAACCCATCGAAGGTGACCTCCGTTCGCTCGTTGCCACCCGAGCACCGTCCAGTCATCGTCGCGCCGCACAGTCACCGTTCCCTCTCCCGCCGTCTCTCTTTCTCTCTCTCTGTCGCATTTGGGAAGAAGGAGAAGAAACACAGAGAGTGCTCTTTGGGGAGTTGCTGTTTTGGAGAAGGGATTGGATTATTTTATTGGTGTTTGGTGTTTGTAAAGTGGATCTGGGTTGGTGTGTTTGCTGTTGTGGAGAAGTGGAGTTTGTTGTTTTGTTGTGTTGGCTTTTGTTGTGTTGTTGTCTCTTTGTGCACGTGTCTCCGTGCACGTATCTTGCACGTGCTTCGCTGTCCAGGATTCTGATCTCGTTATTCTTGTATTCGGTATCATCGTCGTCGATTAACAGGCAAGTATCCTCTTGTACAACTCGTTTGTTCTCGTATAAGCTTTCCTTGAAAAATACCGCAAGTATATTCTTTGACAACCCGTTACAAATTCTAATTCGTATTCATCGATTTGGGCTTGAAATCTGTTACTATACAAAATACATTGATCCCGTATTCCTACATGATCATATGCATTGTATGAACACGATTGATACACACATGTACTCTTAGGATTATACATGATTATGTGCATGATTATTTTACCCGTTATAGTAGTTAGAATGCAGTTATGATCTCTTTTATTCTTGATTAAGTTTTTGCATATGCTATTGGTCACATCGTAGTTACAACATGTTTTATAAACCCTGAAATATGTTTTCCTGCATTACATAAGTCTTGATACTCGATACTGTCATGTTACCCGTTCTTGTTGTTGCATGTAGATGTTTACCGATCCAGTTATTATTCATGTTACCGTCCATGTTATTGATTATTGAAATATATATATATATATATATATATATATATATATATATATATATATATATATATATATATATATATATATATATATAAAATAACAAGCCGGGGTATAAGGAAAAAGATTTAGTAGTGGGCAATATAGAAGAGCGTACTCGGACGGGAGCTCCTGGTTTTCCGATGCAGGTTGCAAGTTAAAAGTTGCAAGTTTGCAAATTACAGGTTTGTATATTCACGTTACAAGTTCACACTCTACATGTTCCACATTGCACGTATCTCGATACAAGATACAATTGACATGTTTTCCCGAGTACGTGACCTATAGAATCCACCATTAAGTCTAAACGTTCACTTGATTGCGTGTATCAAACATGTGGTATGGGACGCATGATTGCTGCACTAGTTAGGTTAATAAAAGACATGAGATTAACATGTGTACTTGCATAATCCAGTTACATGTACATGTTCCTGTTGACTTGTTTACTTGCTTACTTGTTTACATGCATGCCACTTATTTCATGATGTCTTGTTCATGATACTGTTTACATGTTGTATCTCTCCTATTACATGATTCTTGATTCTTTTCTCTTTTTCCTGCTTCTTATTTTGTTTTTGTACTTGTCCCATTAGCTTGTACTACTTACGGTTCGTGACTTGCATTAACGGGTATCTTCTTATTTCTTTTTTTGTAATAATATATTTGCAGGCCCGGATGGAGAGTTACCCGAAGGTGTTGCCGATCAAGTATTTTAGTCTTGTTAATTTTCATGTTACTTTAGTTCATGTTTTATTCATGTACTCTTTATTGTAATCCGGGCATGTTTGATCCGTAACTATGTTTCTTTCCAGTTGTTGGTTATGAACTGTTTCTTAGTTTATTATTATCCTGTCTGTGATTATACATGCTTGTGTGGTTGTTAATGTTCTGTTGTTGAGTTACCTGTACAGCTTATGAATGGTGTATTCACATCATTCGCTGGGCCTCAGTCACGTGCTCGTATCCCCATATTTTAGGAAGCGGGGCGTGACACGACCCTTCACCTTCCTCTCTTCCCTGACCTCGTCCCCGATCACCCTCGAGCCAGCACCATCGGCATCCTCCCGCCCTCGCGCTACACCTCGCGAGCCGCCCTTACCATGTTCCTCCCGCTCGAGCCGGCTTTGCATCGCCCTCTGCTTGCCATCGCAGACCCCCTTCCTTGTCGCTCTCATTCTGTCGCTGCCCCTCCTCACAACCGTCGGCTCCGCCATGCCTGCCTCCATTGTCGCACCTCCGAGAACCCATCTTCGTCTTCGTCGTCTTCCTCGTCCGTCGCCTTCGTCTTTGCCCTCCGCTCACCCTCACAACCACTAAAGAACCCCTCTTCCTCCTCAGCGTCGCCGTTCAATCCCCGAGCACCTCCCGCCACTGTTCGCTTCCCCTGTCGTCGCTGCTCCCCTTCCCCCAGAACCCATTACCGAGCCTCTCCTGCCAGCTCTCTCTCTTTCTGTGTCGTTGTGAAGAAGAAGAAGAGCAGGGATTAGGTATTTTGTGTGTTTGCTGTTTTGCCTGGGGGGGATCCAAAATTGGTGTTTTGTGTTTGTGTGTGGGATCCTGTTGGTGTTTGTGAAGTGAATCAGGGCTGGGGTGTTTTGCTGTTGTGGAGTAGGAGATTGGTTTGTATTGTGTTTGCTGTTGTGGAGTAGGGGATCGTGATTGGTGTTTGGTGTTTGGGTTGATCTTGGGATGTTGCTGTTGGCTGTGTTGTGTGCTGCTGTTTTGCTATTGGGATTTGTTGTTTGGCTGTTGTCGTTTTACTGTGGGAGGAGTTGCTGTTGAGTGCTTTTTTGTTGTTGCTGTGTAATTGCGGAGTTGCTGTTGTGAGTGCACGTGCTGTCGTCGGGATTTTGATCCCATTATTCTTTTAATATTCAGAATCGTCTCCTAACAGGCAAGCGTCTCTTGAACTTATTTTTATTGTTTCTAGTTCAAGAAAACACTCCTTGAAATCCGGCAAGTAGTAATCAAATTGAATATCATATTTAATTGAACTTCATTGTTTATTTATTGCACCATGTTATTGATTCATAGTCTTCTCATCGTGCTATTATTGTTGATTTCAATCCCAAACCGTAATTTATTGTACTATTGAATACTCACATATACTGTCTTGTCATTTGCTTGATTTTGTACTGAGATTTCGACCCGGTTCTTGACACAGAAACTTAAAACATTGCATATAGAAATTGTAGTACACATATTGTTATGTTTTGCATGTAAACCATGTTTTCCATATTTAATAAATTGGACCATGTATATTTCATGTATTGTATAGTCTTGATATCATCTTGAAATGATACTAGTGCTACCGGTCTCATCGATTGTACCTGTTGTATGAGTATTGATATTATCGTCCACAATGATCACATGCATGTTTATAAATGATTGTTAATGAAATATTAAACAAGCCGGGGTTAATAAGGGTTGACTTAGTAGTGGATAATCTCAGAAAATGTACTCGATAATGCCTTATCGTTATATCATATTGTCATGGAATGAGGAGTATCGATTGTGAATTATTGATTGTTAATTATAAATTATTGTTATCGACACCGAGTACATGCTCTGTAGATCCCACCACGAAGTCTAAAACGTATACTGTTTTGTATGCACCGACCCTGTAGTATGAGATGCAGTAGTAAGTGCATTAGTTAGGATTAAAATAAATAATAGACTTATAGACATAAATGAACATTAAATATTGACATTAATACTAAATACTGGGTATTAAACATTGATTCATGATTTCTGAATTATTGATTATCAACTTTTGATTTCGTTATCATTTATCATTTATTGACTCCGATATCGTTCCAAATTCTGTTATTGTTATATAGTCTTTTATTTTCTATTTTACTGCTTTCTACTACTTGTCGTCCGAAGCTTGCTCTAACGGGTACTCTTCCTCTTTCTTTTGAGTTATGTTATACAGGTACAGTGATGAGTAACTGAAAGGAACTCGTTGAACTGTTACTGCATTGCATATTCTCAAACTATTTGGTAAGTTTCTGTATCCCAGATTTGGTTATTGGATTTTATTCTTTTTATGTGATTATATTTTTCTATGTGGTTATGATTATTTCTTTTCATGTTGTTAAGTTAAGACTGGTACATCTTATGGATGATGTTAATATCATTCGCTGAGCCTTCATCACGGACTTGTATTCCCATATTTTGGAAAGCGGAGCATGACATGTTTACAAAGCGAAAAAGAAAGGTCTAGAAGAGTTTTAAATCACACAGGTGTGGTATCGTGAGTATGCAATCCAAGGTGGAGATTGTTGGGTTTTATATCTTGCATACTTATTCGGTCTGAAGAAAAGATGGTGATACAAGTAAAGAGTTCGAAGCGAATGATCAAAGAGAATGAGAAACAGTCAATAGCAGCAACAGCCAACAGAGAAAGGGACAGTCAACCGTGCGTTCGACTCTCACCTTCTCGGGTCGATGGTCTAGGAGTTGCGGTCAACTGCAACTATGTGCAGTCGACCGTCCACGGCGCTGATGGAATTTTCAGATACGAGTTTGTTGATTCGATTGAAGCTCACTTCGTCTTCTGATTAGATTGTACGGCTCTAATTGTATGTTTATCTCTTCAGTATACCTCAGATGGCTATTATATCAAGATATCTAAACTAAGGTTTCTCTAGATCTATAAATATAATGTAAACAGCTCAAAGAACGATATGACTCTACTGAGTGCTGAACAGAAGAAAAGAGTACTTTATCTGAGAGGGTGAGATAGTTTCTCCATTGTAAGCAGCAACCAAGTTCCAGTTAGGCTTGAGAGAGGATCGTGGTGAGAATTGTAATATTTTTGTATCTTCTCTAGTTGAAATAACATCTCGGTTCTTCCTCCCCCGGTTTAAGGCGAAAGCCCCAACCGGGACAATTCTTGTGTGCTTTGTGTGATTGATGCGATCTAGTTTTGTTTGGTGGTTTGTGTTGATTGTGTCGAAGACTCAACAAGATCCCCAGTTTTCTTAACAAGTTTTACATATGATGTTTATAGATCTAGAAAAAGCATATGATAAAGTTCCTAATAACATAGTATGGTGGGTGGTAAATAATAAAAGAGTAACTATTCGGTATATTGAGGTCATTAATGATATGTATGAAAGGGTAAAACCACAATTAGAACAACCACAGGAGATACCAGTGATTTTTCTATTACTGTAGGTTTACACCAAGATTCTGCTTTAAGCCCCTACTTCTTTGCTTTGGTTATGGATGAATTGATGCGAGAAATACAAGATGAGGTGCCTTGGTGTACATTATTTGCTGATGACATCATCTTAGTGGACGAGACAAAAGCAGGAGTCGACGCTAAATTAGAATTGTAGAGAGAAACTTTGGAAGCTAGAGGCTTTAGAATAAGCAGAACTAAAACAGAGTATATAGAGTATAATTTTAGTGATATTCGAAACACAACTGAGGAAGCAGTGAAGCTTGATGGTCAAGAGATACCTAAGAGAGACCGTTTCCGATATTTAAGCTCAATTATACAAAGAAATGGAGAGATTTGTGAAGATGTTATACATAGGATCCAAGCATGGTGGCTTAAGTGGAGAAGTGTCGGTGGTGTTTTGTGTGACAAACGTATGCCTTTGAAGTTGAGGGAAAAAATTTATAGGACGACTGTTAGACCATTAATGATGTATGGAGCAGAGTGTTGGGCAACCAAGAAACATGTCCAAAAAATAAGTGTAGCACAGATTAGGATGCTAAGATAGATGTGTGGTAAAATCGGGAAGGATAGAATTAGAAACGAGCATATACGAGACATGCTAATGGTTGCTCATATCCAAGATAAGTTAAGAAAGAATCGCCTCAGGTAGTTTGGACATATCACACGTAGACCTAGTAGTGCTCCTGTTAGAAAGAGTGATTTGATAAGTATTAAGGGTAGAGTTAGGGGAAGGGGAAGATCTAAACTTACATGGGTGGAAACGGTGAGAAAAGATATGATTACTTGTGACCTTACGTAAGATATTGCGCTAAACCGAGCAGAATGAAAACTAAGATTCATGTAGCCGACTCTAACTAGTTGGGATGAAGGTTTTGTTGTTGTTGTTGTTGTTGCTGTTGTAGATGTATCATTTGTCTGTCAATTGAAGGACGCAATCTTCTATATGCATGCTACCTGTCTGATTGACTTCAAGGGGACACGAATCCGACACAGCACTAGCTAATTTAATGTATTTACCCATAATTTTCCCACTATCAATGAGTCATCTACCGGTGCGAAACTGATCAGTGTTGGCAAGTTTGTGACTGTGCTTAGATTTTTTGAGGAAAAAAATGGGCAAAATAACCAGACTTTTCATTAATGAGGAAAAAAAATGGACTTAATTTCACTTATAGGATTATTTTAGAAAATATTAGCAAATATAGGACACCCTCCAAACTATTTATAAAAATAGGACAGTTGGAAGTAATTTTTCATGAAAGACCCAACTTTTGGGATATTTACACAAAACAAAAACTAAAAATTTACATATCTCACTACCATATTTAAAAACTGGATATTTCACAGAAAATAAAGAAATTAAGATTAAAAAACGTCTCAAAATTTAAAATCAGATACATTGATAGAATAATATCAAGTACACAAGATGCCTTAAAAGGAATAGTATAAGAAAACTTAATGTATCAAAAGATAAAATTTACAATAAAACCTAATTTCTCTATAAACATGGCCGAAGAAAATAAGGACAAAATCCTAATCATGTACCACAGATTATCAGGAATAGAAATGATAGAGAAAAGCAAAGTTATAAGTATAGAAATAAGAAATATTTATGCTTACACTAGTAAACATGAAGTAAAAAAATAGAAGTACAGATAATTTTAAAATAGAACCGTTATTCAGTGAAATTATAAGATACAAACCAGGTAGAGAAAACCCTGAAATCACTATACCAAATTATATAGAATCTGACTTTAATAAAGCAAAATAAATTGCAAAAGGAAAAGCACCACAAATAATGTTCGGAAAGAGATCACTATCAATAAGAAACACACAAGTAGCATTAGAATTAATACTAATAATAAATACATTAGACAATCAGAACAATAACCAATTTAAAAAAGGATATAGAATATTATGACAGTGGAAAATAGAATAAACTAGGAGCCCTATTAGATATAGGAGCTACTTATTCACATAACAAACAAACAAATATAAAAACAATAGAATTAATACCATTAGAACATCCATATTACTAGCTAGACTATTACAATAATAGACATCCAATTGTGCATAAAATAATACTGCCACCAAGGATAAATGGTAGAAATGTGTAGATCCAGAACACAATGTTAATGAAATGTTATTAGGAACTGACTTCCTTACATCAGTACAACCTTATTCAATTCAAGAAGAAAAAATCACAATAACAGTAATAAAGCTACAACCACATATAACAGAAAAAATAAAGACATCTCCTAACGTCCTAAAAGAAAAAAGAGAAGTACAATCAATAATCGGGTTACTAAATCAAATAAGAGGATACATACCAAATTTATCAGCAAAAACAAATTGGTTACAACAAAAACTAAAAAAGTTTAAGAAATGGGAATGTACCCCAGAAGATGAAGAAAAACTTAAAATATTAAAACAACAGACTTCAAAATTAAATAAGCTAAGATTACTTGTTAAAGATTGTTCATGGATAATAGAAACAAATGCATGTGAAAATAATTGGGGAGCAGTATTAAAATTCATTGAAATAGGAGAAGAAAAGGAAAAACTAGCCAGATATACTAGTGGATCATTCACCTAGACCCAACAAAATTACCATATAAACGAAAAAGAACTACTAGCAATCTTAAAAGCTATAAAAAGTTTGAATTATTCATAATATATACGAAATTCACTGTAAGGACAGACAATACGCAAGCAAAGAGTTGGATTAACAAAATAATAGACCCAACTATATATAGCAAATAAAAGATTGATAAGATGGAAAATAGAGTTAGCACATTACGATTTCTCAATATAAAATATTAAAGGAAAAGATAACATCCTAGCAGACTTCTTATCAAGAAACTAACAATTTCATTTTACTGGATGGAAAATAGAGTCCAGCATATAGAACAAGAATAATCTATCTAAAGAAGACTGTGGAGCAATTAAAAGAAGCATTAAACCAACTACAGCTGTAACACACCGAATCCTAAATACCACTGAATTCGAGTTCCACAGGATCTTTTCACTTCTCTTCGTACAATTTTACAAGGAAATAAAAACTTTACTTTACATCAGAGTTACATTATGCATCAACATTTGTACAGCGGAAGCAAATTTTTACATCAATGAATGAAATACAACAACAGTTGAATAATCTTTAAGCATCAGGTCTTCTTTAGTCTTTTTCATGTACCTTTTCCCTGCATAGAAACTGTGGACACGTCAATTCATTCAACTGACGAAATATTATACACATCCATCCTCTCTATGCCGAAAACAGTATAACGATTCTCAATACTTAACAAACCACAAACTTGTTCACAAACAAAGCTAAAGGGACTATCCTACTGATGTCGTGTTGTGAATGTGCACTTAGCCCTAAATGCAAATATTTCTATTATATGACACTAATGCGCACTTGTTCAGAGTCTATGCAGCCCATACTACATAGGTCCGAGGGCAAGCCCTTAACCGTTCTTCATCTTGTAGAATTCCACAAACTACTATGTTCTTTTGTTCTTTTTCTTATTAACATCCTATTACATTTTTAGAACACAAAAACCTCATCTTTCTACAATAACGAAATTCTATTTTAGACAATTAACTACACATGATGCATTTAATCAACTATTTGTAAGCACAAATTTTACCATAACATTCATCTAGCACAACAATATGGTGATTTCTAGCACATTAATTCACAATTTATTCATTAGCAATCAATCCATCAAACATTCTCTAAATTACCACACCACTTTTAATTAAACAAGCATGGTTCCAATTTTCAACTAATTGATTCATAATAATTTCATTAAATCATCCCTAGCATGGTATCTAGTTCTAGAAGTATGAGAAACACCCACCTCTTTGGAGAAACACGAAATGAAAAGCTCCCAGAGTCTCCTAGAATGCAAGAAAGTAGCCTTCTCCTCCTAGATTGTGTTGCAAAATGCTCCCCTTCTTGTTCCTTGATGCAACCCGAGCTTCACCTAGTGCTTGATGATGGGCCGGCCTCCTTTTGGTTGGGACACATACACAAATGCACACTCAATCTTTCACTTCCTAATATATTACTCTCCAAAATAGTTTCTTCCTTTCAATTATTTTTTCTTAGTGTTGTATACATGAAGGTAGGGGGTATTTATACTAGTTTTAGGATAGATTGGAGGGCCAGGATTTCACTAGATGGTTGTAGGTGAATGGCTAGGATAAGATGGGAAGTTGTAGCAACCACCCATAAGCAAATAACCACCCATGCACACAAACCCACTCTCCCACTCTTCTCTTAGCCATACCCGGCCTCCTAGGGTGTGCAAAGCATACACACGTGCATGCACGTGCCCCTTCTAGTACCTCCCCCCCCCCCCCCCCCAATTTAAAGTTTGTACAAATTTAATTAATCAATTGTTCACCAATTGTGTCTACGTGACAAGTTGTGACAATTTAAAAGATTAATTAAGTTTGTGGGCTTCAAAATAGTGGACTTTAGGCTTATGGGCTAATTAATAAAAATACATAATTATTAGAGTGGGCTTAAAATAAGAAAACAAGTTTAGGCTTTATAAAATAGGATTTTTAGAAAGATAAAGGGAAAGAAAGAAATAATTTTCCATGTTATAAAAGAAAATTTTATAAAAATAAATATGCATACAAAATTTTGCACGTGCACAACACGTGAAAAATCAACATTTCTTATTAAGATGAAAATTTAGGGTATTACAATACTCCCTCCTTAGAATAGTTCCGTCCCCGGAACTACAATTAAAGAGTGAGAAAATAAATCACAAGAAAAAGAAAATACAAATCAAACAAAGAGCCCAGGATGATCCTTCATCATCCTCTCTTCAGATTCCCAAGTAGCCTCTTCAACCAACTGGTTTCTCCAGACTACCTTGACCATTGGTATCGTCTTATTCCTTAAGACTTTCTCCCGACGATCAACAATCTCAACTAGAAGCTCAATGTAACTCAAATCCAACAGCAAATCCTCTGGCACTTCGGGCCAATGATGACTTGGATCAGGAATGTAACCTCTCATCATAGACACATGAAAGACATTGTGCATCTGAGGGCAACTCTTCCGGTAACTCAAGCCGGTAAACATTTTTCCCGATCCTTTTCAATATCTTGTACGGGCCTATGAACCTCGGGGCTAACTTTCCACCCTTGCCGAATCGGATCACGCCTTTGCTAGGTGATACCTTCAGAAATCAACCTCAAACTCAAGGTCCCTCCTCCGGTTGTCTGCATAGCTCTTCTTCCTGCTCTGAGCATCCACCAACCTCTTCCTGATCAGATCAATCTTTTTCGAGGTCTGTTGCACAATCTCAGGCCCAAACATCTGACGCTCCCCAACTTCGAACCAACAGACAGGCGTCCTGCACTTCCTGCCATACAGAGCCTCGTACAGCGTCATCCCAACGCTAGTCTGAAAACTGTTGTTGTAGGCAAACTCCACCAAAGCTAAATGTCTTTTCCAACTACCTCCAAGGTCTAATACACAACACTGAAGCATGTCCTCGAGAATACGGTTGACTCTCTCGGTTTGCCCATCGGTCTGAGGATGAAAAGCAGTGCTGAAATCCGTCTTGGTACCCAAAGCCATCTGAAGACTCCTACAGAAATGCGAAGTAAACCGCGCATCTCAATCAGACACAATGGTTAACGGAACACCATGAAGCCTGATGATCCCACCAACATACATCTCAGACAACTTATCCATCGAAGCAGTAAACTTTATCGCCAAGAAGTGAGCGGACTTGGTTAGTCGATCCACTATGACCCAAATCGCATCATTGCCTTTTGGACTCTTAGGCAAACCCGTGATGAAATCCATACTGATGTTATTCCGCTTCCATTCCGGAATAGGTAATGGTTGCAATAGACCTCTGGATTTCTGATTCTCGGCTTTGACTTGCTGACAAATCTCACACCTCGACACAAATTCAGCCACACTCCGCTTCAAACCTGACCACCAAATGCTGTTTAATGTCCTTTTACATCTTGGTACTCCCAGGATGCACTGACAAAAGAGTAGCATGTGCCTCCCGAAGAATACTTTCTTTCAAGTCCGACTGATCTAGAACAAACAGCCTCTCTCCAAACCACAGCACTTCATCCCTGATCTGAAATCCGGGCAACTTGCCAGCACCATCCTGCTTCTTCATCTTCTGAATCTCTGCATCTTCCTTCTGACTTGCGATAATCCTTTCATTCAGCATCGGTTGAAGCCTCAACTGAGCTAAAGATGATCCCAAGCCTTGCATAACAACTTCAATACCAGCCCGATCCAACTCCTCTGCCAGCTGTCTCTGGGTCGTAATCAAACTAGCCAGACTGCTCTTGTGGCTAAGTGCATCAGCAACAACATTAGCCTTTCCAGGATGGTACTTAATCTCCGGACGAATGTCCTCCAGTACCTCCAGCCATCTCCTTTGCCTCAGGTTCAGATCCTTCTGCTGATAGATGTATTTCAAGCTTTTATGGTCTGTGTACATATTCAGCTTCTCACCATACACGTAATGCCTCCATTGCTTTAAGGCAAAGATAATCACAGCCAACTCCAGATCATGAGTCGGATAATTCTTCTCATGCGGTCTTAGTTACCTAGACCCATAAGTGATTACTTTCCCTTCTTGCATTAAGACATAACCAAGCCCACGATGTGAAGAATCGCTGTAAAGATCATACTCAACACTTGCTCTAGGCAAAGCCAAAATGGGACTAGTAGTCAGCCTCGCTTTCAATTCCTGAAAGCTTGCCTCGCACTGTTTGGTCCACTTGAAGTTCACATTCTTCTTGGTCAAACCAGTGAGTGGTACGGCTAACTGAGCATAACCCTGAATGAACCTCTTGTAGTATCCCGTCAATCCAAGTAAACTCTTGATTTCCTTCACTGTGCCTCTATATTTTGAGGATCAGTTGTCACTCCCTCCTTAGAAAGGATGTGACCTAGGAATGCCACTTCAGATTTCCAGAAATCACACTTGGATAACTTGGCATACAACTCCTGTTCCTGAAGATTCCTCAAAACTGCTGCCAGATGCTCCGTGTGCTCCTCCTCCGACTTGGAGTACACAAGAATATCGTCGATAAACACCACGATGAAAGAATCAATGAACGGTCTCAGAACTCTGTTCATCATGCCCATGAAAATTGCAGGTGCATTCGTCACTCCAAACGGCATAACTAAGAATTTGTAATGCCCGTGTCGAGTTCTGAATGCAGTCTTATGCACATCTTCAGTTTTCACTCGAACGTGATGATATCCTGATCGAAGATCTATTTTGGAGAAAACAACTGCTCCTTGTAGACAATCGAACAAGTCATCAATTCGTGGAATAGGATACTTATTCTGAATAGTGACCTTATTCAGCTCTCGGTAATCGATGCACATCCTCATCGAACCATCCTTCTTCTTTACCAAAAGCACCGGCGCTCCCCAAGGTGACGCACTCGGTCGAATAAAGTCTTTCTTCAACAGTTCCTCAATCTGTCGTTTGATCTCATCCTGCTCCACAAGCGCCATCCTATACGGTGCCTTGGAAATAGGTGCACTCCCTAGCTGAATAGTGATGCTGAACTCTACATTACGATGCGGGGGTAACCCAGGCAAATTTTCCAAGAAGATAGTCGGATAATCCCGAACCACAGGAATCTGCTGCACCTCTACATGAACATCCCTCTTGCAGATAGCTGCCACCAGACCAGAACATCTCTTCTTCCCTTGGAAAGTGACTTCAGGTCCACCTGGAGCCTTCACCATTACTGTCTTGGTCTTGCACTCGATGCTCGCACTGTACACCGACATCTAAACAATACCAATGATAACATCGACTCCCAAGACATTCAGCTCGATCAGATCGATCCCAAAAATTCTATCTACAATCACGATCTCACAGTCCGCATAGTACCGATCAGTGGTTAAAGTCCCCCCTGACGGAGTAGCTACTACTAAAACCTTACCTGGAAATATCTTCGGTTCAACTCCCAAAACTTTAGCAAACTTAGGTGATACAAAAGTGTGAGAGGACCCAGTATCGAACAAAACAACAGCTTTCTTTCTATTCAAATAAAGTTTTCTTGTTACATAACACACACTCGTTACATAACAGTGTACTAAGTAACGGAAAAAGAGACAACAGAAAACAAAAGAACACTCCTAAACACCCCCACTCGTACCAGTGATGACGTGATCCACCTCATCAGTATCAGCTTCAGTCAAGGCAAATACTCGTCCTTGCTGGTACGGCTTCTTCCCGGCCTGCTGAGTTGGTCCATTTCGGACGACATCCTGCAGTTTGGAGCAATGAGACTTATAGTGGCCTGTCTCTCCATAGTTGAAACAAGTCACCGGAGGTCTCACCCAAGTACTTCCGGATCTTCCTGCCACTTGAACAGCGTTCGCAACCGTAGGCTTGAACCTTTGAGCTGGTGGCTGCCCCCTGACATTACCAGCAACTGCAGGCCTCTTCCCCGCATTCCAGTTGTTCCTCCAATTCTGAACATCGTGGAACTGCTTCATGTCCGCCTCCGTGGCTGCCGCTCGTTTGACCAGCTTGTCAAACCTCCTGATACCGAGGGGTATCATCCTGGATCTCAGACTTGGCCTCAAACCATGCTCAAATTTTTGAGCCTTCTTCGCCTCGTCCATCACCAGTTCGGGTGTATATCTTGAGAGCTGAATGAATCTTGTCGCATACTCCCTAACTGACATGCTGCCCTGCTGCAGCGCTAGAAACTCCATGGCCTTCTTCTCCTGGACGTCCGATGAAAAGTAATGGCTGCGGAATTCCTCCAAGAATTCATCCCAGGCGAGAACCAAGTCCCCCATCGTCCGCTTCATCGACTGCCACCATACCACCGCATCCTTCTCGAACTGCAACGCCGCCAACTTCACCTTGCTGCCCTCCGGAGTCTCCAAGACTTCGAAGATAGTCTCTACCTGTCGGATCCAATTGTCAGCCGTGTCAGTGTCTGACTTCCCCTCAAACATCGGTGGTTTCATCCGCTTGAATGATTCCACGAGTTTGATTGCTTCGGGTACTGGATTCGCAGACACCCTTCCCTGATTCTGATTCATGGCAACGGCATTGAGTGTCTGATAGACCCTTGCTAGCTCTGTTTCCAAGTCTAGACCTTCACCATTTCGAGCTCGTCTTCCAGCCATATTCTGATGCAAAAGATCCATTAAATTCGAAGTATAAACATGGATTTTAAATCAACTTTTTATTTCATTAAATTTCAAACTTTATACATTCGAATTTAAAACATTTCTGACATCAAATGAAAGTAGTAGAAGACACAACAGGCTAGCTCCTACGGTTCCTCTTGGCTTCACGAAGCTCTCCCCATAATTCCTCCACTTCCTCCTTCAGTACATCAGTCATGTTTTTCCTCTTCTCGAGTTCCCAAACACGATGACTGAGAACTGCAATATCATCCTTGTGCTTTGCCAACTGAGTCTCCAGTAGCCCGACTCTCTCCCATTGAGTCTCTACCTGGCTCTAAAGAGACACAATGAGATTACTCGGAACTGGTTCTTCCTCGTCAGAGGAGTCATCAGATGAATTCGGGGGTGGAGTGATCTCTCGGGACTCAGGCCATTCCTCTTCCACTTCTTTAGAATCTTCCTTATCTGAATCAGCTTGCCCAGGGTAGTAATCTTCCTCAACGATGTGCCAATTGTCATCTCCAGCTGGGTCGAAGTGGTCCGCCATCTTAAAGAAAGATGAGAAGAAGCATAAATCATAGAGCAACACAAATGTAAGTAGCTTACATTTAAATCTCTAGACTCAACACACACTCTATTGTCCACTTCTAGGGTGTCGTTCCTTATAAATTTGTACTACCTGGAAGTGTGGCTCTGATACCACCCTGTAACACCCCGAATCCCAAATACCACTAAATTCAAGTTTCACAGGATCTTTTCACTTCTCTTCGTACAATTTTACAAGGAAATAAAAACTTTACTTTACATCAGAGTTACATTATGCATCAACATTTGTACAGCGGAAGCAAAATTTTACATCAATGAATGAAATACAACAACAGTTGAATAATCTTTAAGCATCAGGTCTTCTTTAGTCTTTTTCATGTACCTTTTCCCTGCATAGAAACTGTGGACACGTCAGTTCATTCAACTGACGAAATATTATACACAGCCATCCTCTCTATGCCGAAAACAGTATAACGATTCTCAATACTTAACAAACCACAAACTTGTTCACAAACAAAGCTAAAGGGACTATCCTACTGATGTCGTGTTGTGAATGTGCACTTAGCCCTTAATGCAAATATTTCTATTATATGACATTAATGCGCACTTGTTCAGAGTCTATGCAGCCCATACTACATAGGTCCGATGGCAAGCCCTTAACCGTTCTTCATCTTGTAGGGTTCAATCCCTCTCCATGACTTAATCTACTACTGTAACTACGGTAAGTATCCTAGATATTTTATGACCTACGAATTCATGTCTAGGCGCCCTGGAGGGAATCCCAACACACTGACATATGACTCATCATGCAGGCTTCCTGTGGTAATTCAGCTCCTACCATAGACATGACACCACCCGTAGTCACCAAATACCCCCACGAGCGTCGCCACCGGGACGGTACTCTGGAGTAGTATCCACGTCCTACTCATGACGCATCATGGGACATCCTGTGAATACTCTCATGCCGCCAATCCAATGGCCCTCATACTCAATGTTTTTCTTCTTACTTTCGTCACATCTTCACTATGTATCTAATACATAGTTTAATTGAATTATGAACAAAACTAATCCCTTAGGGTTAGCACTCCCACTATACCGGTCTTATTCATTCATTTTACATGACCCAAATCTTGGTCTTTTCATTCCAAATATCATTTCCAAATTTTTATTGCCGGTATAAGGCTTAGCTACACCCTAGTTCTTAATTTCAACTCACAATTACAACATCGAGCTTTTCATACTCACAAAGTCTTTTTCATGATTAATCACAGTTCACATTTCATAATCATAGTATTCATGTATCCATATTCATAATATCCTTCATAACTCAACATGTCGTTTAATTACATTTTCATACACCATTTCATGCATAAACAATAAAATTTCAACTTGTCATAATCAATAGTTCATTCATTCCACAAATCTCTTATTCTTATTTCAAACCATAATAATTTCACAATTTGTAATTTCATTTAATTACACAAATCAAACTTCCAAATTTCTCATTACTAATTCTCATTTTAAAACTCCTTAAAATAACTCATTTATTTTTTCCTTTATCCCAAAAGACAATTTAATTAAAAACAAGTCCCTTCTTGCAAATAGCCTCAAATTCTCAATTATACTTTACCAAAAGTTATAAAAATTCTCTCATGAAGTCCAATTAATTCCAGTAATTATTTCCATATTTTTCTTAATTTTAATTCATTTTTAAAACTAAAAAAGAATCTTAATTTATCCAAAAAAAACAACTTTTTAAACTAAACCCACAATCGGATTCGAACCCACAACCAGCGGCCAAGAGGACAGCGCCCAAGACCACTGCGCCAAAGCCACAAAGGCGATATGATATGGGTTATTATCCATGTGTATTGGCTTTCGGCATTTCGGAATTTTTAACAAAAAAACTAAAATAAAAGCTCCTTCTCAGTATCGAATCAGAGACCAGAGACCAAGCCCCCCGCTACTGTAGCGACTAAAACCCTTCCGACCAAATGGTCTAAGTGGCCAGATTGATTTGAAAAGAATTTGGTTGCATTGAACTAGTTCTCTGTTCATCTCTACATTTCATAATTTTCAAAAAAACGATTTTTGTTTCTTTTTCTTTTCTTTTGAAAAGCAAAATTTTCCAGATTATAACATACATAAATTTACAGTAAACCAGTATTTTTATAATGATTATTTGCTTTATAAAACATGTATTTTGGTCCTACTTTATGTTCTATGTCCATATTTTCGACATTGAGAACAATAACACATTTTTCATAATTTAGAATTAGAATTCCACAAACTACTATGTTCTTTTGTTCTTTTTCTTATTAACATTCTATTACATTTTTAGAATACAAAAACCTCATCTTTCTACAATAACGAAATTCTATTTTAGACAATTAACTACACATGATGCATTTAATCGACTATTTGTAAGCACAAATTTTACCATAACATTCATGTAGCACAACAATATGGTGATTTCTAGCAAATTAATTCACAATTTATTCATTAGCAATCAATCCATCAAACATTCTCTAAATTACCACTCCACTTTTAATTAAACAAGCATGGTTCCAATTTTCAACTAATTGATTCATAATAATTTCATTAAATCATCCCTAGCATCGTATCCAGTTCTAGAAGTATGAGAAACACCCACCTCTTTGGAGAAACACGAAATGAAAAACTCCCAGAGTCTCCTAGATGCAAGAAAGTAGCCTTCTCCTCCTAGATTGTGTTGCAAAATGCTCCCCTTCTTGTTCCTTGGTGCAACCCGAGCTTCCCCTAGTGCTTGATGATGGGCCGGCCTCCTTTTGGTTGGGACACACACACAAATGCACACTCAATCTTTCACTTCCTAATATATTACTCTCCTATATAGTTTCTTCCTTCCAATTATTTTTTCTTAGTGTTGTATACATGAAGGTAGGGGGTATTTATACTAGTTTTAGGATAGATTGGAGGGCTAGGATTTCACTAGATGGTTGTAGGTGAATGGCTAGGATAAGATGGAAAGTTGTAGCAACCACCCATAAGCAAATAACCACCCATGCACACAAACCCACACTCCCACTCTTCTCTTAGCCATACCCGGCCTCCTAGGGTGTGCAAAGCACACACACGTGCATGCACGTGCCCCTTCTAGTACCTCCCCCCCCCCCCCCCATTTAAAGTTTGTACAAATTTAATTAATCAATTGTTCACCAATTGTGTCTACATGACAAGTTGTGACAATTTAAAAGATTAATTAAGTTTGTGGACTTCAAAATAGTGGACTTTAGGCTTATGGGCTAATTAATAAAAATACATAATTATTAGAGTGGGCTTAAAATAAGAAAACAAGTTTAGGCTTTATAAAATAGGCTTTTTAGAAAGATAAAGGGAAATACAGAAATAATTTTCCATGTTATAAAAGAAAATTTTATAAAAATAAATATGCATATGAAATTTTGCACGTGCACAATACGTGAAAAATCAACATTTCTTATTAAGATGAAATTTTAGGGTATTACAACACTTCCTCCTTAGAATAGTTCCGTCCCCGGAACTACAATTAAAGAGTGAGAAAACAAAACACAAGAAAAAAAAAATACAAATCAAACAAAAAGCTCAGGATGATCCTTCATCATCCGCTCCTTAGATTCCCAAGTAGCCTCTTCAACCAACTGGTTTCTCCAGACAACCTTGACAATCGGTATCGTCTTATTCCTTAAGACTTTCTCCCGACGATCAACAATCTCAACTGGAAGCTCAATGTAACTCATATCCAACTGCAAATCCTCTGGCACTTTGGACAAATGATGACTTGGATCTGGAATGTAACCTTTCAGCATAGACACATGAAAGATATTGTGCACCTGAGGGCAACTCTTCCAGTAACTCAAGCCGGTAAGCAATTTTTCCGATCCTTTTCAATATCTTATACAGGCTTATGAACCTCGGGGATAACTTTTCACCCTTGCCGAATCGGATCACGCCTTTACTAGGCGATACCTTCAGAAAGACAAAGTCACCAACCTCAAACTCAAGGTCCCTCCTCCAGTTGTCTGCATAGCTCTTCTGCCTGCTCTGAGCATCCACCAACCCCTTTCTGATCAGATAAATCTTTTCCGAGGTCTATTGCACAATCTCAGGCCCAAGCATCTGACACTCCCTAACTTCGAACCAACAGACAGGCATCCTGCACTTCCTGTCATACAAAGCTTCGTACGGCGTCATCCCAATGCTAGTCTGAAAACTGTTGTTGTAGGAAATGTCACGCCCTGCTTCCCACTATACGGAAATACAGGCACACAACTGAGGCCCAGCGAATGATATACATCATCCATAAGCTGTACAATTATAAGCTCAACAAGATCTTTATAACACATTCACGCAGGCAAATATAATAATCACATGAGCTGAAAATGGAATAACCATCATTTTAATAATACATCAATATCGGGTCAAGATGCCTGGGAGTACAAGGTGCCAGAATTAAAAAAATATGATAAGCAGTTCGCTATAACAACTAGATAAAATAGCGACTGAAAGAAAAACAACATAAAGTAGTAAGAAAGTAGCAACGATCGTCTAGAGAGTCTGCTCGTCGGGTCCATCAGTACTTGTATAATTATTAACTCAAAAAAAATAGAAAAGTTCCCATTAAAGCAAGTTTCGGGCAGCAAGTAGCAACAAGCAGAAAAAAGGGTAATATAACAAGATATAACATGGAAGAAACAAGAAGTAGAAGTACAAATACAATATGGAAGTAAACAAGGAACTGAGACAATATGATCATGTAAGTAATAACTGTAACTAATGTATTCTAGACTTCAAGGTATAAACAATTGATAACCTAGGCTCAGTTAATTGATAATCATGTAATCAAGGATCAAGAGTCATGTAATCAAGAATCATGTAATCAAGAATCAAGAGTCATGTAACGAAAAGTCATGTAATCAAGAATCATGCTTAGTGAAGATCTCAAGTTTATCTGTTTTATTAACTTATCTAATGCACGCAATCCTGTGTCCCATACCACAAGTTCGGTGCATATCAATCATGTGACGTTTAGACTTAAGTAGTGAATTCTATAGGATTATGTACTCGGGTCTTCCAGTGATAGTATCAAGACATGTAATCATGAATCATGTAATCGAGAATTATGTAATCAAGAATTGTGTAATCAAGAATCAATAATCAAGAATCACTATTTCGGGAAACACGGCCCCCTTCCGAGTATACTCCCCTATATTGTCCACTATTAAGTCGTACCCTTATAACCCCGGCTTGTTATTCTTTTATAATTAATTATGAATATGCAGTTGGTACGACTAGTGGAACGGTGTAATCAAATAGTTTAGTCAAGAAAAATATCAAGGATAGTAATTATGGACATGAGACGTAAAACGAGTACATGTATCAAGAGTAGTTATTATAGAATTATCAAGTGGTATAAAATGCATTCTATCAACCTATTATATATATGCAAGTTATTATTACAAGAACAATAATACACTCAGTTCATTAAATATGAAAAGCAAAGGGTTTATATGCAAAAACGTAGAGATGAATTTTTAGACAACTTGACACATCTGCATTCGAATCCACTTTTCTGTTGTTACAGAAAAGCAAATCGGATTCCGTCAGAGATTCTAGAAAGTAGACTCTCTTTCGGTTCCAACGCATATTCAAACGATACATTCTAAAGACAGTAGCTATGCGTACAAATTCATTCTTCGCTGGTTTCGATGTTTCGCGCGCATTCTGGAAATTCGGAGTCACAATACTAAAACTGCGATATCTCACAATCTATACATCGGATTGAGAAACTGTAGGATGTTTCAGATATCTAGACTCGAAGGACTACGATTTTCATGTAGAAAGTTTTTCGATCCAGTGTCGGGAACATGGTCAAATTCTCAGTACGAGAGACCGGTTAATGATCCCGTGCAGGTTCAGAAATTCACAATATGATAGTACTAAAATCGCGATATCTCACAATCTATACATCCGATTGAGAAACCGTCAGATGTTCTGGATTCGGGACTCGATGGGCTACGATTTCCACGTAGAAAATCTTCAATCCAGTATTGGGAACATGGTCGAATTCTTAGTGCAAGGTCAAGATATTTTAGAGATAGTAAGGTTGAATATTCGATATTCGATAACACGATTCGAAATGTGTTAGCGGTTGATATAGCATGAAACAAGTGACTAGAATGGAGTTTGACAATAAAGCATGATGATAACTGGACTACTTGCCACGAGTCTAAAGAAAATGCTTGTACGAGAAAAAAAATAGTGTACAAGGTACTTGCCTTGTAATGTGACGATTACGGTGGTAGTGTTAACCACGGAAAGAAGAAGCGACGTCGGCAACGGACGGCGGCACAACGGCGGTAAGAATGGTGGCAAGATGGTAGCTAACGGTAGCAACGGTGAGCGACGACAACAACAAGATGGCGCGGCGTCGGGTTGTTTTTGGGGTTCACGGGATCATAGAAGCGGAGTCGTTGGCTCGAAGACGGAGAGTAAAGGAGAGCTCGGGTGTGAAGAAGGCAGAGGAAGAGAAGAAGGGAAAATGAAGAATGTAGATAAGAGAAGAGAAAGAGGTAGGATGTTACTGATGTGTGTGTGTGTGTTTATATAGAAAGGAAGGGATGGGAGGGGTGTAGAAAAATCAAAGGGGGGGTGTAGAAAAATCAAAGGATAGGTTAGGAAAATGAGAGTGTAGGGTGGTGGAGGTGTAGAAAAATGCATCATAGGTTTAGGAAAAATGAGAAGTTAGGCGTAGAATTAGGCAGGATTAGGATTAGGATTAGGATTAATCAGGATTTAAAATTTGTATTTAAACTCCGGTCGAAAAATCACAAAATTATAGAATTGATCAGAAAAATATTCTGGCTTTAGATAAAAAGTCCAAAAAGAAAAATAAAATTGATCTGAAAATTGAAGTACAAAAATTTACGTAATAAAATACGTACAACTGGGACAGGGAGTTACAGGAAAACTCCACCAAAGCTAAATGCCTTTCCCAACTACCTCCAAGGTCTAGTACACAACACCGAAGCATGTCCTCAAGAATACTGTTGACTCTCTCGGTCTGCCCATCGGTTGAGGATGAAAAGCAGTGCTGAAATCCGTCTTGGTACCCAAAGCCGTCTGAAGACTCCTACAGAAATGCGAAGTAAACCACGCATCTCAATCAGACACAATGGTTAACGGAACACCATGAAGCCTGACGATCTCACCAACATACATCTCAGCCAACTTATCCATCAAAGCAGTGAGCTTTATCGCCCAGAAGTGAGCGGACTTGGTTAGTCGATCGACTATGACCCAAATCGCATCATTGCTTTTTGGACTCTTAGGCAAACCCGTGATGAAATCCATACTGATGTTATCCCACTTCCATTCCGGAATAGATAACGGTTGCAATAGACCTCCGGTTTTCTGATTCTCGACTTTGAATTGCTGACAAATCTCACACCTCAACACAAATTCAGCCACACTCCGCTTCAAACCTGATCACCAAAAATGCTGTTTAATGTCCTTGTACATCTTGGTACTCCCAGGGTGCACTGACAAAAGAGTAGCATGTGCCTCCCGAAGAATATTTTCTTTCAAGTCTGACTGATCCAGAACACACAGCCTCTCTCCAAACCACAGCACTTCATCCCTTATCTGAAATCCGGGTAACTTGCCAGCACCAACCTGCTTCTTCATCTTCTGAATCTCTGCATCTTCCTTCTGACTTGCGATAATCCTTTCATTTAGCGTCGGTTGAAGCCTCAACTGAGCTAAAGATGATTCCAAGCCCTGCAGAACAACTTCAATACCAGCCCGATCCAACTCCTCTACCAGCTGTCTCTGGGTCGTAATCAAACTAGCCAGACTGCTCTTGCGGATAAGTGCATCAACAACAACATTAGCCTTCCCAGGATGGTACTTAATCTCCGGACGAATGTCCTCCAGTACCTCCAGCCATCTCCTTCGCCTCAGGTTCAGATCCTTCTGTTGATAGATGTATTTCAAGCTTTTATGGTCTGTGTACATGTTCAGCTTCTCACCATACACGTAATGCCTCCATTGCTTTAAGGCAAAGATAATCGCAGCCAACTCCAGATCATGAGTCAGATAATTCTTCTCATGTGGTCTTAGTTGCCTAGACCCATAAGCGATTACTTTCCTTTTTTGCATTAAGACACAACCAAGCCCACGATGTGAAGCATCGCTGTAAACATCATTCTCAACACCTGCTCTAGGCAAAGCCAAAATGGGAGCAGTAGTCAGCCTCTCTTTTAATTCCTGAAAGCTTGCCTCGCACTGTTTGATCCACTTGAAGTTCACATTCTTCTTAGTCAAACCAGTGAATGGTACGGCTAACTGAGCATAACCCTGAATGAACCTCCTGTAGTATCCCGTCAATCCAAGGAAACTCCTGATTTCCTTCACTGTAGTAGGCCTTGGCCAATCTCTTACTGCCTCTATATTTTGAGGATCAGTTGCCACTCCCTTCTTAGAAAGGATGTGACCTAGGAATGCCACTTCAGATTTTCAGAAATCACACTTGGATAACTTGGCATACAACTCCTGTTCCTGAAGCTTCCTCAAAACTGCTGCTAGATGCTCCGTGTGCTCCTCCTCCGACTTGGAGTACACAAGAATATCGTCGATAAACACCACGACGAAAGAATCAATGAACAGCCTCAGAACTCTGTTCATCATGCCCATGAAAATTGCAGGTGCATTCGTCACTCCAAACGGCATAACTAAGAATTCGTAATGCCCGTGTCGAGTTCTGAATGCAGTCTTATGCACATCTTCAGTTTTCACTCGAACTTGATGATATCCTGATCGAAGATCTATTTTGGAGAAAACAGCTGCTCCTTGTAGACGATCGAACAAGTCATCAATTAGTGGAATAGGATATTTATTCTAAACAGTGACCTTATTCAGCTCTCGGTAATCGATGCACATCCTCATCGAACCATCCTTCTTCTTTACCAAAAGCACCGGCGCTGCCCAAGGTGATGCACTCGGTTGAATAAAGTCTTTCTCCAACACTTCCTCAATCTGCTGTTTGATCTCATCCTGCTCCATAGGCGCCATCTTATACGGTGCCTTGGAAATAGGTGTACTCCCTGGTTGAATAGTGATGTTGAACTCTACATCAAGATGCGGGGGTAACCCAGGCAAATCTTCCAAGAAAACAGTCGGATAATCCCGAACCACAGGAATCTGCTGCACCTCTACATGAACATCCCTCTTGCAGATAGCTGCCACCAGACCAGAACATCTCTTCTTCCCTTGGAAAGTGACTTCAGGTCCACCTGGAGCCTTCACTGTTACTGTCTTGGTCTTGCACTCGATGCTCGCACTGTACACCGACATCCAATCAATGCCAATGATAACATCGACTCCCAAGACATTCAGCTCGATCAGATCGATCCCGAAAATTCTATCTCCAATCACGATCTCGCAGTCCGCATAGTACCGGTCAGTGGTTAAAGTCTCCCCTGATGGAGTAGCTATTGCTAAAACCTTGCCTGGAAATATCTTCGGTTCAACTCCCAAAACTTTAGCAAACTTAGGTGATACAAAAGTGCGAGAGGACCCAGTATCGAACAAAACAATAGCTTTCTTTCCATTCAAATAAAATTTTCTTGTTACATAACACACACTCGTTACATAACAGTGTACTAATTAACGGGAAATGAGACAACAGAAAAGAAAAGAACACTCCTAAACACCCCCACTCGTACCAATGATGACGTGATCCACTTCACCAGCATCAGCTTCAGTCAAGGCAAATACTCGTCCCTGCTGGTACGGCTTCTTCCCGGCCTGCTGAGTTGGTCCATTTCGGACGACATCTTGCAGTTTGGGACAATGAGACTTGTAGTGGCCTGTCTCTCCACAGTTGAACGTGAGAGAAGTGTACGGGTGGATTAGAAAATGTGGGATTTGAATGTAATCATATAGGATGGAGTCTATACAATATATATATGAGTACTGGGTTAGATTTGGGCTTGGTTTATGGGCTCAAAACAATTTAATCAACTAGTTATAGGATTGAGCTTATGATAGTTAATTAAACATTTGGTCTTCGGCTTCAAATTAAATAGTTTGAATAATGATATAGATCCAAACAATGAGCTTTAACAAAATAATAACAATAATAAAAATAACAACACATAATAATAATAATAATAATAATAATAATAATAATAATAATAATAATAATAATAATAATAATAACAATAATAACAATAATGCCGATAATAAAAATAATAGTAGTAAAATAATAATCAGGAGTTAAATAATCAAATAGTGATAAATAGTGTAGGTTGAAATTCTGCGTTCAAACAAAATAGTCGAGTATTTAAATGAATGCAAAAATTTGGGTTCGAAGGAGTAGGAAAATTTATATGGAAAATTTAAACACCAGAATATAGAAAAAGAAAGATACAAACTCGTATAAACGGAAACGGGGGTTACAGAACCTATTAACACACAAAATACAAGTGAGATCACAAAAATAGCCACACAAGAGGGAAACTCCACATCCATACAACCTACTACCTACAAAGAGAGTTTACTCTCAAATCCTCCAAAATACTCCAAGAAAGATTTATTTTTACAATATATTGAGAAATTATGCCAGACCACTCAGGTCAACAAATTTATCAAAACTATTTCTCAACAACATATGAACAAAGTGATCATACTACCAGGAGCATATCCAAAAACAGTGAGAGTATTGTTCGAAAGCGGACTTGTCCACTGCATATACCCATCTCAAGAATGTGAAGAACTTAGCCAGTTACCAAAAGAAGTATATAAATCTGCTAAAAGTTATTTTGGTCTTACAAAGGCATCTAAAATATATGTCCAGGTATTTTCCGCTATTCTAGAATTCCTTGAAGATGATGAAGAACTACCAACCGAACATATTATAAAGATAGGGACAACTACACAAATCCTGTTTGGAGCAACCAATATTATACCATATAAAAATGAAGAATTTGAAATTTTGATCCCAGAAAGAAGAGCTACGGAATTTAGAACAATGTATTGTGAACTGAAGGACATACAAAATAAAGACAGTAACATATGGATCTATGATAGCCCTGACCCACAAAAATTAATGATTTACAGCATAGCAAAGATTAAACAACCACAATCAAAGAAAGAAGTCTCCAGACTACACTTCTTCTACTTGCTGTTGTCTTCTCTTGTTGTCTTTGTCTCCTCCTCTTCTTCTCCAACTTCAAGTACTTCGTGCCTACGTGTGTTTGAGGCCAAAACCCTAACAATCTCCCACTTTGACCAAATACACAATACTTCAAAGTTATTGCAATCTTTACCTCGCATTATCTCTGCCAATCTCCCACTTTCATGGAAGACCCAAGTACTTCCCACTCTCATGAAAAGCACCTCCGCCACTCCACCACGTGGAGTACACCAACCACCCCTCATCACCTCATGAAGGATGTGCTCCATCAATCGCATAGCTCACGAATACTGGAGAAACAATCTTCCATATCGGATTCCGTGTTATGAGACTCCCCAACTCGCAGAATCTCCATCAACACCGGACATGGTTTAAAACCTCTCAATGCACCCTCTACATTAAAGTCTCCGTGGACGACACCTCCACAATATCCGCAGACTGTTCAACCCCTACAGTTCCAATTCGGTTACCCTCATCGACATCACCCCGCATATCGATACTAGTGCTCTCTATCACACAAGAGCGACTTGAAACTTCAACTACCAATTCGCAAAGTACCCTCACCACAGCAACGTCTTGCCCTCTAGGATCACTTCCATGGCCAGCAGCTCCCACTAAATTAGTAACCCTCCTCCACAACTGAAAGAACTCGATTGCAATCCACACAACCTACTACTCGATTCCGGTTGAGAGTCAACTACAGGAGAAATGTCCCTCAGATCTCTAAGCATATACAGCGTTCCCTCATGCTTCCTTTTTGCAATCATCATTGAACCTGCAGCTATACACCACTCCCCACTACCAACTGTAATAGACAACCCCTCTTTGTCTAGCCTTCCAATCGAGATAAAATTTTCCTTCAAGCCTGGAACATGCCTTGTCTCCCGCAAGACAGCACTTTGATCATCAATGGTGTTCACGCGAATAGTACCAACCCCACGTACAAGACACTGGTGACCATTCCACACGATCACACTCCAAAAGAACCCCCCTTGTAGTCATCAAACACCTCTATCCTCGGAGTGCAATGAAAAAAAGCTCCCAAATTAATACACCAATCTTGAGTGCCCAACTTCTCCCGAGCTGATAAGCATAGATCCTCAACAAGCCCCACTTGAGCTTCCTTTGGGGTATCTTTCTTCGGTTTCTCCTGCTTCTTCATATAAGCTTTGCAACTGCGCATCATGTGACCCTTCTTGTGACAATACCAGCACTCAAGTCCATGTCCCCCATCGCTGTTATCAGACCCACTCTCAGATGAACTACTCTGGTCATTTCTTCTTCGACTGCTCTTAGATCTCTCACGTCTCTTTTCAACGTACATGGAGGAATCTCTAGAAGATGATGATGGATATCCTCCGTTTCTCAACCTTCTCACCTCCTCGTTCAGAATGCTACTCACCACATCTTGTAGAGTCGTCAAATCTGTCATAGTGCCTGTAATAGTCTGTTCCACCGTACCATAACTATCAGGTAAACTAGAAGTAACAATGACTGCCCCCTCTCTGAAAACTTCCAACCTGCAGCTTCCATCTGGTTGTAAACCATACAGTAATTCTTCACATGCTCTGCTACTGAACCCCCTTCCCTCAACTTCATATTAACCAATTTCTTCAGATGAAGAATTTGATTAGATACCGACAGTTTTATATACATATCCGTGAGAATTTCCATAGCTTCCTTTGTGGTCTTTGCCTTCAAGATATGAAATAATGTCTTTCTACTCAGCCCCAACTGAATCTGTCCCAGTGTCTTCTGATCCAAACAATTCCAATTCGCCAAGACCTTTGCATCCTTGCCTGCACCTATTGGTTTCTCATCAACAACGGACCATCAAGATCTTTCTGACGAAGATACACTATCATCTGAATCTTCCACATCGCAAAGTCACTCCCATCGAATCTCTTGATCTCCATCTTGTTATCGGCCATCTCGAACCAACTAGCTCTGATACCACTTGTTGAAGAATCTACCCCAACTCGTAGTGCTAATAGCGGAAATACAGCACAAGCAATAGAAACTCCCAAGATTTAGATGAACCAAGAACCAGCCACCACAATATATGCAAGATCTCACAAGAACACAATCAATATGCAGAGATAACCAATATTTCTTATTTTTCAAGAAATACAAAGATTACAAAAGAGATTACAACTCTCAATCTCTCTCTCTCACCTTTAAAACACTCGGCACAATCTCTTCTTGAAGTTGAACAATGATAACGGCTCACCAAATCTCTCCCTTTTGGATAATCAAAGATCATCTAAACCCTAGAGTTTACGGCCATATATATAGCCCTCAAGTAAACTCTAAAAGATAAACACAGATCCAGCAATTAGGCCTTAAACTCGTAAGCCCAAAAACAATCAGCCGCCAAAGTCGGTCGACCACACCCCCAAGGTCGGTCGACCGCAACGTGTAGAGCCAAACCCGAGACACGACCGGTCAACCGTCCCCTCCATTGTTGGACCTGTACACTCAAAGAACTCTCAGCAGAATGGGTCGGTCGGCCATACCCCATGTCGGTCAACCGCAACTCTCCAGACTACATTTCTTCTACTTGCTGTTGTCTTGTCTTGTTGTCATTGTCTCCTCCTCTTCTTCTCCAACTTCAAGTACTCCGTGCCTACGTGTATTTGAGGCCAAAACCCTAACAGACCCTTGGTTCATTCATGCGTAAGCTGCAATTTTTTTCTTCTTCCAAGAGGTAATTCAACTTTCTATTTGCCGCAGGCAACAAATTTATGAACGGTTCGTCTCTTATTCTCAAAGTTTCTGTTAACAAACATGTAATGCAAGTGATTTTTCTAGTACTATGGTAAAGCCTCGTTATAACAGGCAAGACGTCTAGAGTTCCAGTTCCGCTTGCATCGTTCACCAAATGAAAGAAACATGTAACAAAGCACAAACTGACTACTACACATTTGCCTGTAACTGAAACACAGAAATTATGTGATTTTATGCATTCAGATAATAGTCTATTATGTATGTTACAAACTGAAATCAATCAGGGTTGAAAACAAAGAGAAGTAGATACCAGTTAGTGAACCAAAGTGGGCAAACAAGTTTGCTGAATTTTGCATGTACAGTTTAATGAATTAACTGACTACAACTAGGACAATAGAGAACTGGCATAAAGATAAAGTCATGATCACAAATGCTCCCGATAAAAATGAAGACATATACAACAAAATCAAGACATCAATTTGGGTGTTGAAATTTGCAAAATGCAATCCACACAACTACTTGCTAAACTTTTCACGGACGACCACAACGGAATTTGGCTCAGAAAATTAATGCCTGCACTATAGTTTTTTCTTACATGGAGAAACATAGAAACGGTGTTTCCAGCAGCAGACTCATTGCATTGATGTTGTCTCGACTGCAAGGACGCTGAGGATAGCTTGAAGACGGTGAATGAGATGGAAAGATATTCAATCAGGTAACATGAAGTTTTTCTGAACTTTGAGAAAAATACTGTTTCAAAATACTTGCAATACTAACATCTGTCGCCTTTTGTAAAATGTATACAGATTTTGTAATTCTATTCAAACAAAGGTAATTGCACCATTAAGTGACAACATGACGGGAAAATTTAGTGCTTAATATAGCACCCAATACACAAATAAACAATAAAACTGTTTTTGAATATTGAACTACAAGGTATCTGTTAAGGTAATCATCCCCAGCACAGAATTCTGCAGTTAAGAAGAACATGCAAGAATAGTTTTGTATCACCGCCTGCTTTTCAATTGAACAAATCCGATCTATGTATATGTCAAGGATAAGCAATGGAAAAGAAAAGGATTCATAACAAATTTGCTACGAGCATGCATTAACTATTATGCAAGGGAGTTAAAGAAACCGATAGCAGACAAGCAACAGAGTACCACGCTTTCATGCTCAAGCTATTTTCATGTCATATTTACAAATACAAGAAAATGAACAGAACCACAGTTCATTTCTGTCTCCTCTGTCGTTCCCAGTTTGAGTGTAGCGTTCATCTGTCTGGACCTTTCCTCTATATATCATACATAATGAGTTTTAGTTTTACTTGTATAACCAAGTTTCGGAATGAGACGCAAGGTTAAAGGTGAAGAGATCAAGAAACCCTCGACTTTTTTGTGGGTTTCCAGGGGAAGGTTAGAACATCTCTTGTAATCAAGATTCTATTGATAAAACTGTTACGACCCCGATCCAACCCGGTGGTGGATCGTCACAACGTTCGTGGGCACCGGCGATGGCACCCATGATTCGAACAAAAAGGATAACAAAAACAAAGAAAATAATTGGAAAACTAAAATGCAAAATCAATTCATTCAACATAACCTCATTTGCTTACAGCTTGGGGGTTTTATAGAGAAGAAACACGTGCAAGCCCGTGGACTTTTTTACAAACAATCACTAACTTTGTAAATAAACCCCTAAAAGAGAGATAATTCCTCGATGACTGATAGCATAAAAAGATACAGTCCATCCCCCTTTATTTGACCTTGTTATCAAGGTCAATGTAACGATCTTCTTCCATAATAAGAGACCCTCCCAAAAACTTCTCCAACTATGTGATAATTTCTCATATTCTTTTCCTATGTATCTTCCTCCTGGATCAAATATAAAGTGCTGACACTCGTCAAAATTTTGAAGACCCATTCCCAACTCCACATTTTTGCTCACCTCATTAGCACCAAAGATCATCATACCCAAGAACCCACCATACCAAATTCTCGCCGGAAAGCATAATTGAAACCCTGCCACTTGTTGTGCAACAACAGTAGCCTTAAACCCACTTCCTTCATCCAAACCAGTAAAATTTTTTGGAGTCACCTCCATACAATAATCAATCCCATTGTTAATCAAATGGTTTAGGATCTAAAAGTCAACAATTGCGCCCAAATCATCTAAGTTCGCGACAAAGACATTCCTTATCCTGAGACAACAATGCACCCAGTTTGCCACTGTTCATCAACGATGGAAACACATCACCAAGACCTGGAGGATACCAGTCATCACCTTCAAAAATAGGATTTGTATAGGACGCAGGGAAAGGGCTTTCCAAATCTTTAAGCGTGGCTAATCTCTTGAGCAAAGAAACTCTTCCCACACAACATGTCAATTCCTCATGACAAGGATCTGCAGCTGCAACAGTAGTGCGCACAGCAAGGTCCAGGACTGCAATTTCTCAACAGAAATTTCTCCAGGCCTCTTAGCAAGTTCATCTTGAGCAATGTCCATAAAATGAACCAAGAAGTCGCCGTGGTCTAGAAGAAGATAATGCTCCATTGACTGCAATTTTGCCACAAGATCATACTTTTCCTTGATGAGATTTAAGAGCTCGCCACTTGCAAAATCATAAGAAGCTTTTATGCATTCAAGATACTCAGGGTTAGCTCCAAAACTTACCAATTTTGAGTTTTCAGTTAGAGGAACCTGAACACTGTCCACATTCTCTCATTACATTTAGATATTTTCCAGTTGTCGAAATTATGCCAGCCATACTTGCAAGAAAACTAGGAATGCCACCTTTAAGGCTATAATGCTGATGCCAATACTTTGCATCATAATCCTGAGTAAGGCTCTCATTCTGCAGAGATTTGTTCTCGGTAATGAAAAACTCGCCATAGGGATCGTCAATTATCCCCTCATACATCCATCTTTCTAATATACCCAAATATGCAGAACTTGAGTGTTGTGTCATCATTTCCAGCAATGAGCGAACATCATTATCACTTGAGCAAAAATCAACAACTAGACGAGGATATTGGCTCAGATTGAAAGTATGAATCTCAATGTTGGAGTTGGCATACTACTCAATTATGGGACCATCCATTTTATCATGAATCAGGTCTGTCTGAAGAGTCACTTGGATGGGCTCAAAGTGGTTTATCAAAGGCAACTTCGGGTGGAAACCTGGATCAGTGATTTCTTCCAAATGGGCAACCATAGCCAACTACTTCTGCAGTCTTCTCAAGCTCTTCATCAGTAATTGATTTCCATTTTACTTTTAGAAGTTTCAGTACATAAATAACAATCGGAGGCCAATACACTAATGGCTGTACAATACCAGCATCACACAAGTTTTTCAGTGCCATTAGGTATTTTGATTCTCCAATCTGGTCTAAGTAATGTCTGCAAAAGGCCAATGTAGAGAAGTTTGTTGATTGTCTCAAGTAGTTGCTTCTCCCTAGGCTACCTCATTGGTACATGTCCAGCATCATAATTTCTCATGTAGTGACTGCACTCAAGGTCCTCTCTAACTTGTCCTTTGCCTGTTGATGCAGAAGTCTCAATTGCGAAAAATCCAACCCCTTCCATCCTTGTCTGCTCACCACCTTTCACAATTGGAACACATTTTCCAGCATGAATTTGGTATGGCCCAATGCTATATCCATTCAAATTATGAACACTTTTACCTTGGAAGACTTACCCTTTGATTTCCACCACATGATTCCATTACCTCTTGGGTCGCAGCGCCTACATCACAGAGTCGTACAGCTATCCCAGATTCCTTAATCCCCGTATTCGTAGCCTCGCTTGAAGCCTCAAGCCCCGAATTAAACATGAGATTGAATGCCGCTGTAAATGAACAATATGCCCATCTACATGGGTTCCAAATTCTAACTTCATTACATCATCGTAATGAAGCACTGTTTTATCACCAGAAAGGAGTACCTCATCAATGGCAATTGACGGTGGATCAGTCAGCACTATTGAAGCTTCTGCAACTGACAGAGGATCATTGGGCGTGTTAGGCTCTTTCTCTTTCTTTGCTAAAACTAGGGATCAATGTTGTCACTTGTTACAGGTAAAATCATCTCATCATATCATTCTCCTATTCCTCAACAAGATCAACTATAGGAAGAGTTTCCGACATATTGACCTCCCTAGTTGAGTGCACTTCCGTCTTCTCCTCTTCTTCAACAACATCAACAACAGGAACAATTTGAGACTTGTCGACTTCCATACTCGATTGCATTGCCATGTCATGTAGGGGATGGTGAGAGGGTAGAGGGTGATTCATAGCTTTCTCTTGGAGATATTCCCTATATTGAAGGGGTATAGGATATCACCTAGCTTTCTCTTGGAGGTATTCCATATAATGAGGTGAAAATTGTTTTCTGACTTTCTCTTGGAGGTACTCTATATAACGAGGAGATGGAGGATGTTTTCTAGATTTCTCTTGGAGATTCTTTAAATACTGATCCAGCCATTCTGGCAATGAGTATGAGTGATTTGGGGTGAGGGAACAGAAGAAGAATTCGGTCGAACACATGGAGGACTGTCGGAGTTTGGGAAAATAGAGCTGATGTATGAAGGAACGAAGTGGGAGATCTGTGGAGAAGGAATGAGGGGTGGAAGGAAGTGATACCAAGGTGGCGATTGCGGTGAATTTGCCGCTTGGTTCATTTGGGAATTTTGTCCAGCATTTGGTGGGCTGCTGGATTTTGCAGAAGAACCATCAAGGAATGAAGAGGTGAAAGTTGTGGTAGTGAAGGGGGATGAACGAGATGCAGCGGGAGCCTTGGGGAAAGAAAAGCTAGGGTTGGTTCTAGCTGGAGCAGGAGGTGGGCGGATGCGGGAAGTCGAAGAGTAGAGAGCCGGTTGGGTTTGGGATTGAGGTTGTAGAGGGTAGTAAGATGAATTTTGAGGAGGGCTATAGTGGGTGATCGACTGAGGGGAGAAGCCATGGAAAGCGGTGGCGGTGGCGGTGGCGGTGGCGGTGGCAATGGGATTCGGGTGGTTCGAATGGATTGAGAAATGGTAGGGTTTTGGATAAGAAGGTGAGGTTTGGGAGTGAATTTGCGAGTGAGGATGAGAGATTCGAGGAAGGAGAGGATGTGGTTGACGATCTTGTCGGGGGTGGCGGTGTCGAGGTCGAGATGACTCTCATACCATTGTTACGACCCCGATCCAACCAGGTGGTGGATCGTCGCAATGTTCGTGGGCACCGGCAATGGCACCCATGATTCGAACAAAAAAATAACAAAATCAAAGAAAATAATTGGAAAACTAAGATGCAAAATCAATTCATTCAACATAACCTCATTTGCTTACAGTTTGGGGGTTTCATGGAGAAGAAGCACGTGCAAGCCCATGGACTTTATTACAAACAACCACTAACTTTGCAAATAATAATCCCCTAAAAGTGAGATAATTCCTCGAGGACTGATACGCAAACAAAAGGACTGATATGCAAAAAAAGATAAGAACTGTATCAAAAACTCTCTGAAGCCCTTCTGGTGGATGTAGGCTACTTTCCCCACCACTCGACTTCTTGTGTTCTTGTGTTCATTAGTGCACGGTGTTTAAATAGAACTCTTTCCCAAGATTGTAAAATACATCATACTGCTTGACACCTTCAAGACTGATCTTATTCAGTTTTCTCTTGTGCAGAATCAAATGCGCTATTAGTATTGGTTGTTCTATTTCTAAAATTACTAGTCCATATCTTGAGGAAATTAGCGAAAATTAGCCTGTGCAAAAAGACTATATCAGTATGCAGATTAAGGCTACAAAGGGTCGTTGACTAGGAATGACGACATTTGAAGTAAGTGTGAGTGCTACCACAAGTCAACAAATAGCAAGCACCGATCAATGAAATTAGAGGAATACATACAGTATTCAGCAGAAGTATCTGCACCATATGTTCTACATCGGTCACATAGCATATCACAGACAAGTCTTGGATGCTCTCAAAAACACATCCTACATCTCATATATCTATATCTTTAATATCAGAAACTTCTGACATTTGAAAAATACTGCATTTAACAAATTAAGAAATACTCTTCCAATTCCATGCTAATTATTAAAACAATATACTGGTGAATTGAAAAGACATCAAACTAATGTTTTATTATATATTTCAAGTATAAGAATTGATACTCCATTATGTTACAGAAATGGAAGTTGGTGAGCATAAACCTACTGCTAGAATGCTAATAGCACTAATACTGGTGAACAGTGAACATTTATCAAATGCTAACATATTTTAATGCAATTATCAACAATTGAAATTTGTCTTATATAATTCATAAAAGCTAATGAATGATATACTACTGGTGTGTTCCTGTTAAATTTCTTGGGATTTCTCATACCTGACTTTCAATGTCGTGTCATGAAAATTTTATGTTTTGAGCAGGTTTCAAGATACGAAGAATAAGAAAATCTACAACAAGAAATTAGTATGATTTTGAGAATAGAATAGTTAAATGATGGCTGAGTAAAATTTATCATTGTTTGGTTTTGGTTCGAAAAGTTCTTCCAACTAGTTTCTCCAATAGACTTCCATTGAAGATTTAACTAAACTATATCAAAGCCTTAATCCCAAAATGTCAAATTAATCTTTTCCTTGTTTTAGCTATATCAAAAGTTCTCTCTTCTACTAACAAGTAGCATAACCTTTTTAATTTCCTCACATGTACTCGTTTTAACATCCTTTCTCCTAGTTCAGTAACGACCTCTTATCACTCCTAGGTTCTAACTAGCACACTTGTTGATCTATATGGCATTAGGTCCACCCTCTCTCTCTCCCTCCCACTATTACAAACCTCAACTCCCTACATGTAATGAATAAAAACTTATTTCAAATGGTTAATCAGATTTTGCAACAAAATTTATCTGAAACAAACCATATTGAAGGTTCATAAACAAAATAGAATAGAGTCAAATTAACTGTTTTACTGTAGGTAAAGGTGTCCTCACTAAAGTTAACATGTACCTCCCACAAGGTCCCATTTGGATACAACATTAGTAGAGGTAAGTAAAGATAAGTGGAGGTAAGAAAGTAAGTGGAGGAGACTTGTATACCTGCAGTAATCAAGGTATACAAGTCTGTTTGCATTATATTTTGGAGTTATGTTACCTCAAATTATCACATCTCAAAGTTAAGGCCCTGTTTGAATACGGAGGTTAGCGGGGTGACTTGTCTACCTGCAATTTTCTATTCTTTGGTACACTTGGATCATATTTTGGAGGAATACTACCGCTACTTTTTTCACTTCAAAGTTAAGAAAAAATGTAGGCTATGTTAGCAGCCTAAACTTCAGTCCAACCAAATTTATTTTTACATGTATGCAACATGTGGGTTGCATTTCTCTACATTCACTTTAAAATTACCGATAGGTACCCTACCTTAGCATCCAAACATGCCCCAGAAATAACTGTAGGTATCCAAATTCCAATCCAACTAAATTTAAGCCAAAATGGAGATACAAGTAGCCAATCTGGTCACATTCCCCTACCGCCGCTTAAAATTTACCTATAGATATCCAACCGTTGTATCCAAACAGAGCCTAGGTTGCGTTCTTCCCCCACCACTTACAAATCACCTCCAGGTAATCTACCTTCGTATCCAAACAGAGCCTAAAAATTTCCCATCAACGTCAAATCTTACTAAATCAAATCAATCAAACAGCACAACATCAAAAGTTACAAAATTTTACCTCAAATATAGATATATATATATTCAAATCAATAAAGAGAGAGAGAGATCTAAAAGGATACATCAAATAGGCGCCATGACCAAAAGCACCCGTCAAGACTCCATAAAACAACCGGTCCCTCGTCACTGGTTGGTGCCTAAAAGCAATCCGAACTACACAAACACAACCCCAATTGACAAATTTGTAAATTGCAAAATCCTAACATGGGTCTAACTGAAAACGACGAAATTTAAAAGGGGTATTTAGAATTGTTACTTAGGGGGAGGATTGGAGCGTAAATGAGGGGAACCAAGAACTTGATCTGAGACCCTCTGTCCTGCCTCTTCTACAGCGCCGCCTCCCTCAACTCCTTCTCTCTTCTGCAAAGATTCGATTTTGAGGATGGGATTAAAATAAGGAGATGTTAGAGGGGAATTGCCAAAAAAGGAAGGAATTTCACTCTGTATCGTAGAGATCCGATGAAGAAGACGCCATTAAAATGACCAGTAATTTACACAATGCAGATCTTAATAAATATAATTTTTTTAAAGTAAAAATTCATAGGCAGTCTTGACTTGACTTAAAAAGCGATTCGGCGCCCGGACCGGACGGCTTCCTGGCTTTTTTCTTTCAAAAATTCTGGTCTTGGCTCAAGGATGATCTTTTTATCCTGTTTCAAGACCTGCACCGTGGTTCTTTCTCTTTCGACCGTATTAACTGCGCTCACATCATTCTCATTCCCAAAATGGCGGGAGCTCACGTGCTTGCGGACTTCAGACCAATTAGCTTGATCAACACTTCTTTCAAAATCATCATGAAAGTCCTAGCTGCTAGGCTCAGTGCTATCATTAGACCCTTATTGATCCAGCCCAATCTGGTTTTATTAAAGACCGTTTCATTCTCGATAGCGTCGCTTCTGCTCAAGAGATTATCTCCCTTTGCCACCATACCAAATCAGATGGCATCCTTCTTAAACTAGACTTTCAAAAAGCTTACGATAATGTCAGCTGGGATTTTCTTCTTGATATCCTCCTTCATAGGGGTTTCGGTCCTAAATGGATCGCGTGGATCAAATCCAGCCTTTTCGCTGGTACGTCCTCTATCATTATCAACGGTTCTGAAGGCCACAAGTTTAAGATCAAATGCGGTCTTCGTCAGGGAGACCCCCTATCTTCCCTTTTGTTCTCGTTGGTTGCGGATGTATTCAGCAAGCTACTTCGCAACGCTCGCGAAGCTAACGTCATTGACGGTCTGGGTCGATCTCAGCATTTTGATGGAATTCTTAACCTGCAATATGCCGATGATACTATTATCTTCACTAAGCCAAATCTATCTTCTTTGCGTAACCTTAAGCTCCTGCTTTATTGTTTTGAGCTAGCCTCGGGCCTCTCCATCAATTTTCATAAATCCTCGGTGATCTGGTTGGTGGGTGACTCCAGCCGCCAAGCTGAGATATCCCAATTTTTTGACTGCCACATTGCAGAATTCCCTATTACCTACTTGGGAATTCCGCTCAGATGGGGCAAACTGCTTAAAACAGACTGGCTTCCCCTCATAGATAAAATCGAAGCTAGACTCAATGTCTGGACCGGCAGATTGTTATCCCGCGGAGGGAGATTAGTCCTTCTCAATTCTGTTCTCTCCGCTATCCCTCTCTACATGATGTCTTTCTTTTATCTTCCCTCCTGGGTCATCAAGAGGTTAGACCAAATCAGAAGCAATTTTTTCTGGTCTGGATCTTCCAGTTTTAAGCGAGGTTCTCACCTTTGCAACTGGAAACTAATCTGTGCTTCGAAGGCCAGCGGGGGACTAGGGGTTTTAAACCTTCGAGACCATAACCTTGCCCTGTTAGGCAAATGGCTCTGGAGATTTCATAAATTTGGCCACCTTCCTTGGGTTCAGTGTATCAAAGGGTATTACTATTCTTCCCTCCTATGGTGGGCCTTCCATGCCTTGACTCATCGTTTAGCCTTCCCTTTCTGGAAAGGTGTTTGGAGGGCCGCTGAAGCTTTCCAATGCGGTATTTACCGTATCTGTGCGGATGGCTCTAGAACCAAGTTCTGGACTGATATTTGGATAGGCAAGGCAAAACTCTCATCGGCCTTTCCTAGCCTTTTCAAACTAGCCTCCTGCCCTGAGGCCTATGTGTCTGAGTCTTTCGCCTGGAGTAATTCCACAAGGCACTGGCTTATCCCGTTTTCGGAGGAGTTGCCTCCACCTTTAATTTCTGATCTTCTTGAACTTATTCACGCGCTGGAATGCTTCGATTGGCAGCCTTTCGAAGATGTCGGATGGCGTTGGGGAACCTCCGGGACCTTCTCGGTTAAATCTTTTTATAATTTTCTTAATTTTCATGGTATTAAATCTCCTTCAGCTAGCTTCATCTGGAACTCATGTGTTCCTCTCAAAGTCAAGATTAATACTTGGCTTGCTCTAAACAATAAATTGCTCATGGTAGAGGTTCTTAACCATAGAAACCTAGCTTGGGGACAACTCTGTCCATTATGCTCTGAAGCTTCGGAGGATGGTAATCATCTATTTGTTTGCTGTCCTTTCATCGCTCCTCTATGGAAGATCGCTTCTCTGGCTTGGATGAACCCGACCCTTCCTTCCAATCTCGTTTCTTGTTGGTCCTCTCCGGCCTCACATCCTAGATACCGCAAAGGTTGGAACCTATCGGTTCATTTAATTATTTGGGTGGTGTGGCGGGAAAGGAACCGTAGGATTTTTTCGCACAAAGCTGCCTCCGTTTCTTTCTTGATCGATGAGTTTTTATTTCTCTTTAAATTTTGGTCTTCAAATGTTAAACTTCAAGTAGGAGAAACATTTGATTGTACCCGTTTAGATGAATCCTTTCATTGCCTTACAACTCTTAATGCTTTATGATTCGCTGTTTTGGGTGTTTTGATGGCTTCGTTTCTCTCGCAGGTATAATTTGGGGGCTGTGTCATCTTTTCGCCTATTTTGGAGCTGATCCTTTCTGTCTTCTGATGCAGTACTGAGCGCTAGTGCGCTGTTTTGTGTGGTCGATTCTCACAAACTAGGGATTTGGTGTTTTGTGGTCTGTTCTTTTCTCTTCGCTCTGTGTTGTATCAGTTTTTGGCGATATTATGTTGCGGCCAGTGGCCTTGTTGCAGGGACTGTTTTGCTTTTGCTTTAGCTCTTTCTGCCTAATTGTATTCAGGGCTAGCTTTGTATGTATTATCTCTGTTTAGTGCAGTTGGCTTTCTTTTCTTTTCTGGCTTAGCACTTTCATTTCTCCCATGCTCGGTTACTGTTAGCTTGTGTGCATGAGTGTTTGGCTCTTTTTCTGCGTTGCGAACTGTAATGCTATTGTTAGGTGCTGTGGTGGTTTTGTGATCGTCTGGCTTCTGAGTTGTTTTCTTTGTTTCCTGGGGCCGATATTGATGACCTTTCCCCGTTTATTAGGAATGTTTCCCTTATGGTGTATATCGGTGTTTTGTTTCTTGGCTATTTGTGCTCTAGTGTCCTTGAGGTGGTGTGTGCCAGGCTCTGTTTCTTGCTGTTTGGTCAGCCGAGAGCGGCCTTTTTCGTGAGATTTTCGTCCTGGGCTTCCGAGAGACGCAACCTTCGTTTCTAGTGGGTGTTTTATCGCTTGATCCTAAGGCTATCATGGGCCCCCCTGGCCTTCAGTTTAGAGCCGGCGTCGTCTTGCCCGCAGACGTAGGAGAACCCCTATTTGGCGATTGCCCGGGGTTTCTGTTTTTTGTCGCCCTTGCCTCGCCGAGATTTGCTTCCCTCTGGCCTCGTATGTGGCTCTGCAGTGGCGATCGCCAGCGTCCGTATTGTGTGCCCAATTCTCTGCCGTTTATTTTTATTATATCTCCCGGTGGCGCGCATTGTACTTCTTCGGTTTTACGACTTGTAAAACTGTCCCCTTTTTGTTTGTATTATATTGTACATACGCTTTATTTTAATATATTTTTTTGATCTGGCTGGAGTCTTCGGACTCTATCCGCTTACATCAAAAAAAAAGAACTCAAGACCTTTTTATAATAATTATACATGTGTATTATACGTATTGATAGATTTACAAATGACACTAAAGTCTTCTCCCATTATAATATTAGAGATTAGAGATTAGAGATGAAGAGTGTTAGAGTGGGAAAATTAAAGAAGGATTTTTTAAATTTTTTGTTAGGGGGGTGATTTGTCAAGTTTTTTTTTTTTTTTTAAAGGAAAATTCATCCTAGGACCCTCGTTAGAGTCTGATTTACAAATAACAAGCCCATGGGCCTTAGATTGGGCCACAATTTTTTAATGAAAGGCCTTCATTTTTAAGGGAACGATAATATGGTATGTTGTATTGTAAAAGACCAGACCCATGGGCCATTGAACACTTCTCTTATAATCGATAGTTATAATTTTATTAACTTCCAACCATTAATCAATATTGCAAAATAAATGATTTTTCAAACAGAATAAATTGGATCAGACGTATATACATGGTCTTTTGTACTCATGCGTCAAATGAAATAAAAACATGATGAGCAATGTGGATCATGCATAATGAGTTATGAGCCCCATCTCAATACGAAAGAATTAGCACAAATAGATATATGAGGTTGCCACTCTTCCTTTATACATGTGGCATGCATGCTATGTGTGACAAATTAGTGCAGAACTGATGTTTATTCTTGTCGTACAATTACATTATCATTTATTAGTATTAGTATAGATGCAACACTATCCATATCATTGACGTTAGCTACATACTGTGTAGTTCATATCTATAGACTATAGTTATATATATACACTGTCGTTAGTATAGAGATTTCCTAATTAAGTTTGAACAAGACTCCTCTGGTTGATTTAAGTATATTCACATAAATCACCTTTTATGGTGGATTTGGATGAGTATAGTCACAGAAAGATTAGCCCTTCATACGCAAGAGGTGAATAAAGATAATTATAACACTCAATATAATACACAAGAAAGAGAAGGGGTTGATGGTAGCAGTCTTTAATAATAAGATAGAGCAAGCAAGAAAAGTCCAAGTTTATTACTTTGAAATATTTCTTCTAGGGGCCGGTTGGCATTCGGGCCTAGCGGGCCGGGCCACAGCGGGTAAATGTCTGCCCGGCCCTGATCCCTGACCCCTAGCCCCCGGCTCGGGAGCCGGGCCGGGCTAGATTATTATTATTATTACTCGTTCCTTTCTCATTTCAGTGCTCACCTTTTTCGCCTTCAGCAGGAGCCTTTGTTTGATTAGAGTAGGGGTCGCGAGAGAGCAGAGCGTACCGCCCTGCCACAGTCGTTTTATTTATTTCGTTACAAAGACAAAGAAGGAAAATTATTCAAAATTGTCAAGAATATATAGATAAAAGAGATATTCATAAATTAAATTATTTTTATGAATTACAAAGTTTAATATATAATCAAGGCTAAATATAAAAAAAGGACACAAAGTTTTTGGCCAGTTTAAAAAAAGTACAGTAAGGTTTTTTGTTTAAAAAAAGGACACAAAATTTCAAAAAACTCCACTGAGTTAGTTAGGGTTAGGGTTAGGGTTAAAAAAAACAACTTTCATCTTTCATTTGTGTTTAAAAAAATCACATTCATATTTTATTTGTGTTTAAAAAAATATCACTTAACTAATCAGATGTTTAAATAACACCCCCCCCCCCCCCCCCCTCCCAACCAACTAACCCTAACCCTAACTAACCCAGTGGAATTTTTTGAAACTTTGTGTCCTTTTTTTAAACAAAAAAAAATCTTAGTGTACTTTTTTTTTAAACTGACCCAAAACTTTGTGTCTTTTTTATATTTAGCCTATAATCAAATAGATTAGTAACGTTTTGTACAAATTTTATCAAATTACAATATCAGTGGAACATTTGTATTTAGAGATCGAGATGACCTCTATTTAGATTGAAAAGAAAGCATTAGACTATTGTCGTGCATTTTTACTTAACCTAAATATAAAATCTCATCCCCCTAAATTTCCCAATTATTTACAATACATTATCCAAACTTCATTGTACTAGATGTTCACTCGTCACTACTTGTTAAGCCATTGTGTGCTTCATGTAAATCTTGGGTCGTCTCTTTCGCTTTCATCCAATCATCGACACATACTAACATCTCCAAATTTTTTGATGTCAAGTGATTCCTATTCAGGCTCATAATCATGCCACCAAAAGAAAAAGTATTTTCTAATTCAATGGTTGACACCGGTGTAGTTAACAAATCTTTAGTCATACGAAAAAGAATAATAAAAATATTTTAATTGGTTTCAATAAATAAAACACATCAATTACATCATCAATGGGAGTTTGTGCATTATACCAATTCAACTCATTTGGTGAATTGGTTCTTGGATTATTATTTTTTTTATGAGATTTAAAACACTACTAGTTGCAAGACCCTTCCCTTTTGATAATATAGAAGAAGAAGAGATAGTAACATTTTGTGTTTGTGTAGTGTTAGATGAATAAAGTCCATAGTAACTATCATATAAACTAGTCAAAATATGCTCAAATTTTGATGTGAAAACAACATGATCAAAATCTTGTATTTCATCGTGTGGAGCATAAGTATAAAAAATCTCAATTAAATTTTTTGTGCTCTCTAACTTAATCATGAGATTCATTACACTAGCAACACAATATAACATAGGAAGTGAATGAAAATATTTTAAAATTTTAATATAAGTAGCATAAACCATTTCTCCAATAAAATGATCATTTATCAAACAAGTAACTGCACTTGCAATGCACGTTCTAATTAATTTTTTTATATATATAATAAATAATAAGACCTCCCTTTGTCCATCACATACTCTTTACAAATTACCCCTAGTGTCACAAACTTTTATTTTATATGAGTGACACTTTTGTAAATAATTATGTCGTAAATAAAATTGAACTTTGAGAGTATTATGATAACTAACAACAATTGAGTAAATGAATGGTTAACATTACTCTTACTTAAAAATGAATGGTTGAAATTAGATGGTTGAATAAATGTCTACAAATGACAACCTCAACTCTCTCATTACACTACAAAAGAAACTGGCTTTCCCGGCGCTTTTTGACGTCTTTACCGACGTTTATTTACGCCGGTGAAACTTTCACCGGCGTTTATAATAGCGCCGGTCCAAATGCCGCCGAAGCGGGCGTCGCGAAAACGAAGGGGTCTACACCGGCGGTTTTGATGGACGCCGGTAAATGTGATAACTACACCGGCGGCCATAAAACGCCGGTGTATGTCGGTCTCTGAGTGTCGTTCTTTTGCACCCTATGTACATTCACCGACGGTCGTAAACCGTCGGTATTTATTCATTCACCGGCGTTTATGAAAACGCCGGTGTAGAACGAAAGTATACCGGCGGTCAAGGAGCGCCGGTGTATGTGCGTTTCTGAGTGCCTGGTTTTCCCTACTTACAAGCACCGGCGCGATCAAAAAATGCCGGTGTAGTTATATACGTCGGCGTTTATAAAACGCCGGTGTGTATGTGCCGTTACAGCTGACAACATTCACCAGCGTTCGTGAGAACGCCGGTGTATCACACACTCCAACAATTAGATTAGATAGACCGGCATTTTTAAAACGCCGATCTGGCTATGCCCGTTTATTTTCGATACTCTGCTTTTCCGTTCGATTTCAATTCACAGTTTCATTTACAAAACCTGTAAACTAATTCTCACAACTGATTCAATCAATTTCGTTGCATATTACTGTGCAAATCACAACCAAACACAAGAATAATTAAAGATAATCAAGTTTCACACGTGTCATATCAATGTCCAAATTCATTGATTAATTAACAGTGTCATAATTAACAAATTAATATAGGGACTAACATCCCAAATATCCAAACAAACCAGTCTGACAAATATCCAAAATATCCCAAATTAAAAGTCTGACATAACTCTCATAAAAAAAACCAGTCTGACATAACAACAGCAAGGAGGAGGACATAAGAACAACAACCATACAGCAAGGAGGACATAAGAACGGCAAGGAGGACCGCAGATTCATACCCCTCGAGTAGCTTCAGCTCTGATCATCAGAATTTCCTTCATCTGGACGACCGCTCTGTGAAAAAAAAACAATAGTTTAATTGAACAGTAGACCACAATACAGAATATACATATTTTTTGAACTTGCAAAAAGAACTACCTGTATCTTAAATTATAAGATCAAAGTGCCAACTGCAAATGGAATTGTTAATGATATATACAGAGGTAAAATAATTACATTGCAATGCTAAAAATCTAGTACTTAATTTTGTTTTTAAATATATCTAAAATAACAAAACAAATGAAAATTCAGTATCTAACTTGAAACCTTTATATTCTCCTCTGATTGGGAATATCCAATATCTAAAACAGTAAAACAAATGAAAATTCAGCATCTAAGCATGTCCTTCATGGATTGTTCAGACAATCCATGAAACTGTCATCGTGGACGGAAACCAAATATAAGAAAAATAAGAAAAATAAGATAGGGCTCATATCAAGTGTATTTTTAGGGAACTGTCATCGTGGAAGGAAACCAAATATAGAAGCCATAAATGGAAACAGAAAGAAGAAAGGTAGAGACTTTGGATACACCAGGCTAACATAGCGGCATTTTCCTCCTCTCTCTTTCATCCCTTGTTTCCCTTCAGCACACGAACACAAAGAGACATCAGCAACAACAGCAAGAGCGACAAGAACAACAATAATAATAAATTATTATGAACAAGATGTCTCTATATGGGTTTCCAGATCTCCACTCGAGCCCACTATTTCTAATCACAGCCCAATTAAGAACATAGACAACATCCACTAAACAATCCAATCATAGCCCAATCAAAATTTGCCATCCTGGATCTTAATGAAATAAGCTTCATTAACAGTGAAAGAAAATGAGGATGCTAGAAGCATACTTAGTTTGGAAGTGAACCCATTTTTTGTTAAAAAATCATGCCAAAGATGGCAATCAGCTTCATTAACAGTATCTAAAAATGAAAATTTCCATTATCTGAGCTTATATGTTGCTCTACTAATTCACTGTGCCCAACTAAATCTAAAACCCAATTGTTGTGCGTATCCGGAGGATTTTGGCATACGTACCTATAGCATCCTCAGTTCACAGTGAACCCGTTTTGGTCAAAAAAACATGCCAAGATCACAATCAGATGCATGAAAATAAGCTTCACTAACAACAAAAGAAGAAACTGGGGATGCTAGCAGCATACTTAGTTTGGAAGTGTACCCATTTTTGAGGGAAAAAACATGCCTAAGATGGCAATCAGGTTACTTTAACAGTATCTGAAAATGAAAATTTTCATTATCTGAGCTTATATGTTGCTCTACTACTTCTTTAGCCCAACTATATCTAAAACCCAATTGTTGTGCACATCCGGCCGGAGGAGGTTGGCATACAGCTATAGCATCCTCAGTTCACAGTGAACCCATTTTGGTCAAAAAAACAAACATGCCAAGAAGACAATCAGGTGCATGAAATCAGCTTCACTAACAGTGAAAGAAAATGGGACCCAAAAAACATGCCAAGAAGACCATCAGGTGCATGAAATCAGCTTCACTAACAGTGAAAGAAAATGGGGATGCTAGCAGCATACTTAGTTTGGAAGTGAACCCATTTTGTGTTAAAAAACCATGCCAAAGATTGCAACCAGGTTACTTTAACAGTATCTGAAAATGAAAAATTTTCCATTATCTGAGCTTATATGTTGCTCACTACTTCTTTAGCCCAACTATATCTAAAACCCAATTGTTGTGCATATCCGGCCGGAGGATTTTGGCATACGTACCTATACCATCCTCTGTTCACAGTGAACCCATTTTGGGTTAAAAAACAAACATGCCAAGAAGACAATCAGGTGCATGAAATCAGCTTCACTAACAGTGAAAGAAAATGGGACCAAAAAACATGCCAAGAAGACCATCAGGTGCATGAAATCAGCTTCACTAACAGTGAAAGAAAATGGGGATGCTAGCAGCATACTTAGTTTGGAATTAGTTTGGAAGTGAACCCATTTTGTGTTAAAAAACCATGCCAAAGATTGCAATCAGGTTACTTTAACAGCATCTGAAAATGAAAAATTTTCAGGATATCTGAGCTTATATGTTGCTCTACTACTTCTTTAGCCCAACTATATCTAAAACCCAATTGTTGTGCATATCCGGCCGGAGGATTTTGGCATACGTACCTATACCATCCTCAGTTCACAGTGAACCCATTTTGGGTAAAAAAACAAACATGCCAAGAAGACAATCAGGTGCATGAAATCAGCTTCACTAACAGTGAAAGAAAATGGGACCAAAAAACATGCCAAGAAGACCATCAGGTGCATGAAATCAGCTTCACTAACAGTGAAAGAAAATGGGGATGCTAGCAGCATACTTAGTTTGGAATTAGTTTGGAAGTGAACCCATTTTGTGTTAAAAAACCATGCCAAAGATTGCAATCAGGTTACTTTAACAGTATCTGAAAATGAAAAATTTTCAGGATATCTGAGCTTATATGTTGCTCTACTACTTCTTTAGCCCAACTATATCTAAAACCCAATTGTTGTGCATATCCGGCCGGAGGATTTTGGCATACGTACCTATACCATCCTCAGTTCACAGTGAACCCATTTTGGGTAAAAAAACAAACATGCCAAGAAGACAATCAGGTGCATGAAATCAGCTTCACTAACAGTGAAAGAAAATGGGACCAAAAAACATGCCAAGAAGACCATCAGGTGCATGAAATCAGCTTCACTAACAGTGAAAGAAAATGGGGATGCTAGCAGCATACTTAGTTTGGAAGTGAACCCATTTTGTGTTAAAAAACCATGCCAAAGATTGCAACCAGGTTACTTTAATAGTATCTGAAAATGAGAAATTTTCCATTATCTGAGCTTATATGTTGCTCTACTACTTCACTGTGCCCAACTAAATCTAAAATCCAACTGTTGTGCATATCCGGCCAGAGGATTTTGGCATACGTACCTATATACCATCCTCAGTTCACAGTGAACCCATTTTGGTCAAAAAAACATGCCAAGATGACAATCAGATGCATGAAAATAAGCTTCACTAACAATAAAAGAAGATGAGACATCAGCAACAACAGCAAGAGGGAACCAAATATAGAACAATTGGGTTTTGAATGGAGATTGTAGTCATAGATCAATTCTTCGTTGAAGAAAAATATGAATAGGGCTCATAGCAAGTGTAGTTTTAAGGAATTGTCATCGTGGAAGGAAACCAAATATAGAAGCCAGAAAGAGGAATGTTAGAGAATGAGGATACACCAGGCTAACATAGCGGCATTTTCCTCATCCCTTCTTTCCCTTCAGCACACGAACACATAGAGACATCAGCAACAACAACAAGAGCGACAAGAACAACAATAATAATAAATTATTATGAACAAGATGTCTCTATATGGGTTTCCAGATCTCCACTCCAACTCGTCTCTTTCTAATCACAACCCAATTAAGAACAATTGTTCACAGTCACTGTTAAAGAAACATATATGCTCAGATTATGGAAATTTTCATTTTCAGATACTGTTAAAGAAGCTGATTTCATGCATCTGATTGCTATCTTTGGCATGATTTTTAAGCCAAAATGGGTTCACTTCCAAACTACGTATGCTGCTAGCATACCAAAATCCTCCAAATCAGTACAACAACACGGCTAAACAAACCTTATTTGCAGGTCATACAATGTCATCTATACCATGTTATGTGCCAAAGTAGGGTTGGTCATACAATGCAAGGCCGACACGTATTAGTTGTTTGTGAGTATGCAATAGGGTGTAGCTATGAACAGGGCTCATATCAAGTGTAGTATTACGGACTGTCATCGTGGAAGGAAACCAATTTAATATAGAAGCCATATATGGAGCCAGAAAGAGGGATGGTAGAGAATGAGGATACACCAGGCTAACATAGCGGCATTTTTCTCAACTCTCTCTCATCCCTTCATTCTCTTCAACACACGCACACAAAGAGACATCAGCAACAACAGCAAGAGGGGGTTGGTCCAACAATAAGTGTAGATTATAATAAACGAGATGTCTCTATTTGGGTTTCCAGATCTCCACTCCAGCCCTTTCTTTCTAATCACAGCCCACTTAAGAAACATAGACGAAATGCTTATAGACGACAGCCACAATGCAGACTCACAAACACTAGTACGTGTCTTTCATGCATTCAAGACCATAATCTCTTTAAAAATACCAATTTAAAGACTTACCGATGTTTTTTGACAGTGGGCGGCGTGCTACCCTCACTCTCATATGTTTGATGATGAACACATTATTATTCACTTTTTAGAGCAATAATCTTAATATAATTAGACATTTAAAAGCTCTATATATGGTATTTAACTCTTATTCTCTCTTTTCCATAGGAAACAGCGTAAAACAGCAAAACGAAGCAGATTCAGGACTTCAAAGATGATACACAGAAAAATGTAGAGGAACAGTCGACTTATTCCCAAGAGCAGTCGACTGGCCTGATCACAGATGAAATCTACAGAAGTCTCGACTCAGTCGACTGGTCCAGAGATAAGTCGACTGGTCTGCGGCGGAGTAAACAAACTAAATCTTCAAAGATACACCTGCATCTAATTTCAAATCTATTTGAATCAAGATTTTATGCAGCGAATCAAATCTAAAGACAGGGTATTTCCAAGTGGACGTGGTGAACAGATAAGGAAGGAAAGGAGAAAAGAGAAAGATATTAATCATCAAATCAAATAAAGAAGGATCTTCCTGAAAAAGTGGAAACCCTAATTCTCAGCCGTGCTCTATAAATATCAGAAGAGAAGCATTATTTAGGGATCATCATATATATCTCTGGGAAGCGACTCAATCACCAAGTTCCTGAAAAAACATCGAGAGCATCACTCCATCAACATCGAAGAAGGAGAGAGAAGATCCAGCAACCAGAAGGCAGTCGACTGTGTGACAGCCAGTCGACCATATTGCCGGAATCCATTAGTTTATTTCTTCTTCTCTCTTTATTCTTTTATGTTGATCATGTATTCAAACTTGTTAAGCAATAAAGTTATTATTATGTGGAACTAATTTCATAGTTGGGTAGATCGAAACCGTAGTTATGTAATACTATTTTCTTCTGAACTCTTCTATGTTACTTATTGATTGAATCTAATTGAATTGGTATAGGTTTATGATAGTCAAACTAGTTCTCAAGACTGAGAGCAGTCGACTGAGGTGAGAGCCAGTCGACTGACGTACAGAACTTGGGAAGCTCAAGTTTGGATATCATTTATCTGAATCTGTTATATGAGCATATTGAGACGACCGAATCTCGTGCTCATAATTTGTAACAAAAGAATCTTTAGGGGTTCTTGGTTCAATCAACTTAGAGGATCTAAATCTGATACCAATTTCTAGAACTTTAAGTGTTTGTTCGTTTCCACTGTTCTTATGTTTTCTCTAAGTATAACTTAGTAGATACCATGCTAGATACTTATGGAAAGAAACGAATTAGAGTAGATACCATGCCTAATTCTTGGCTTAGGGAAACATTACTTTAAGGAGTAGATACCATGCCCTTGAAGTGAACAAACATGAGTAATTAGAAGTAAGTTCAGAAGGTAGCTTAGCATTATTAACTATTGGTGGAGATCAACAACCCAACTATTCAAGAGATATTTGTGATTCAACACCTTTCATCTTAGTTTTAATCTTTTAGTTCTTTTAGAATATTACAACAACTCTTATTCATTTTTATTATTAGTTTTATTGATTAGTAAGTTGAAGTCTACAATCTCTGTGGGATCGACCCTTGCTATTACTACGATTCGATTCGTGCACTTGCGAGGTTTTATAATTTGTGTCTAGTTAGTCTATTTATTTAGGTATCAAGATTTCCTACAACATTTGACTGCCACTATTATTTAGTGGCTGCTCATCCCCATGGCTCTCGTTGCCATCATTTATATTTACCCTCTTTCCACGCCTCGGCATGTTGTACCTGTCAAGGATTCGATAACTTCCTTAGAGATGCAAATTTAATTAATAACATGTTTATAATAACTATCATAAAATTTGTACTTTAGTAGGATTAACAAACCAACATAATTGTAAAAAAATAAAAAAATTGAGATTTGTAACAGATTAAATTACAACGATAGTTTGGTTCAAATGACACTAAGCATAGTTTAATGTAAATAATACCAAGCAGTAGAAAATAGAAAGATAATTAAACCAGTGTATTAAATTCACAATGAACATATTCGAAATTACAGACATAATATTACAACAAGATTTAAGACATAAAATTACAGACATATAATAAACCCAATTGAAAATCATGTAAACTACAATACGACATCTTCCAGTACATCGTCCTCTTCTCCATCCTTGCGGAGCCAAGTCCCGCAAATTCCAACATCGGTTGTGTTTACATCAAACACAGGAAACTCAGAAGCAATGTAACTGTTCATGTCTTCACCGTCTTCATCGTCTGAAGTATCGCCCAGTTGGAATACATCTCTTGGTTGCATAGGGAGAGCCACATACGATTTTGGCAAGGTTGGATCTTCAATGTAGAACACTTGTTGCACTTGGGATGGAAACACAAATGGCTCATGGCTAATGTGTGTACCGATGTGAATCAATTTTGAGAAGTTTACAACTGTGAAGCCAAGCTTGTCCTTGTTGTTAGCAAAATTCCTATCAAACTCAGCCCAATCCCCATGAAATAAGACAACACGGAAATGGCCAAAATAATTCAACTCAATGATATCCGTGAGCACTCCATAGTAGTCGAGATCTCCATCTACAGGCCTCGTGTCCGATTTGGAAGCATAACTTCTAGTCTTAGACGTCACTACCATTCCACTATTTTGAGACTTCAAATTATATTCACGATCCTTAGTACGAAATCTAAAACCATTGAATATGTATCCTCCGTATCTTTTGGCCATCTGATAAGGACCTTTGGCAAGTACTTGTATTTCAGATGACGCACCTTCAGGACCCAAAGAATGTACCTATTAATTTTGCGCAAATCATATCAGCACCATAGAAAATGTAGATATAATAAAGATTAACTTGCATAACTGTAATTCACCTATATGAGATTCAAACCACTTATGAAATTTTTCATTCATCAACTTGTTTTGTTCACGTGGTGGTAGTCTTCTTGGTCTAGCCCTTCGTTTGATGTCCCTGACAAATTTGCTAAAAAACAAGCAATTGAAATTAGGAATAACAAAAGTATCAAAAATATCGAACTCCGCGGTTTTCACTCTATTCGATTTAAATTCAAAAGCAACTTACTTTCGAAATGGTTCCACTGATGCATGATGGTCTAGCACATATCGATGTGCCTGTTCCCACGCTAAGCTATTGAGCTCAAATGCATCAACTTTACCAACAGTAGTGCCAGCGGTATCAAAAAGATATTGAGCACCATCAAGGTTGGAAATGTCTGGATTTCTACGTGGTCTACTGGAAGATGTCTCCACACCAGGAAAATACCTGGAAAAAAATGTGAGCACTCCTCTGATAGATATCCCTGGGCTATTGACCCTTCAGGATATGCTCTATTTTTCACATAACCCTTTAGCCGGTATAGGTACCTGAACATGTACAATTAATAAATTAGAGCGGATTAGGGGATTAAAAGAAATGAGCTTTTGAAAATTCAATTTCGTAAGATGAATGAATTATTTTACCTCTCAATAGGGTACATCCACCGATAGTGAACAGGACCGCCGATTCTGGCTTCACCAGCAAGGTGTATTATCAAGTGAATCATTATAGTGAAGAACGGAGGAAATATCATCTCCATTTTACTAAGTGTCAATACCGCCTGCTGCCCCAATTGGTCCAGATCTTCAACACGAAGCATTCTTGAGCAAATACCTTTATATATGCTACAAAGATCTTTCAGGACAGTAGTGGCTTGCTCACACATTGAAGACCTTAGGGCCACAGGAAGGAGATTCTGCATTAGGATGTGGTAGTCGTGTGACTTTAGACCCTGAAGCCTCTTCTCTTTAAAGTTGACACATCTTGCCATGTTAGAACAATAGCCATCAGGGACTTTAAGTTCAAGTAGTACTTTGCAAAACAATTCCAACTCCGATTTTGACATTGAATAAATTGCAGGAGGTAGGAGTACTTTCCCGTTCGGCAATTCTTCTGGGTGCAACTCATGTCGGATGCCCATTGACTTCAAATCAAGTCGGCTCTTGAGATTGTCCTTTGTCTTCCGATCATCTCCCATAACTGTTCCTATACAATTCTCACCAATATTTTTTCCGATATGCATCACATCTAAATTATGTCGCAGTAAGTTGAATTCCCAATACGGCAACTTGAAGAAAATACTCTTCTTCTTCCATGCACCTAAACTCGTCATGTTTTGATCCTCATCTTTGCCATATAGATCGGTCTCCTCACCTTGCTCCGGCCTTGCCCTTTTCTTGCCCTTTGTCCTGACTTCTGGTTCTTTTCCATATTTGAATTGATGACCATCTACCCGCCTCAAAATATCTGAACCAGAAGAAGACCCAGGAGCATGTTCCCACTCGTCGGTACCATCAAATGTCGCTGCCTCTGCCCGAAATATATGTGTGTCAGGCAACCATCTCCTATGATCCATATAGCAAAACTTTTTGTCATTGTACAACCACCTTGAACTAGTTTGGTCAGCACAACATGGACATGCATAACGTCCTTTAGTACTATATCTAGATAAATTTGCATATGCTGGAAAATCATTGATTGTCCAAGACAACACGGCACGAAGAGAAAATGTTTCTTTAGCCACAGCATCATAGGTTGGAACACCCACCCACAACTTCTGAAGTTCATCTATTAACGGTTGTAGGTACACATCTATATCATTTCCAGGACCTTTCGATCCAGGAACTATCATGGACAAAATAAATGAGGACTGCTTCATGCATTTCCAAGGCAGCAAATTGTATGGTATCAACACAACCGGCCATATGCTGTATGTACTACTCATTTGCCTGAAAGGGTTGAAACCATCACTAGCTAGTCCAAGTCTCACATTTCGAGAATCTTCCGCAAAATCAGGATATCTTTCATCAAATTTTTTCCAAGATTGAGAATCAGCAGGATGTCTAAGAATCCCATCATTAGTGCAACCTTCAGCATGCCATTTCATATCAGAAGAAATTTTCGTAGACATAAACAACCTTTGTAGCCTAGGAATCAGAGGAAAGTAACGCAGTATTTTGGCAGGCTTCTTTTTCCTACTTCGCTTAGTAGATCCACTGGCTCCCTCGTCTTGATTTGGTCTTTCTTTCCATTTCGAAGAACCACACACTTCGCAATTCTCCAGACTTTCCTTACCACTCGTGAAAAGCATACAGTCATTTGGACATACTGCTATCTTCTCATATCCTAGATCGAAAGAACTTAGGAATTTTTTAATTTTATAGGCTGAGTTTGGAATACAGATTTTAGGAAATGCTTCATTCAACAATTCAAGTAGCATAGTGAAGGACTTAGCAGACCACCCGTTTAAACATTTAATCTGAAATAGTCTGACAATGAATGAGAACTTAGAAAATTTGGTGCAATCGCAGTACAACGGAGTACTAGCATCTTCAAGTAACTTAGCGAAGGATTCTTGCTGCTTATTATTTTCAGGGGTGGGGCCAGACATTTCCTCGTCCACCCTACCACCAATCTGGTTTGTTTCTGTTGACTCATTGTGAACTTCATTTGTTGGGTTATTAGTGTGAAAAGGAACATTATGAATCCCCATGGCATCTTGTAACAAAGCATGCATATCATCGGAAACGCTTAAGTCTTCGTTCACTAAGGGCTCAGCTTCATTTTCTAATACAACCGGACGAACAGGAGCTGACGTATGATCCTCTCCATGACAAAACCACCTTGTGTACCCTTGAAGAAAACCGTTGACAGCCAAGTGTGTATATACTACGTCACATGTCCTCAGCATACAATTTGTACACCGGAGGCATGGACAAAGGATTAGGTTGGGATCACGGGAATGTCGTTTGGCAAAGATAATTAAATCTTCAATACCATCACGGTACTCCTTGGATAATCGTGGTTTACTAATCCAACTTCTATCCATTATATCAATAGCACACAATCTGAAATTAAAATTTGATATATTAAATAGTAATAACAGTAAAAGGCATTTTGTATATTAAATTTCACCTATTTGAAAACTATCCCTAGCTGCAAATAAATAAACGATATAATCTTTAACTGTAAAATAAAGAAATTGTGGTTCCAAAAAATGTACAAAAAAAATACATCTTAACACAATCTACTCTATTCACATAACCCTAAACTACCTTTTGTGGAAATTATCACAACCACCTTAGTGGTATTTTATCGCATACCCTGTGTTCGAGCATAAAAAAAAATCGACTATAGTCTCCCCTGTATTTGGCTTTCCGTTCAAGGAGATGATGATGGTAAAGGGTATTTTGCTGATGAAGAGGAATCGGCCGAATAATGAGCGCGTCGTGCTGTAACTACGGTAACAAGAAGATCTGATGACTCATGAACTATTCTGTTCATGACTACTAATAATCACTTATCTCATAATAATAATAATAATAATAATAATAATAATAATAATAATAATAATAATAATACTAAACAAAAGAAACTAATATGGCTACTAATAAGTTTTTCTAAAATAATTCTTCATCCCAACTAAATCATTGATGCTTGTAGCGCCAAAAGAAACCTGCACGAGGTTTGTTCAGCCCAAATCTTGTACAGATTTGGAGGATTTTGGTAAAAAACATGCCAAGATGCCAATCAGATGCATGAAATCAGCTTCATTAACAGTAAAAGAAAAATGATAATGTCCAGTATGTAAGCATATATTTTTCAGAGTGAACCAATTGTTGAACATATCCGGAGGATTTTGGCATACAGCTATAGCATCCTCAGTTCATAGTGAACCCATTTTGGTCAAAAAAACATGCCAAAATGACAATCAGATGCATGGGATAAGCTTCATTAACAGTAAAAGAAAATGAGGATGCTAGCAGCATACTTAGTTTGGAAGTGAATCCATTTTGTTAAAAAATCATGCTTAAGATGGCAATCAGCTTCTCTAACAGTATCTGAAAATGAAAATTTCCATTATCTGAGCATATATGTTGCTCTACTACTTCTTTAGCCCAACTAAATCTAAAACCCAATTGTTGTGCGTATCCGGAGGATTTTGGCATACGTACCTATAGCATCCTCAGTTCACAGTGAACCCGTTTTGGTCAAAAAAACATGCCAAGATCACAATCAGATGCATGAAAATAAGCTTCACTAACAACAAAAGAAGAAACTGGGGATGCTAGCAGCATACTTAGTTTGGAAGTGTACCCATTTTTGGGGGAAAAAACATGCCTAAGATGGCAATCAGGTTACTTTAACAGTATCTGAAAATGAAAATTTCCATTATCTGAGCTTATATGTTGCTCTACTACTTCTTTAGCCCAACTAAACCTAAAACCCAATTGTTGTGCATACCCGGAGGATTTTGGCATACGTACCTATAGCATCCTCAGTTCACAGCGAACCCATTTTGGTCAAAAAAACATGCCAAGATGACAATCAGATGCATGAAAATAAGCTTCACTAACAGTAAAAGAAACTGGGGATGCTAGCAGCATACTTAGTTTGGAAGTGTACCCATTTTTGGGGGAAAAAACATGCCTAATATGGCAATCAGGTTACTTTAACAGTATCTGAAAACGAAAATTTCCATTATCTGAGCTTATATGTTGCTCTACTACTTCTTTAGCCCAACTAAATCTAAAATCCAATTGTTGTGCATATCCGGCCGGAGGATTTTGGCATACGTACCTATAGCATACTCAGTTCACAGTGAACCCATTTTGGGTAAAAAAATATGCATGCCAAGAAGACAATCAGATGCATGAAATCAGCTTCATTAACAGTGAAAGAAAATGGACATGCTAGCAGCATACTAAGTTTGGAAGTGAACCCATTTTGTGTTAAAAAACCATGCCAAAGATTGCAATCAGGTTACTTTAACAGTATCTGAAAATGAAAATTTCCATTATCTGAGCTTATATGTTGCTCTACTACTTCTTTAGCCCAACTATATCTAAAACCCAATTGTTGTGCATATCCGGCCGGAGGATTTTGGCATACGTACCTATACCATCCTCAGTTCACAGTGAACCCATTTTGGGTAAAAAAACAAACATGCCAAGAAGACAATCAGGTGCATGAAATCAGCTTCACTAACAGTGAAAGAAAATGGGACCGAAAAACATGCCAAGAAGACCATCTGGTGCATGAAATCAGCTTCACTAACAGTGAAAGAAAATGGGGATGCTAGCAGCATACTTAGTTTGGAAGTGAACCCATTTTGTGTTAAAAAACCATGCCAAAGATTGCAACCAGGTTACTTTAACAGTATCTGAAAATGAAAAATTTTCCATTATCTGAGCTTATATGTTGCTCTACTACTTCTTTAGCCCAACTATATCTAAAACCCAATTGTTGTGCATATCCGGTCGGAGGATTTTGGCATACGTACCTATACCATCCTCAGTTCACAGTGAACCCATTTTGGGTAAAAAAATATGCATGCCAAGAAGACAATCAGATGCATGAAATCAGCTTCATTAACAGTGAAAGAAAATGGACATGCTAGTAGCATACTAAGTTTGGAAGTGAACCCATTTTGTGTTAAAAAACCATGCCAAAGATTGCAATCAGGTTACTTTAACAGTATCTGAAAATGAAAATTTCCATTATCTGAGCTTATATGTTGCTCTAGTAATTCACTGTGCCCAACTAAATCTAAAATCCAATTGTTGTGCATATCCGGCCGGAGGTTTTTGGCATACGTACCTAGAGCATCCTCAGTTCACAGTGAACCCATTTTGGGTAAAAAAACAAACATGCCATGAAGACAATCAGATGCATGAAATCAGCTTCATTAACAGTAAAAGAAGATGAAAATTTCCAGTATCTAAGCATATATTATTCTATTAATTCTTCATCTCAACTAAACCATTCATGTTAAGGAAATCAAGATGAATAATCTGAAAAAAGCTGCTTTTTTTGAAAAATAAGGGAAATCAAGAGATCATACCGAAGAGAGAGAGAGAGAGCGGGGCGACGAGGGCGGGGGCGTAGGAGAGAGAGAGAGAGCGGGGCGATCGCCGATTCACCTCCAAATAGAGAGAGGGAAGAGGGAAATCGAAAATGACGAAGGGAAGAAGGGACGATTTCGAAATGTCGAAGGCCGTCGAAGAGGATGAAGCGGCGGAGGCAAACGCACGGGAAGTAGAGCGAGGAAGGAGGGAAACGAAGCGCCCCTTTCTTTTTTTTGGGGGGGGGGGGGGGGGGGGGGGTTTGGGAAAATGGCGAGCGAAAGATTAGGGTTCGCGGGTTTTATCGCAGTTATTCACCGCCGTTTCAATTAGACACGCCGGTGAATGTGTCCGTATATTCGCCGGCGTTTATAATACAAACGCCGGTGAATAATACACTTCACCGGCGTTTTTAAGTAAAACGCCGGTGAATACGAACATACACCGGCATTTTAAATCGATCGCCGGTGTATAACCATCCCATCTGGCGCCCAATTCCTATTCGCTCCCTACCCCGGCGCTACTAGTAAAACGCCGGGGAACTTTCGCCGGTAAAACCGGTATCTTTTGTAGTGTTATAATATTAGAGATCTTTAATTGTAGTCATCATATTGACAATTGCAAGTAAAATACTACTAGATGTAGATTTATATATGTTTTTAAAAATTGTAAAGTAGCATCATTAAAAGGTTCTAAAAATTTATACAAATATCGGCAAAGAAACAAAAATCATCATCTAACATACAATCTTGCATACTCATTGCAACACAAAATTCTCTAAGATTAAAACGATAGTGAAGAACAACCCCTAATAAATCATAAGTAGACTTCCAACGATGTATGACATCTTTAGGAAAACGTTTAAATATAGTTCTCCTAAGTTGACACCAATCATGAAAAGCTTGATATATTAGACCAATCAACGTAATAAAATGAACACAATTTCTCATTGCCTCAATTTTATCGTGTCCTTATTTTAGTGCATCTTGTACACAAAAATTTAAAATATGACAATCACGCCTAACATGAAAAATTTCCGGTTCTATAGAATTTAATGTAATTTTCAAACTAGTGATTGTCTTAGTATTATTAGAGGCGTTATCAAAACCAATAGCAAAAACTTTATCAAAATACCAAAATTATTACATGCTTCCATAATGAGTGTAACAATTATTTCATCCTTATGTGGGTACCTAACAAATTCGAATGAAATTATCCTCTTTTGAAGTAGTCAATCGGAATCTATCCAATGACATATTACACACATCATTGGTACGCCGTTCACTCCTACCCATGCATCCGATGTCAAAGAAACTCTAGTGTTTAGTGATGTTAGTGTTAGTGTGTTACAACTAAAAAATCCTTAGCCTCATTGTAACCTAATTTACAATCACCCTTAACTACATGCCTCGCAATGTTTTTTGTAATGGAGATTTAATGCGGTTTGTTCAAAAGTTTCTACATTCCTACTTTCACCAAACGAATAAGGTAATTCATCTTTAATTACTAACTTAGCCATTTTTCTACGGACGATATCGTGATCGTAGTTATGACTATCTACTTGACCGGTCTTAGGGTGTATTTTTTGTTGTGTGAAATTATTTAGAAATTTCGTATTGACATCTATTTAAGTGATGTTGAAGTGTACCCGTTCTCGATCCTAAACTTATAGGGAGTTTGACACTTCTTACAAATTTTTAGTCTTAAACTCTTATTATTTTGTGAAGGGACATAGTCAAAATATGTGTGTACTTCGAAAGTGTTCCCTCTTGCTTTAAAGGATTGAGAAGAGTCTTGTTCCGATGGTTGTGTTTCTATGTCTTCTTACTTCTACTTCTACTTGATCCGTGTGTGTTTCATGAAAATCGGGAATACTATTATATTTCATAAGTATTTCTTCACTCTTTACATATGGAATTGGAATGGAATGAATGCGACGACTACCAATGGACTATTGGCTACTATGTCCACCACGTGAACGGTTAGATGCCATCTAGACTAGTGTATGTATGTTTGGAATGTTAAAAAGTTATTTCTAGTGTATGTTCTCAAAATTAATTCTAGTGTATATTTTAAAATGAATTCTATAAAACAAGTAAAGATAGATAAACTAGTGTATGTTATAGAAAATGATTATACAAAAGAAATACTATAAACCAGTGTATGTTAATAAACAAAATCTTATAAAAAAGGGAAATATTTCAACAAACAACAACAATTAATTGGAATAACTAGTATATGTTTACCAAATTTTAAAATATATATTAAAAAAAGAAGAAGAATAAGAAGAAGTACAACAAAACACAATCTAATTAAGAGAAATAACTGAGAATAAACAACTATGCTAATTCTAAAAATTATACAAATACAAAAATACCGTATGATTGTAGAATGTAGATTGGAGAATGAAGGTAGAGAGAGTTGAGCGCTTGTAGTGTCATTGTTGATGTTGTTGATTGTTGTTGGATATTGTTGATGTTGTTGCTGTTGATCAAACCAAGAAAGTAGTTAAATGTTGTTAATTGTTGTTGATTTGTTGAGAAAGTTGAGAGATAGTAGAGAGAGTTGGGTAAATTTGTGAAGAGAATTGAATGAAATGAGGTTGTATATATAGATTATGATTTTTTTTTGAATTTCTCAAAATACCAAAAAAACTAGCTAGTATAGATCAGTTGGGGGGTATTTTAGTAATTACAAAAACACGATATTTAAAAATAAAATTCTGGAAAAAAATCTCAAAAATTCCCAACGGTCGGCCCGCAAGCCGGTCGGACCGGACCGGGCCAGTTCAACCCGGACCGGACCGAGTTCAGTTTTTTTTGGGTTTTTGTTGAACCGGACCTGCCTGTCAATTTTTGACATGTTGGTCCGGTTCAGCCCGGTTTTGGGTGGGCCAACCTTGCCTAATGCCACCCCTAATTTCTTCATGTTGTTATGATACTATTACCATATATTCCAGAGGATTAGATTTTGATATGCAAGAGTAGAATTTATCATTCACATAGTATGTTGTTAGTGTAATAAATAATGTGAAGATCTATTCATAGAGCGCCTAGACCTGAGCCCTCTTCTAACTTGGGGTCTCTGAAATCCTCTTCTACTCTCCCTGCATCAGCGGTAGACTAGATGGACCAGGACAACTTCCTTGCGGAGGAGGAAAAGGATCTCGAGGACCCGAGATCCCAGCTTCAGGTACTAATTCCATCTTGTTCTTTGATACTTAAATTTTATTCTATGTCTCTTAATCTGTTTTGCCATTTCGCTTTTAGTTTTGGTCCTTACTCGCCCCTTCCTATTTCTCTATTCCGTTCTTATTTACGTGTTAATCTTTTGAGGGGCTTGTCTCCGTCGAACAATATACCGACAGGATTCATGCTACTCGTGACTCTCCGCCTTCTAGCTTTTCTCCCGACTCCTCCCCCCAATATCCCTCCTCTTCGTCTTCACCTACATCAACCTTGCCTCGGGAGTCGACTATGACTACCCATCGGGCCTCTGACCAAGGTTCGCCTTTCCTTCTAACCCCTTCCTCGGTTAATTATTTGGTGATGGAGCCGTACCCTCGTTTCTTTGCCGCTATGCTTGACCATAAACAGCCATCCAGTGCTTCTAAGAATATTACCCCCTCTAATGGGTGCAGATCTTCCCTTCCAATAATTCGTTCTAGTGCCCGCCTCAAGGCCAAAAAAGATTCTCACCTATCTCCGGGGTCCGCTGCGCTAGGTTCGAAATGGCTTCGGGTTTACCGATCAATTTTTAGAAATCCTCTATCCTTTGGCTCGACGGTTCTAATGACCGCCAGCACAAGATAGCGCAGTATTTCAGTTGTGCTTCTGCTAGCTTTCCCTTATTATATTTGGGTATCCCCCTTAGATGGGGAAAGCTGCACAAATCCGATTGGTTGCCTTTGATTGACAAAGTGGAAGCCAGACTCAATATTTGGTTTGGCAGACAACTATATCAAGGAGGTAGATTGATCTTGGTTAACTCTGTTCTATCGTCGATTCCTTTATACGTGATGTCCTTTTTCTATGTTCCTTCCTGGGTTATTAAAAGGATTGACCAGATCAGAAGAAATTTTTTCTGGTCGAGTTCTGACTCTTATAAAGTAGGAACTCATCTTTGTAACTGGAAAATTGTTTGCTTATCCAAGTCCGCTGGAGGATTGGGTGTCCTTAATCTGAGATATCAAAACTTAGCTCTTCTGGGCAAATGGTTATGGAAAATGATTAAAGATGACAAATCACTCTGGGCCCGTGTGATTGTTAAAATATGTCATTCTCGCCACAGGGTTTGGGATTTCCATCCTACTCTCCCTACAGCGGCTTCCCCTTTATGGAAAGGCATGTGGAAAGTGGTGGCCCCTTTTCAGTGTAGCCTGCTCTACGTTTGTGCGAACGGGTCCAAAACCAAATTCTGGACCGATCTTTGGATCGGTAATTACAAGATTGCCTATGCTTTTCCAAATCTATATCAGTTTGCTTCCAACCCTAATGCCTTAGTAGAGGATTATCTCTCGATCACCAATGGCCATAGGGGTTGGCATATTTCTTTCACTTCGGCTCTCTCTCCTTCTCTTGCTCTTGAACATGACCACCTCCTGGATTGCTTATCCAACTACGCTTGGCATTCTAAAGAGGACTTTTGGTGGAGATGGACCTCATCGGGCTCTTTCACTGTTAAATCTTTTTACAATTTTCTTAACAATCGGGGGGTGTATTCTCCTTTCGCCAAGTTGGTTTGGAGCGGTTGTGCTCCTTTGAAAGTTAAAATTCTCAACTTGTTAGCTATTAACAACAGACTTTTAACGATTGAGATTCTAAACAAAATAAATTTAGCCATCAGTCAATTGTGTTCTTTGTGCCTTTCTGAACACAAAGACGTAGATCACCTTTTCCTTAATTGTTGTGTCATCCGCCCTTTGTGGCAGATTTGTTTGTATGCGTGGCAAGTTCCCTCTCCCCCTTCTTCTATCTTGTCTTGCTGGACAGATTGGAGGACCTCTACTGTTAAAAAAAGGTTTCGTAACTCCTGCGATCTTTCCATTATGGTGATCATTTGGGTTATATGGAAAGAGAGGAATAACAGCATCTTCAAGCACTCTTCTAGATCTTTTGAGAGTCTCATTGATGAATTCATTCATCTTACTAAGTTTTGGTCCTCGTCTTTATCTTTGGTTAAAGTTGAGACCCTAAACCTTCACCGCCTCGATGAGGGAGCTATCATTCACCGTATTTACAATTTTCTTCCCCATTAATGTTTTTCTGCATCTTTTTATTGTTTTTCTCTTTTTTTATCCCCTCCTTATTGCTTACTGTTCCTTGTTCTCCTATTGCAGTCTGCAGGTTAACGGATACTGTTTCCCTCTTCCCTTTTGTTTTCCGAACGTTCAGAGTCTGGCATCGGTTCCTTGAATCGGGAGTCTCTGACTTACTGTCCTTTCCTCGCTGGTCTTTGCTCTGATCACTTTTAAGCTGGAGAATTCTTTGTTCTAGTTTCTTTGCCGACCGTTTTGTTTTTCTTTTGCTGTGTTTATTTTCTGTTGTTGTTTCCTTTTGCTCTGTAGTCATCCACTTTTTTGGTGTAGCTATTATCTTTGAAGTTGAATTAGATGCGTGCTTTGCTTTAGTGATCAACTTTTGTCTTTTCAGTTTCTGTTTTATTTTATTGAGTGTTGGTGTGGTTGTTCTTGTACTAGTTTTTGTGGAGGGGTATTATGAGCTCATCTTTTTCAGAGCTGATGCTTGGGGGCCTCCACCTCTCCTTTTGGCTGAAGATTAGGGCCCTTGCTGCCTTTAGTCGTCTGAGAGCCTTTAGGGTATTTAGATGTGCCTCTTCTCACTTTCTTTCAGCTGTTCTTGTTGGCGCCAGGCTTTGGTACTAGCCTTGGTTCAGTTTAAATACTGGCTGTCTTTTGCTGGTCTACTTTGAGCGGCTGATCACTTCCTTTTTCGTTGATTTTGTATCCTACCACTCTTTCTTGATCCTCAGAGGTGGTTTTATCCTGGGTGTCTTAGGCGGTGTTTTGCGACTTGTTTCTCTTCTTTTTGTTTACTATAGATATGCGCTCTCCTTTTGGACTTTGCAGCCTTGTTTCTTCGGTCGTACTCTTATATTTCGTTTCAGGCTCTATACCCTGGTTCGGCTCTTTCTTCAGGTGGATTGCCTTTGGTTTTTTGGCTTCTGTCATAGGGTGGATATCGCCTCTTGAAGTCTGGGTGGTTTTGTCCCCTTTTTGCCCAAACGCTATGGGATTTCTGTGACCTCTTAGGTGCACCTGTCGTCCTCTCGTGCTGCCCTGCTGTGGCTCTTTTTTCGCGCTAAGCCCGTAGCTCCTCTCTCCTTAGCCTAGGTCTTCATCATCGTTGATGTGGCTTATCGACGTTTTGGTGATTAGCTCTGTATGTATACAATGTAGTCCATTGCTTAGTGTTCTTGGATTTTTGGTGTGTAGTTGATGTTATTTTTCTTGTGTTCAGTTTTACACCTTGTAAAATTTTCAATTCCTTTGTGCAATCGCACTTTTGTATTGATTTTCTCTTAATAAAGTATTCGGCTGGAGCCCAACGACTCTATCCGCGTATTCAAAAAAAAATGTGAAGAAGAGAAGGGAATGATTGTGGTGGTGTTACATCAATGACATAGATCAAGCAAGAGGCTTTCAAGCTTGTTACTTTGGATGATTTATGTGTTGTTACGAGATTAGCATCAGCTTTTCCCAGAAGATTATTCTTTAATATGTAAGCGGAGAAAGATGCACATAGTACTGAGTACAATAATTAATATGAGGAAGAAAAGGGGTTGATTGTGGTCGTGTTCTGTAATACCCCGAATAATAATAAAACAATTTATATTTATATATATATATGTATATTATTCCTACTAAATTTATAACATGAATAAATTAATTCATGACTATTGAAGTGAATAGCCATGCACATTTGTGCAATAGGGTTAGGGTTAGGGTATGGAGACTTAGGGTTGGGTGACCTAGGGTAAAACCTAACCCTTAACCTAATCAAACCCTAAACACCATTTTGATGGGATCTAAGGGTGGAAATTTACTCATGAAAAAGTCTTCATGAGAGTCCAAGACAAATCTTGAAGCTTCTAGGATTTGATGAGTTGGCATGAGATCTCACCCTCCACTTCCACTAACTCACTCTCCTCACATCTCCACCCTACACCTATGCAAAACCGGCTAACCCCCCCCCCCCCCTCTTCTCTCTCCCTCCATTGTATAAAAAATCAATCTCCTTTCTTCTCATTCCCATTTTGTTCACCTTGTGACTTCAAAAAAAAAAAGAGAAAAGAGAAGAAAAGAGAAAGAAAAGAAAAACTAGAGCCTTTAGAGTAAGGGGGGAAAAAAGGAAGATCTTTGAAGTATAGAAGAGTGGTAGAAGTGAAGAGGGAGCAACCTTGAAGAGCTAGGAGCCAAAAGCACACAAGAGGATTATCTTGCAACTCAAAGTTTGGGTGATTTCTCTAAACACTTAAAAATTCATTTTTTATTTATGTGTGATAATTTGCTTGTAAGAATAACCAAGAAAAACTTGTTTTTGGCCATGTATGAATGATGAGCATGCTAAGAAAAGAAGAAGTTCTATGGTAGAATAACTTCTCTTCAAATTTTGTTTAAGAACCATATTCTTGATGCATAGTTTGGGAATTTTTATCTCATGAACGGTTAAGAATCTTGAGCCCAAATTTTGGGAGAATGTTTTTCTATGTATCTAGGACCTACATGATTTTCTTTGTAATATTTAGAAGACATCTAATAGCCCAAACAAGTTTCCAAATTTCAGACAGCAAGTTAACTGCAGAAACAGCAGCTTGAGAAATCTGTCGTAACTTCGAAAAATGATAATTAATTATTGGCTAGGAATTTTTAGCTGAAATATTTTGTGGAAGCTTATTTATATGTCTACTACCAAAATCTCAATTTTAACCCTTTTCTGAAATGGTTTGATACCTCAAAAAATTCCCCAAACCTCGCTGGTCTAAATAGACAGAGCTGCAGAATTCTGTTTACGGAGTGAGATTCTTAGGTGCATAACTACGTGTGTATTTATGATATTGCCTTAAAATTTTGCAAGCGACTTATGGTAGGAGTCTATTTTAAGATTCCAGAATTTTAGAATTTTTAGATGACGTTAATAAGGTTTCCAAAATAATTCGTAAGTATAAACATAGAGCTTGTCTGAAAAAGCAGTGGAGATTTTGTAGCATGTTTGAAGAGCTATAACTTTGTGCATGTTAGGAGTTTAAGTGCATTTTTTGGACACAATGTAGTGTGGGGTGTCTAGTTATAGATTCTAAAATTTCACGAGCTTCCGATAAGGGGTTGATTTTATACGGAATTTAGCGTGGACTACGTTCGATACTTAGGGCAGATTATGAAGTCTGTACACTTTTGATTTTCTGGACATATACGTTCGGGATTTGCCCAAGTGTCGCACTAGGGACTTGTAGTAGAGACCCTAAGCTTTCCAAAAAGCCCAGGAACTCATGATTCCGAGCTATGTAGTAATTATTGTGATTTTTCAAAGCACTGGACAGATTCAGCCACTCTTAGGGAGTGGATATTTTGCACATACATGACTTTCCTCTACTCTCGAGCGTTAATTGGAGAGTTGGGGGTAGTTGTATACCCCCATGCTCAGTTTTTTGTGTGTGTGTGTGTGTGTGTGTGTGTGTGTGTGTTTCATGCTAATTAAGACATAGGGGAGTGCCTCGATCGACAGTTGAGCCGTCGGTCTTGTCAAACTAGTAGCTTACGCTTACCAACCATTAGGACAACTTCAGGACTTCCGCCATTAGCGATTGAAGATGGCCGACTAGGACGCCGACAGAATCATGGAAGATGATCGCGGGCCGAGTCGAGGGCAAAATTAAATGGGGAAGTGGCGAGCAAGGTGGTTGCGACGCCGGAGCCGCCGGTTGGTAGACGAAGACTAGGGTTCCGTTTAGGGAAACCATTGAGTCTAGGTGTAACCTAGACTGTGGATCGGGCTGTGACCATGCCCTTACAACACATCTAGGTAAACTTAAGGATTAGCCAGATATGGTCATCACCTAACCGCATTAGTTTCTAGCGAACTAGTAATCGGGTGTCGTACTCTCCTGTCATTAGAGATACGTGCTGCGGTGCGGATCTTGCACTGTTGATTCTGGAAGTACCGTGGTAAGGATGGGATGGAATTTTCTGGAGGATAGGGGGATGAAACCTTCGAGGCCGTCAAGTCCTATGCTGGTGGACACGAACGGGTCATATGGGCCGCGGTCCTGTGAAATACGGTGCCATAGGTACGCTGCGGTGTATCTTTAAGTTCGTCATGGCTTTTGAATGGGGTCCGAGCGCCGGGCACTAGTGGCAAACCGAGACACCACTATGTGACTGCAGAATGGTGGGACCGATTGATCTGCAACCTCATCAGCCACGATCTATCTATCAGGAACAGGACGAGTACGAGAATAGGATGCATGACGAGGGTTCAAATCCAAAACTTGAAGACAACGACTTGATTTGGAAAATATGTAGTATGAGATGCATACGTTTTCAAAGTCTCGCCTGCATTAGATTAAGTACATCTTGACTTGTGCATTAGATTACTAGGGTATATCATACACGGACACACTTGACCCGACCCCACCTCCTTTTCATTTAGCCATTCTTCTTTTGCATTCATATTTGATTTGTCTAGTTTAGAGATCGCTGCTTTTATCAGCATTGCGTCAATAAAATTACTGACATGCCCACTCCTTTAGGTGCTAGATGCCGACCCGTGAAGTCCTGGAAAGCTCAAGCCTGATGGTGCATCCAAGTGACAGTACCAAGTGTTCCTCATTCACTTTTGTTATATATTTTTTTTTTTTGTAAAACATGATTTGTAATTTTCTGAACAGCGTATATTGTAACACTTGAATCTGTACATCATGGAATAAAATTTGTTTAAAAATTTTCCTGTTTTTTCTGTATCATGGCTGTTTGAAGGAAAGATTCTGGATTACGTCACGAATCACCAGTAGGGGGATTCGGGGCGTTACATGTTCAATCAATAAGATAGATCAAGCAAGAGAACTTCAAGCTTATTACTTTGGATTTCTTCTTTACATTTTTTTTGGATGCTTTTAATTTCTGTCATTGCATTTATCTGACCTATCTAACTTCATAAAGAGGAAATATTTTCTATATATATCCAAGAAGTGAGTATATTGTACATGCCGAATTATGGAGGAAAATGTCGGCGAGGAATGGTATAAATCATTCTTGATCAATTCATGTCTGAACAAGCCTCAATTTCTCTCGGCGATAGTACTTATTCCTTCCTAAATGCTAATGGAACGCCACACTTATAATCCCTATTTGAATTAGCACAGTTCTGGATACAACGGGATTTTTTTGCCAATTACAATTGGCGGCTTTCTGTATACTGACAGAATTTTTTTTACTTGTCAGAGACTCTGACATAGCTCTGTATCAGAGATTTCTGTCCTGTGATACTTGGTTTCAAGTTGGTAGGGTTGCAGCTAATCAGATAAGTTGGGCAATGAGGAGTAAGAGAAGATGTGAATATATTTGGACAAAAGGCCTTTAGATAATGTGGTATTACATTACTGGTAATGTGCAACATGATAGTAAAGTAGTATCTTCTTTTGAAAACAAGGCCTTTGGGGTTAAAAACTTGCTTAGAGTTGTAGTCTAATTGCTGACTCGCAAGGAAGATGAAGACATGCCCGAAGTAATTAGGTGAACAATATAAATTGAACTGTTTCAGAATAATGCAGGGCCGCACGGTTGAGAGTACTGTGTATGTGACATTCAATGAAGTCTAGGAGAAATCAAGGTCGCAAGTGTTTGTTGTGTGTTTGAAGGATATAAGCTGCAGGGTAGAGAAGAGGAAGTACTGAACAAGTCTTTAATTTATTTTTATGCAAGGTTAAGTAGGATTCTGTAGGTGATCCTGCTTCACGTGCTTGGTTTATTTGTTGAAAGAAAAAAAAGCTGGTCTAAAAAGGATTTCTGGTGATCTAAAAGCCAATTTTAATTAGTTGTAACAAAGCTTTGAGGCTTTGGTCGGGTGTCGGTTTGTTTCGTCAAGATGAGAACTACACATGAATATGTGGTGAATTGGTCTAAGGATTATCATTGTATCTATTAGGGTAGACAAGGATGGAACTTATGGTGTACCCAATGTTGCCGACTCAAAAATTTTTTTTGGCCCATAGCAGTGCAATCATGCCATCTGCATAAGTATATTAGTACCTTTCTTTCTTTGTTTGTTTCCTTCTTCACTCATTCTTCTTTTTGCCTGATTGGATGCATACCTAAACGTTGTTTTGGGTTCTCATATTGGCTTAATTGGCAAGTTTGTAGTGGACATTTTAGGTCCAGTAAGCTACATAATTAGTCATAATTTTCAAATGGCCATAGTTTAGACTTTCACATCTTTTATCTAATACGCGGCCATTTCTAGATCCATGATCAGTTGAATCTGGCCGAGCCAGAGGAACTGACATTGTCACGTAGAGCAGCGCATTGTAGGGCAGATTTGCCACTTAACCAGGCACTTGCATGTGATACGTACCCTTTATAGGTCTGATGTGAGTTGGGCTTGGCCAAAATTGCCATCTTGTTAGCTGTATTCACCCCCATGCAATTATAGCATGCACTATGATGTGTTTAATTGCACTGATGTTAAAATATTCTGCACTTGACAAATGTTTTGCCATGAGTTTCTTTGTTAACATTCTGACTTCTGAGTATGGTGATTTTAGCAGTGTGGTTGTTTCTATGATCTAGCATCTTCAGCCACTATTTTGTTATGGGAATGTTAGTTTTCTCTTGGTGTTTTCGACCAGTTAAAAGAAAGTGTATCGTGATCTTTACTGGCATTTCTGATTAGACTTGGTCTAGTTTTAGATTGACTGGTGAAGAATTAGTGAGAAGGTTATGGTCTGGTCTAGCTCTATTAGTCAGCAACAAGTCCACATACATCAGATCTGGCATGTTGGGTTGACATATTTAGTGACTTGGTCCCAACGAAGCACTTGTCTGTTCTTTTTGTTGATTTAAGTTATGGTAGCTCCTTGTTCAATTGTATGGTTTGTTGCAATTTAAATTTAGTCAAACATTATCATCTTTACGGCTAATGGCTGTTGATATTGGCCTTTTTTGTTCTTCAATTTGTCTGGTTAAGACATACTGTAGCCTTTTGCTCCTGCCATTTTTGTTAGGCCCACATCTGTGAGTTGGTCATTGAACTAACATGCTGAGGCACCATAAGCAAGAAATTGGAGTGTAGTTCTGTTAGTTCTTATTGCCATTCCTTTGGTGTTTGATGAGCTTGATCTATTATCCCTAAGCACATGGCACATGACGGACCACCCTAAGCATTTAGTATTTAGCTGTCTTCAATTCCCCTCACAAATGCTCATAACATCCTAGGTCTCTTCATAACTTATAATACCATGGCCTTCTAGATTCATGGACCATGATGATCAACTGAACTTGACCAAGCTCATTATGGCAAGGTCCACACTTGAGATGGATCGATCATCTGCAACTACATTCGACGCACTGCATTGTCTGCCCACTGCGGGGTACATGACTCCTTGTCGGTCATTTACACCCGATTGTACATTATGATTGCATGGGATTATACCTCACTTTGATGGACAGTGGAACACTGACATATGCCCAAAACCAGCTAAGAAACATCTCCCACATTGTCCATCCATTCGGTAGGATATATGGAAGAATGAAGGGAACTTGATCATTTCAGTCAGTTTTATTGTTTACATTAACAGCTAAAATTAGTGTTAATTTTCCTTTTCCTTTTCAGCATAACAGGGTGGAGAATTCAAACATGTAATCATGTAGGAATGCGCCCAAAAAAAAATGTGTTGGAAGATATTAGAAGAACAGTGATTTTCAGTTAGAAGAACTGCTGAAATTATATATGATTTTGAATGGAGATACAATTCCAGTCCAATTTGATTCTTACAATTTTGTCGTCATGTCGGAAACGGAAACGGATAGAATTACAGGTTGAGGGGAAAATGTCTGCGTGCTTGCAAAGTTGAGGGGCTTGCATGTGTTGTTGCTGCCCTGTTCTACTGTGTCCTGCTCAGTAGTAATAAAAGCACATGGAACAGTATGCATGTCATTCACGCCTAAGTAATCAAAGTTTCCAGTGTCATCGAAAAATCTTGCCCATAACACTTGTGGGACCTCTCAATATAACACTGCATGCAGGGACAAAGATGGCCTGCCTCCTCGATCATACCTGGTGTGAGCTCAGGCAAATGCATTAATAGCAAGGGACAGCATAACTACAAAGATGGGGATTGAAAGTGAGCAATTTGAAGGAGGTGGGTGTATAGTAGGGGCCTTAATACAGTGTTGGTGGGCGGTCGGAGGTGAATGGGATTGTGGTGGGCATCGCAGCCATTGCTTATCCATAACGACTGCTGGTGGTGGCGGCAGCAGCTAGCTTAGCTAGCTAGCTATTGAGATGGCTCTCTGAAAATGACTCTTCCTTGGATGTTCATGACATATAATCCCAACTCTCTCCGTAAAATTAAAATTCGCAAGTCCATCCATGTGACTTTCGGTGGAATTGGCTTTGTTATGGTATATAACACAAACACATGCTCGTACTCTTTCTTAACATCTTCAAAATGATTTTGATCAGTTGGAAAAAATTCTATCCAGTGTCTTTTGCCATGATGAATTTATTGATTTATCATCTCTTTTGCTTGAAACCAATTCAGATTACGATGATGGCCATTAGAGGTACATTATTAAACTGGATTAATCTAGTAAGGTTTTATCAGGTATTTCTTTCCTTTCCGACACCGATACGATTTCCAGTCCTATTTTCTGTTCGATATATCCACATAAAAAGATCTTGTATTTTTTGTGTGCATATTTATACTTGTGTTTATCAGAAAGTTCACGACAATATTATTTGGTTAATTAACACCGCTACTGCTGCTGTAACTTCGATCAGTTGGATAGTTCATGTGAACATTTATTTCTCGATCAATCGCAACCATCTATTAAGAGACTCCTATTGAGATAAAATCTTAGCCATCCATTGGAATTTCTTTCTCATCAATTTTGTACATTTAGATCCCCCAACAGACTCTTCCTCATCTTTCGAACCAACAATGACCTCCTCCTTATCTGGCAAATGTAATGAATACCCAATATACTTCCACACACATGCAAAGGACATGGCAATAAACTAGTTAACTAAACTTCATTTGTTTACATGACAAAACGTTTTGTAATTTGTTATTAAATATTTATACTGTTAATTGTATGGTTTAATATATCATTTTAACTGTGCAATATTGGTATAATTTTTGTTGATAAAAGATGACCCAGTCATCGTTTCATTAATGCAATATTAAAGAAACAAAGTAATACTACTTACATAAATCCAGAATACAACGTCTATCTACTAGACTAGCCAAAAAAAGTAACAACAACGAACTACAACCTAGAAAAGTAAGATACAAGCTGCTCACAAACCAGAACATCGAAAATATCACAACAACACGACGGTGCACTGCCCCAGTCACTATCCAAAATGACGCCGTCGCTATGCCAAAATGTCCACCATAGACTCCTACTCCTCTTCCATCCGCAGACGTTTCATAGCTCCCCTGTTACCTGTCCATTCATGAGTTATAGTCAGAATTTTATGCATAAGACCCAAAGAAGTGCATTTGATATTACGAAAGCATAAATCATTCCGACTTAGCCATATGCTCCACATAGTTGCTGAAGCTATTATACCCCACTCCTCTCTCTCTTTTTTACTAGCTAGTTCTACCCAACAGCGGCCCCAGACCTCTGCACTGAACCTAGGACTCTGTAGGCTCCCAAACAGTAGGCATATATTCCCCCATGCTAGTTTAGCCTTAGTACACTCAAAAAGAAGGTGTTTAATATCTTCGTCTTCGCACTCACAATCCCCGCATAACACGTCGATTTGCATCTTCCTTTTCTACAGGTTAATCTTCGTTAAGATCGTGTCGTGCATAACTAGCCATGCAAAAAATTTAACCCTCAGCAGAATGGACAGCTTCCAAATTATCTTTGCGTCCTTACAACGCAACCCTCCGTCGTTAATGCGCTTATACATCGAAGATACCGTAAAATCCCCCGAAGTCTCCAATATCCACTCTCTGCTGTCTTCGACCTTGCTGATATCTCGTCCTTCTTCTGTGATGAACTTATTCAGGTTAGTGAAATCTAGAAGTTCACTCTGCGATACTTGTCCCTTAATGTCCAGCTTCAGTCTTTTGTTGCACCACACATCCGACACTACCGTGTCTATATTAATCGTGGCCTCTGCTGCTCCGGAGAATAGGTTCATCAGACTTATATCCCCGCACCACCTGTCCCTCCAAAATCTTGTGTCCTTCCCATTCCCGATCCTGCATCTAGTATGTGCATGGTACAACAAGCCTACCTTAGCTACTCCTTTCCATAGTGCAGAGTGTTTTCCGAAAGCAGACTTTCCTCCAAAACGGTACATTTTCCTCCCTCTCTACTGTGCAAAGAATTTACACCACCAATGATTGCGTCTCCTCCTCATCTTCCACCACCACTTGCATAGCAGGGCCTTGTTCATATTCCTCAAATTGAGAATCCCTAGCCCACCGAATTCTTTTCTTTTGCATACTCTACCCCATTTTACAAGTGGCATTCCTTTGTTCGATTCGTCCGCTCCTTTCCATAAAAACCTTCTTCTACTTTTATTTATCCTCTGGATCACCCATTGCGGTAACTCATAGATCGACATTAGGTATGTCAGTAAACTGCTAAGCACCGAATTTAACAACGTAATTCGACCACCTAACGTGAGAAAACGTCCCTTTCACCCGGCTAACTTCTTATCTATCTTTTCGATCAATGGTAACCAATCTTCTCTTTGGAATGCCCCTGGTCTAATGGGTACCCCTAGATATACCAGGGGAAAATTATCAATTTCGCACCCGAAATAACTCTTGATAGATTCGACCGGGATGGAGAGCTGGTCGCTAATAGGGAGTACAGAAGTCTTTGCTAGGTTCACTTTTAGTCCCGACCACGCGCCAAAGCACTGCAGAGCAAATTTAATCGCTCCCAACTCCTCCTCTTTGGCTGCTCCAAACAACAGTGTGTCGTCCGCATATCGAAGGATTGATATAGATTAGGGAACCCCCTTGAACTTGATCCCCTATATAATCCCTCGTTCCCTCCCCCTACTGATCATTTCTGCCAGGCCATCCGCTACTATTGTGAATAGTAGAGAAAACAATGGGTCTCCCTGCCTGAGTCCCCTCTTGCATATAATTTCTTTGCCTAGCTGCCGATTTACTTGAATGAAAGACCTCCCCCCGTGGACACGTTTCATAATCCACGTTATTCACTTGGGCCCAAACCTTTTTAGTTTAAGCACTTCCTCCACACAGTCCCATTCTAACGAGTTGTATGCCTTTTTGAAGTCTATTTTTAATAGAAAACCGTCCGCCATATCCTTGTTCCCTCTGAACACCACTTCGTGCGCGGATGCCACACTATCCATGATGTCTCTCCCTTTGATAAATCTACTTTGCGATTCTCCAACCACGTCACTCATATGTGGTGACAGTCTGAGAGCTAGTACTTTCGTGATAATCTTGAAAGAGCCATTAAGCAAACTAATGGGCCTAAAATCATCTACCTTGCAAACCTCTTTCTTTTTCGGGATCAAAATTACGTTAGCATAATTAATCCTGTCCAGATCCAGATTCCCGTTGTGAAACTCATTGAAGATGTTCATCAAATCGTCTTTAATGATCTCCCAATAAATATTGTAGAAGAAGATTGGAAAACCATCTGGTCCCGGTGCTTTTTCCTGCCCCAATGCTCTCACTGCGTGCAACACCTCCTCTTCTGAGAAGAGACCCTCTAGACCCTCACTTCCCACTATTCTTGATGTACCCCACATGTCCTGGACTAGGTTACACCTTCCAGCATTGCTAATCCCGAACAGATTCTTGAATCTTTTGTCGAATTCATGCCTAATAATTCCTTCGTTCTCTGTCCAAGAACCGTCAATGAATAGGCCCGTGATACGGTTCTGTCTCCTCCTTCTGTTAGCTACTTTATGAAAAAATGTTGTATTCGCATCTCCCTCTCTAAGCCATTGCACCCTCGCTCTTTGTTTCCAATATTGCTCCTCCATCTCTCCAATCATCTTAATCTACGCTTTATAATTGAGAAGTACCTCGAACTCCACTTCCAGTAAGTCCCTCTCCTCTTGTCTAATTTCAAGCTCTCCAACCTTTACTCCCAACTCCTGTAATTTATCTTTGTTACCTCCAAATTCGCTCCTTGCCCACTCTTTGATCCGCTTTCGCAATCTCCTCGTCTTTTCGATCCAAATCCCTACAGCGGATACATCCCTACAGCGTGTGTGTTATGGTGGTATATAACACACACACATGCTCCTACTCTTTCTTAACATCTTCAAACGGATTCTGATCAGTTGGAAAAATTCTATCCAGTGTCTTTTGCCATGATGAATTTATTGATTTATCATCTCTTTGCTTGAAACCAATTCAGATTACAATGATGGCATTAGAGGTACATTATTAAACTGGATTAATCTAGTAAGGTTTTATCAGGTATTTCTTTCCTTTCCGACACGATACCATTTCCAGTCCGTACCTAGTTCTGAGAAATTAGCTAGTAAGGTTAATTGTATGGTTTAATATATCATTTTATATATCATTTTAACTGTGCAATATGTTGGAATTAATTTTTGCAGTTTTCCGGACGGGATTCCGGCAGGATCCGGCCACCGGAGGCACCGGAAAATGAGTGGATTGCGATCCTCTCGACGTGTACTATTTCGTGGTGTACTCACTTGCCAAAAACGAATTCCGTATGAATGAGAAATGTTGGTCCAAAGTTGGGTACTTGAAATGTACTAACTTGGCAACTTGGAGAAAATGGATAGTCCCATATCGAAAATTGGAAAAAAAAATTTCTAATATATATACTAGAAAACTGGACTAAATGATGTGGCCCAGGGGTTACCACTAACGTGTAGTCGAGAGAGGACTTAGCCAAAATGACAAACACACACGTGCGCCCGGCCCGGGCTCTGGCTTAGAGTAGTGGACCATTACTCTGCTGTTACAGAGTAATGGGCCTCTGAAGAGTCTCCATTTTCTCGTCTCAGGGAGAATCTAATTCGCCAGCTACCATCACGCTACGGGGCGAATTTTGCTTTAAGGAGAGAGATTTTCATCTCGACTCTATACAAAGCATTTGGTTTGCTAATCATTTTTACTATATTTCCTTTCTTCACAAATGCTATTAGAGTTTTTACATATTTATAAAATTGAGTTCTAATAGTCTTAAGGCAAAATTTTCCTCACTGATTCTAACAGTTTTTTGTGAAGTTTGTTTACAGGTACTGTTATCAATTCGGAAAAAACAACAACTAACAATCTATTTCAAACTGTTTCAGATAAGAACATGGAGAACACACAAAGTGATATGGCCAGTGGGCTTATCAGTACAGAAACACCGGTGACCCAAAATGTGATTGCACAATCGGTTGCGGCACATTCGGTCGTTCTGACTACGCACATAATCGTGTGAGAAAAACCGGAGAAGTTCAATGGAACTAAATTCAAGAAGTGGTAAGGGAAGATGCAATTCTACCTGACCACCTTGAAGCTGGACAGATTTCTCACTGAATCTGTCTCGATGCTGGCACCGATGGATGCACACTCCGTTGCTGCGGTTGATGCGTGGACTCAGGGCGACTACCTCTGCAGGAACTACAACCTGAATGGCTTGGTAGAGCCCCTGTACAACGTCTACTGTGTCTTCAAGACGTCCAAACTCCTGTGGGGGTCTTTGGAAAAGAAGTACAAAACAGAAGACGCCGGGTCCAAAAAGTTTGTAGTCGGCAAATTTCTGGACTACAAGATGATTGACTCCAAAACTGTTGTGAGTCAAGTCCAAGAACTGCAGGTCATAATGCATGACATCGCTGCAGAGAACATGACGCTGTGCGAACCATTCCAGGTTGCAGCGTTCATCGAAAAGCTTCCACCTGGATGGAAAGACTTCAAGAACTACCTCAAACATAAGCGAAAGGAGATGTCTCTTGAAGACCTTATTGTCAGGATGCGGATCGAAGAGGAGAATCGCAAGTCTGACAGGTCCTATGGAAATCAGTCCATAGAAAAGGCCAACGTGGTGAAGCACGAACAGAAGGCCAAGAAGAGAAAGTTTCTGCCACAGGCCTCAAACAAAAAACCTCTTGCAAAGAGGTTTGTTGGGAAATGCCACAAATGTGGTAAGCTGGGGCACAAAATTTCTGAGTGCCACAGCAAGGACAACAATCGTTCAGGAACAGGACATGCAAAAGGAAATAAAAAACCTCACGCACACATAGCTGAGAACTTGTCCACTGGTCTTTCTAACCTGGACCTCTGTACTGTAGTATCAGAGGTAAATCTTGTGGGGAGCAATTCTCGTGAATGGTGGTACGATACTGGGGCCACCAAGCATATCTGCTCGGACAAGAAAATGTTCACTTCATACCATAAGTGCAATAAAGATGAACAGCTGTTCATGGGAAACTCTTTCACCTCCAAAATTGCAGGAACAGGAAAGTGCTGAAAATAACTTCAGGCAAAGAACTAACACTCACAAATGTGTTGCATGTTCCAGATATTAGAAAGAACTTGATATCAGGTTCTTTGCTAAGCAAGAATGAGTTTAAGGTTGTTCTTGTTTCTGATAATTTTGTATTGTCTAAGAATAGGGTATACTTGGGTAAAGGATATGTAAAGAATGGACTGTTCAAGTTTAATGTAATGACAGTCATCCCTAAAACTATTGTTCCTGCTGTTCCCAATGTTAATGAAATAACTCCTATTGCCTATGTTGTTGAGTCTTCTTCTGTTTGGCATGAAAGACTAGGCCATGTTAATGTCAATTCTATGCGTAGATTAATTAACATGAATTTGCTACCAAAATTTAAGGTAGATAACTCCGAAAAATGTGAAGTTTGCACGGAGTCCAAACTCACTAAAACTCCATCATATTCTGTAGAAAGAAACACAGAAACTCTAGGTCTAATTCACACGGATCTGTGTGATTTAAAATATGTGCAGACTAGAGGTGACAAAAAGTACTCTGTGACATTCATAAACGATTGTACAAAATTCTGTTATGTATATTTGTTATATAGCAAAAATGAGACTTTGGATAAATTCAAAGAATATAAACTTGAGGTTGAGAATCAACTTGGCAAAACGATTAAAATCATTAGGAGTGATAGAAGAGGAGAATATGATGCACCATTTAATATGTTCTGCTCAGAACATGGAATAGTTCATCAGACAACTGCTCCTTACTTACCCGAATCAAACGGTAGTGCCGAGCGCAAGAACCGAATTCTAAAGGAGATGATGAATGCCTTGTTATTGAATTCTGGCTTACCCCAATACATGTGGGAGGAAGCGTTGCTGACTGCCAACTATATTCTTAATAAAATATCTCACAAGAAAACCGGCAAGACACCATACGAACTGTGGAAAGGTAATGTACCTTCGTATAAATACCTCAAAGTGTGGAGGTGTCTAGCAAAAGTGGCAGTACCTAACCCGAAACAGGTCACCATCGAACATAAGACAATTGATTGCATATTATAGGCTATGCACACAACAGTAGTGCATATCGGTTCTTGGTATACAAATCAGATATACCGGATATCTATGTGAATACAATAATGGAATCAAGGAATGCTTCCTTGTTTGAACACGTATTTCCGTGCAAGGATACTACGTACCCCAAACGTACACGTAAACAAGAGAATGCAAGCACTTCGGTTGATGAACCAGAACATGATACTGATGAGCCTAGAAGAAGTAAACAGGTTAGAACATCAAAATCATTTGGTCCTGACTTTGTAACGGCCTTTCTGTTAGAGAATGAGCCCAGAACTTTCAAGGAAGTCATGTATATGCCTGATGCTCCTATGTGGAAGGAAGCAATCAAAAGTGAAATAGACTCCATTATGCAAAATCATACATGGGAGTTAGTCGACTTGGCTTCTGGAAGTAAAGCTCTAGGATGCAAATAGATTTTCAAAAAAAAATTGAAACTAGATGGTTCAATAGAGAAGCATAAGGCAAGACTTGTGGCACAATGATTTAGGCAAAATGAATGCCTAGATTTCTTTGATACATATTCCCCAGTTACAAGAATAACATCCATAAGAATGTTGATAGCTATTGCAGTTCTACGTAACCTGGAAATACATCAAATGGATGTTAAAACTGTATTTCTAAATGGGAACTTAGAAGAAGAAATATACATGAAACAACCTGAGGGTTACGTAGTTCCTGGACAAGAAAACAAGGTGTGAAGGCTTGTAAAATCCCTGTACGGACTGAAACAAGCTCCAAAGCAGTGGCATGCAAAATTTGACAATGTTATGATGTCAAATGGCTTCAAAATAAATGAATGTGATAAGTGTATTTACATCAAAGATACTCCAAATAGATACATTCTCGTGTGTCTGTATGTAGACGACATGCTCATTATTGGAAGCAATAATGACATTATCAAACAAACTAAGAGCATACTTAGTGGCAAGTTTGATATGAAAGACTTGGGAGTTGCAAACATCATACTAGGAATCAAAGTTTTCAGGACGTCTGAGGGAATTACTTTGTCTCAAGCTCATTATGCTGAGAAAGTCCTTGAAAGGTTCAAGAATTACTCGAATGGAACTACTAAAAGTCCTGTGGATCCCAGTCTTTACTTATTCAAAAACACAGGTGAAAGCATATCATAATTGAAATATGCACGTGTAATCAGTAGTCTGATGTACCTAACAAATTGCACAAGACCGGACCTAGCACATTCGGTAAATGTACTCAGCCGATACACGAGTAATCCAGGACGAAGTCATTGGAAAGGAATAACTAGAGTATTGAACTACTTACGACATACTCAGAGTTATGCGCTGCACTACACCAGATATCTAGCAGTACTAGAAGGCTACAGTGATGCCAACTGGATATCGGACTCTAAGAACTCAAAATTCACAAGTGGATATATCTTCACACTTGGTGGTGCAGCTGTGTCATGGAAATCCTCTAAACAAACGTTATTGGCCAGATCCACCATGAAATCTGAGTTTATTGCTTCAGACAAAGCGGCAGAGGAAGCAGAATGGCTTCAAAACTTTTTAGAGGATATTCCTATGTGGAGAAAACCATGCCTACTTTATGTATACACTGTGACAGCCAATCGGCTATAATACGGGCACTGAGTTGTATGTATAATGATAAGTCTCGTCATATCAGAAGGCGACACAAAACTATTAGACAAATACTCTCAAATGGAGTAATCTCTATAGAACATATAAAATCGGTCGACAACCTAGTGGATCCATTTACTAAAGGTCTGTCGCGAGAGCAGCTTGTGAGATCATCAAGAGGAATGGGTTTAAAGCCTATGACGAAAGATGATACTTGATGGAAACCCTACCTAGGAATTGGAGATCCCAAGATCTAAGTTCAAAAGGACAACTAAATCTTGTTGAATCGACGGGAGCACTGAGAGATTAAAATCTCATACCCACTCTTAGGATGATAAAACAGTGCTGCCTGTAAAGAGTTAGGATAAACTTGGCTTTTAATGATTCTCATTGCTTTGAAATAAAAGTGTGGTATAGCAGGATACTCTTTATGGGCAATCACCTTGTAAGTGTGAAATGGGACCGTTTCTAGGAGAATGAAGAGATGCTACATTCTCCAATTTCACTCACGATTAACCAGGGATGTTCAAGGCCAAAATGAACACAACAAGAGAACTTAGTTCTATGAGGAGATGAAACCGTGTGATAGTTATTGTCTAGGTTCACATCAAAGCCCGGGTAGTTCAAGACATCATGATCACTACCTGGTCAAGTGAATCCGATAGTTACTTACTAAGGGTGGTTCAAAGTTAAAAAATTATTACCATTCCTGATGCAGTAATTTTTCGATTGTACTCTAGAGTTTTTTCTGTCATGTCTTTTGTTTTTATGTCGTGTCTGGATTACATAATCTGGTAATTTCCATTCATGTGGGGGATTGTTGGAATTAATTTTTGCAATTTTTCGGACCGGATTCTGGCAGGCTTCGGCCACCGGCGGCATTGGAAAATGAGTGGATTGCGATCCTCTCGACGAGTACTATTCCGTGGTGTGCTCACTTGCCAAAAACAAATTCCGTATGTATGAGAAATGTTGGTCCAAAGTTGGGTACTTAAAATGTACTAACTTGGCAACTTGGAAAAAATGGATAGTCCCATTTCGAAAATTGAGAAAGATTTTTTCTAGTATATATACTAGAAAACTGGACTAAATGGCATGGCACGGGGGTTACCACTAACATGTAGTGGAGAGAGGACTTAGCCAAAATGACAAACACACACATGCACGCGCGCACGCGCCCGGTCCGGCCCGGCTCCGGCCCCAGCCCCGGCCCCGACTCGGTTGGGCTCTGGCTTAAAAAAAATTTCCTAGTGAACTGATGAGGCTTTTCACATTCAGTAACTGATACCATTACTCTGTAACAGCAGAGTAATAGCTCACCAGTTATGAATCTGAACCACCACTCTAGTGTTGCAAAGTAGTGGACCATTACTCTGCTATTACAGAGTAATGGGCCTCTGAAGAGTCTCCATTTTTTTTCTTATAAGGCTACTGAATCCTGCAGAGTCTCAGGGAGAATCCAAGTTTTATTATTCTTCTTCTTCTTCTCCTCTGTGTCAACTGAGAGTACATCACAGGCAGCAGTTCGCTGGAATCTCTGAAGCAAGGGTGCTGCTCTTCAGAGAAGGTACAGTTGTATCCTGGAAAGTAATTCGCCAGCCATAGTCACGCTACGGGGCAAATTTTGCTTTAAGGAGAGAGATTTTCATCTCGACTCTGTACAAAGCATTTGGTTTGCTAATCTTTTTTACTATATTTCCTTTCTTTACAAATGCTGTTAGAGTTTTTACATATTTATAAAATCGAGTTCTAACACAATATTTATTTATTTATTTATTTTTTGATAAAAAAGTAACTACTGTCACCTGTCTCATTAACTGTACAATAATATTGGTATATTATTGTACACAAAGGTTGACAAGTAGTTTCTTTTCTGATTATACTACTAAATATTAACTTATCTTTCTATGTATTCTAAGACCCCTTCCAATTATTTACTAGTACTAGTATGGTTCTAAAGCCATTTTTAAAGCATGAGGTTTTCCTGGTATGTATAGTATACGCTATGGTGTACTAATTTTTGTTCACACTATTGGGGTGTTGTCATAGGAAGAGAAATCTCACTACAACTCTCGTCGGTGAATTCTGTCGAACTTTTGCGGCCTAGCGGAACTAATTAGAGTAATGAGAATAGCGAGGTAGAAAAGACGAATCAATCGAACAACCAAACAAATAGATTCACCAATCCAACACAAACACACAAGGATTTATCCCGGTTAAGTTTCTCTTAGTCCGGAGAAAAATATAGGGAGAAATGATATTCAACTAGAAAATATTACGAGGAGTTACAGATTCACTCAATACAATGAATTAAACTCACACACCAAGAACCATCTCTCAAGCCTCACTTGAAATGGAGAAAATATCAATAAAATACTTCACCTCTCATATTGGAGGCTATTGCAATAAATAGAAGAATAATAGAGAGTACCCTAGGTTAGTCTTATCTCAGTCGTCCAATATATCCTGTAGAAGAAGGCACTAAATATGAGCCGTACGATTTGACTTGAAGTTGAAGATTAGACCGAATATATCACCCCAAAAAAAGCCCAAAATATTGATGCAACTCTTCAGGGGTGTGCAGTCGACTAAACAGTCCTATGTAATATGTTTCTTTCTTCTCCTCTCTTCGACGCTTCGATCTCCGTGCTTCGTCATTTCCTCTTCTAATTGAACAACGAGTATACAAGATATAATGCTAACACACCACCTGGGTGTCAGACTGTCAGTGATATCTCTGCCTCCTAACAATTTTAGGTATGGGCTAATTCCTCATTGATCTGACATGTTGTTTTTATATCTGGATGTAGTTGTGGTGATAGGCTGATGTTTTGTTTTGAATCACAGTTTTAACAAATATGCAAGATCTTACTTGCTACACTGGCATGACAAAACATATTTAGATGGGGAGATTTAGAGCCGTTTAGGATTTCAATTTAGATTTTTGAAATTCAGATATATGTGGATGGTGGAAAGAGGACCGTTGGTTGCCTTGTGAATTTCTAATTAGATTTTTTGAAATTATAATCTTGTGGGAGAAGCGATGGGTTAAGAGGGGGACTCCCAAAGATGAGCTGCCAAGGCGGAAGTGTTCGTCGGAGGGAAGTTCGTCGAGAGCGTTGGCGTGTCGGTCGAGAACAATGACTACTGTTGAGGGCTGGATTTGACGCAATCGGAAGATGGCATCGCGGTGGGGATGGATTGGTGGACTCATCGGGTGTGATGGATGCATGCCGCCTTTAGATAGCGGTTGTGGTTGTGGCCAAGGCGGACGTTCGGAGGAAGGTAGGGTGAGTCTCTGGGGTGGAATGGAATTTGAATTTTTAATTGGTTGAAATTCGAATTACACATGATTTTAATGGGTGGGAGAACAGGTACAGATGCTTTTGTCTACAAGTGGTTAGGGGAGGGACTAGTTTATGTTGTTGAATGAGCTATGTAATTGTTTTCCGTTGTTCCGATTTAGAAACATAAATGTATGTTATCTGTAATACTTGTTTCGTTAATATATTATTAATGAAGCGGTACACTGGCATGACAAATAAATGTATAGAATCCCCTGTAAAACTTTAATCTAGCTTCTGTCTTTGACAGAGTTCCTATATCTTTCATTAGTACATGGAAATATGGAATTAATTTGCATCTTTTTTTTCTTGACTTTCACGAATTTTAGTTAGACGAGCATCAAGTGCAAAGTTATAATCACATGCATGTATATAGTAACCTACTGCATCATTTGCTGAAAATTTACAGCTAAACAGAGAAAGAGGACACAAAAGCTTTTTGATTTGTTCTTGCAGGTACTCGAGGTTGATTTGAACCAGTTCCGAACTTTATTGCGTGACAATTCAAGTACGCCTTGGTAGAATACAAGTTTAATTTTTCTTAACCCTTCTACAACTTTGAAGTTTTAGCATAGTGGAAGGGACTTTCACATGATATCAGAGCAACCCATGTTTGAATCCCACTGGCTACGCAATTTAAATGCGGATTACAAAAAAATACCACTGCGTATTATCCAGGTCGTGGCCCACAATTTGTTGGGTAAGTGTAACTTTGGCTGCATTTTGAATTGGTAGTTTAGGTGTTGATAATGACAATCTCATGCTCCAAGGTAGATATTACTGTTAAGATAAATCAGAGTGAATGAATACAATAGTGAATATTGTATTGAGAAATAATTGAGTACAATATCTCCTATATATAGGAGGAACCAAATACAAAACTAACCAACTACTTAATGTGGGACTATAATCTTTAACACCCCCTCTCAAACTCACGATGGATCAAACAATGTGAGTTTGCTTACTAAGTGTCGGAATCTCTGAACAGTATGGAATTTGGTGAAAAAGTCTGCAGTCTGCTGGGAAGAGGTAACAGAATGGAGAGAGATGGTCCCTGCCTCAAAATGCTCACGAACATAATGACAATCAATCTCAATATGCTTCGTTCATTCATGAAAGACCGGGTTGCTTGCAATGTGCAATGCACTCCGGTTATCACAATAAAATGGAGTAGCTCCTGTAAGAGTGACACCCATATCTGATAATAGCCAACAAACATGAACAATCTCTCTAGTAGTAGCTGCCATTGCTCTGTATTCAGCCTCGGTGGAAGAACATGCAACAACTGCCTGTTTCTTGCTCCGCCATGAGATCAGTGAATCACCAAGAAATAGACAGAAACCTGTAGTAGACCTTCTGGTAGTCGGATCACCTGCCCAATCTGAATCAGAATATGCACTGAGCTCTAGTTTGGATGTAGAAGGCATGAATAATGAGCGAGTGATAGTGCCCTGAAGATATCTGAGGATCCGAATAAGAGCACCATAGTGAACTGATGTAGGAGCGGAAACAAACTGACTGACAACACTAACTACATGAGCAATATCGGGTCTGGTCATGCATAAGTAAACAAGCTGTCCAAAAATCTGCATGTATCTAGTGGTATCAGGAAGGAGCTCACCATCTATGGGACGAAGCTTCACATGAAGCTTTAAGGGTGTATCAGCTGATCGACTGTCAGAGAGACATGCAGCGGAAATAATATCTGATATGTATTTCTGCTGAAAAATGAGTATCCCCTGAGATCCATGAGCAATCTTTAAACCCAGAAAGTAACGTAGCTTACCAAGGTCTTTCATATGAAACTGCTGGTGAAGGTATTTCTGTGTGGATGCAATGCCGGCAGAGTCATCCCCAGTAATGATCATATCATCAACATATAGTAGTAGAATTACCCTCTCCTGCGGTGATGACCGCATAAACATAGAATGGTCCTGAGAACTCTGACTAAAATCAGCCTTGGTGATGACAAGGCAAAAACACTCAAACCAGACTCGAGGGGCCTGCTTCAAACCATATATAGTCCGACGCAGCCGACAAACATGACGATGAGGAGTAGGGAGGCCAGGAGGAGGATCCATATAAACAACCTCAGATAAGGTACCATGAAGAAAAGTATTCTTCACGTCCATCTGGTATAACGGCCAGTGGCGGATGGCAGCAACAGCAAGAAGGGTGCGACCAGTAGTCATTTGTGCAACGGGAGCAAATGTCTCATAATAGTCAATACCATGCTCCTGAGTAAACCCGCGGGCTACTAGACGGGCCTTGTGCCGCTCAATAGATCCATCAGGTTGATATTTGACCTTGAAGATCTGCTTGCAGCTAATAGGCTAAACGTCCTCTGGTAGAGGAACAATATCCCAAGTGCCAGTCTGATCTAATGTATTGAATTCCTCTGCAATAGCGTTCCTTCATTCAATATATTGAATTGCGTCTTGATAGGTTCTGGGCTCGCATGTAGAGTGTATAGCAGTGAGATATGCATAAAACTGTGGTGAGTAGGAAGCTAGGGTGGCAAAACCAAACTGGTCAGAAGGACCAGTGACATCAGGTGTATAACGTGCCGGAGGAATACCAGAAGTGGAATGGGTAGACTGACAAAGAGGTAGTGGGCTGACAGGGTGTGGGGGTGAGGACGGTGGAGTAGGTGCATGTGTCGGTGGGGAAGTAGGTAGGATGGGTGCTGGCTGTTGTGGGGATGCAGGCGGAGTTTCGGTAGGGGGAACAACATCTGGAAGGACTGCAGGAGATGTGAATGGAGCCAGAGGAGTGAGATCAAAAGGAATGCAGGAAGATAAAGTCAGGGGGCTAGCAACAACTGGAGAATCGAGAAATCTAGTATCCTCGGGAGGGGGGGTGTCAGGTAGTAAGGGGAGTCTTCCATAAAGGAGACATGACGAGAAATGCAGACACAACCCTCTGATGGATCAAAACAACGATAACCTTTGTGTTCAGGACTGAGACCTAGGTGAACGCACTTAGCAGCATGAGCGGAGAGCTTCATGCGCTCAGTAGGAGGGAGAAGGGCATAACAGGTGCATCTAAAGGTACGGAGCATACTGTAGTCGGGAGGTGAATGATAAAGAGCCTCGTAAGGCGTCGTACCAGCCAGGGCTGACGAGGGAGTAATGTTGATGAGACTAACAGAGGTCATGATAGCTTCAGTCCAGAAAGAACGAGGAGTAGAAGAGGAGAGTAAAAGAGCGCGAGCCGTCTCAAGGATGTGACATGCTTGCATTCAGCTACTCCATTCTGCTCATGTGTGTGAGGGCATGATTATTGAAAAAGGGTGCCGTGAGACTGAAGGATTGATCTCATAGTGGTGGAAGTGTACTCACGTGCACCGTCTGATTGAAAATTCTTAATGCGCACACCGAACTGAGTGTGAATCATAGTTGTAAAGAACTGGTAAATATCAGGTATGTCAGATCGCTGTTGCATAAGAAAAACCCATATATGTCTAGTGAAGTCATTGATGAAGGCAACATAATAGAGATACCCTTTCCACGAAGGTACGGGAGAGGGTCCCCATATGTCAGAATGAACAAGTTGAAAAGGATGAGTGGTTTCAGAAGTTCTTTTGTGACTAAAGGGTAGGGCATTGTGTTTGGCCAAATGACAACCATGACAATCAGATAAATGTTTAAAAGTGAAAAAACCAAGGGCACCACTGCGAGCTATAGTCTGGAGTCGTGATGCGCTAATATGACCAAAACGTCTGTGCCACAGATCAACATAAGAGGAAATAATACTGGCAAAACTACGAGAGTGGTGTGCACGAAGAAAATCTAGATAATATAGTTGACCATGACGACTAGCACGCCCAAATTCCTCACCGGTGGAGGATTCAGTAATAGAACAACCTAAAGAGTCAAAAGTAACGAGAAGACCACTATCGCACAACGCACTAATAGAAATAAGGTCTATGAATAAATGAGGAGCATAAAGAACATATGGTAATGTGAGTGTGAGAGAACTAATTGTTCCTGAGTGTGTAATAAGAAGTGGTGAATCATCAACTGTGTGTAGAGATGGAGAGTGATAGGGAAGTGCTGTGCAGGTGGTGAATAGTGTCTGATTACTAGTGAGATAATGTGATGTACCAGAATCTAAAATTCAGAAGGAATTCATACCGAGAGTGGCAGAAAGTGCAGAAGCAGAGGAGCCAGTATTGATAGACTGACCCATGAGCTATGTTCCAGCTGTGTGGGGCGTTGCTGAAGATTAGCCCAATCAGCAGGAGATGGCAAGACTGGAGTAACGGGCATGGCCGAGGATGTAAGGGACGACGCACTGCGAGGGTTGCTGTGACTGAGAGCACGATGGTGTCTGAATCGGTTTAGGGAGCAGGACGGTGCTACCGGTGTCGGAAGTAGAGTTGAGGTAGGGTGAGCAATGATGTTAGGAGAAGGTAGAAGGCCGGAGGCAGACTGAAAGTGATGCTGCTGCTATTTGAATCTGGAGGAGGAAAGAGATGCGGTTGCATCTAGAGAGTCAGTGGAGGCGGAAATATATGGGAGAGACTGAGATTCCATCAAGTAGTAGTACCTGTATATATATATATATATATATATATATATATATATATATATATATATATATATATATATATATACAATAATAATAATAATAATTTTTTTAAAAAAATTTTGACTTTTTTTTTGATTTTTTTTGATTTTTTTTTTTTTGACTTTTTTTCGACTTTTTTTTTGTGTGAGTTACAACAGAGTCATTTTGTAGTTAAGACTACGAAAAAAAATTTGAACCCAGTAAATCTCACTTACTAATTTCAGGTTTCGGGTAGGTTTACAATAGAAGTAGGGTTACCCATGGCGGCTACGGCAGGTCAGCAGTGATGACGGCAGGACGATGGCAGGATCTGGATCTAGGGTTGTGGGAGAGGTGGGAGCGCAGAAGATGACGATCTGCTGCATTGAAGAAGACGATGGGAGCGCAGAAGATGACGATCTGCTGTAGTGAAGAAGATGGGTTTCTTCAATGGGTTTCTTCAATTTTTCTTCAATGGGTTTCTTCAATTTTTCTGGAAGGTACTGACGATGGGAGAGGTGAGATGCTTCTGTTGAGGTTTCTTCAATGGGTTTCTTCAATTTTTCTTCTTGATGATGACAATGGGTTGCCGGAGATGCTTCTTCTTGATGACGACAATGGGTTTCTTCAATATATATATATATATATATATATATATATATATATATATATATATATATATATATATATATATATATATTATTATTATTATTATTATTATTATTTTTTGAAATTCTAAGGTTTTGGGAAGAATGAAAAATTTGTATAATCTGGCTGTTAGGATTTGAGAATTTTTGTAGAGGAAATTTAAGAAGGAAATATTTTGATAATTGGCTATATATGGGAGGAACCAAATACAAAACTAACCAACTACTCAATGTGGGACTATAATCTCTTACAATTACCTTCAATTCCTTAAAAAGAATAGTCTAAGGAGAGGAAAGGGAGAGTGCATTTAGAGTTGATGAACAATTTTTTTTTAGTACAAGATGGTAGTATTATTACCTATACTAATTCATTAAAAAGTGTATAATGGACCTAAAACCGAGTATCTCCTGAGTAGTGTATATGTCACAATAGGGACTAAAGCAGAATGGTGCCAGATTAACAAGTTGGCCATCAATTATGTATATGTACACAGTAGGGAAGTATATTATTAATAAAAACATAGAGTAAGAAGTTAGTTAACTTAATTATGAACTATTGAGATTAGTCATAAAGATCATAACGGGTCTATTTAGTGACTTTCAATAGCTTAATCTACTTTCAAAGGTCACAAGAGTCTTATGTATCTAAGATGACATTCCAAGTAAAAAAATCAAAGTCTTGATCCCTTTCCCCTTTTGATGTTGATCTATTGACTTAGTTTTATTTTCTTAGGTCATCAGCTTCTGTGAGCTGTAGGCTCTGTTATTAACTTTAAACCCTAAAAACTTCTAAAATAGGTGAAACAAGTAGGAAGCATCATGTCAAATGCAGGCATTGGACACAAGCAGAAGTTTGCAACCCATGCTTGACAGTTGGTATATATATATATCAGTGAGATAGAGAGTGTGTACAGAGAAATTAAACCAGTGCTTAATTTGTTTGATCCTTAGTTGATCACCAAATCTCAATGGGTGGAGAATCTGGGATGTAATAAAAAAGGAAAACTTTGGAGGATATAAGTACTTAATCTCCAGGTCTATTATATTATAAATAAATAAAAGGTAAGGACTGATACAGGGGGACATGACAAAGATACTGCAATTAGTGCCTAATCATGGCTAAAATTTTTCTAGGCCAAATCCTAAGATGTGGCCTTGTGAATGACATGCATATATACTGGATGTGAGAGATATATCGGTTATGAGTGATACTCGGAGCACTAACTTTAGGCATCTCTAATCTCTAATATTATAATAGGAGAGTTGGGATTGTAATTTGTAGACGACTTGTAATTAGGGCTGTAAATTGGACCGGACAGGATCGGACAGCCATATGTTCAAGCTCGGACCGAAATTGTACTCAGACGGGCTTATGTCCGGCTCGGTCTAGGTCGACAAAATTTTATAGTCCGGACTCGGTTCGGTAAAGCATCGGACCAGCGACAGACCGTCCTGTTCATTTTACACCCCTACCTGTAATTTGTATGCATTCATTCAACTATCTAATCTCAATCATTCATTTTTAATTAGTGAGAATTATATTAATTATTCATTTACTCAACTGCTGTTAGTTACCATAATACTCTCAGAGTTCAAATTTATTTACGACAAAATTATTTACAAAAGTGTCACTCATATAAAATAAAAGTTTGTGCCAATAGGGATAAGCTGTAAAGAGTATGTAATGAGTAAAGGGATGTCTCAGGTTCGAGGCCAGATTACATCTTATTATTTATTATATAATTTTTTTAAATTATAACGTGCATTGCACGTGCAACAATTTCTATTAATAATAATAATAATAATAATCTACTATTTTAATGGGAGAGTTGGGGTTGTAAACAAACAAACTCTAATTTTGTAACTGAGCAAACCCGTGCAATATACGTCCAAATTAAAGTCAATTAATAGAAACATTTGTAGACAAACAAATCCGTGTGTTGCCCGTGCATATCTAATCTAATATAAAGGAAGTATTAGATTTAAGGCTAGACTACATTAAAGTTTTTACTATTAATAAAAATGTATTTATTAAGACGTGCATCGCACGTGGAAATTACTAGTAATAATATAATGGGAGAGTTGGGGTTATCATTTGTAAACAACTCGTAATTTGTAGACAACCAACCATCTAATCTCAACTAGTTATTTTTAAGTGGAAGTTATTTTAACCATTCATTATTCAATTGTTATTTGTTACCAACTTACCATAATACCCTCAAAGTTCAAATTTATTTACGACATAATTATTTACAAAAGTGCTACTTATATAAAATAAAAATTGATGCCACTAGGAATAATTTGTAAAGAGTATGTGATGAGTAAAGGGATATCTCAGATTCGATGCAAGATTATGCCTTAATATTTACTTCAAAATAAAAATATTAAAAAAATATATTAGAACGTGCATTGCATGTCCAGAATATGAGTAGTACGAGGAATGTGAAAGTTTAACAATAATTTTGGATTTGATGACAAGCTTCTTTATTGGTTTTGGATCATATGATCTATAGTCAAAATGTAATTGTTAATAGAGAATATTTGGAGACTAGCCAAAAATGGATAAACTTTGGAGTCCTTAATTTTTCAACTTACCCTCTTCTTGGTTAATTAATTATTTGGTCACCTAAATCATCTCTGTTTAATGTTTATTGTGATAATAATAATATTTATTATAAATCTTCATTGGTTAGCAATGAACATGAGGAGAGTTGCAAGACATGCAACATGAAAGAAATTACCAGTTTAATTCTAACATTAGGATTTGACATGCGATTTGTAGAATTCATCTTATGCTATATTCTAGCTTATTATTTGGAAAATTGTATTTTTGGTATCGAAAAAAAAAATCATGATAATATTGGTTTTATTTTTACAAATATTACATTCATTATAGTTACAAAAATGGTATTCTTAACCCCTGTTTTATTGATGCCCTTCACTCTATTGTATAAATATTTATTTAATTTGAATGAAATAAATTAATTACTTTTATAAAAAAAAGATTAATAAATCCTCCAATGTTACCTCTTCTATCACCATCAAATGTTCAACAGTACTAAACCCATCATTTAATCCACAAAACATCAGTGATGACTGTACTAATGCAGTTCCCTGATAGCATTGCGAGAACAGACATATCTTTGCACTTAATTTCCCACCACATTCATTTGATCTTGGGTTGTTTACATGTTCGTCCCAAACAAATCTCGTATTTATATGTTTTTTTTTTCCGATTGAAAAGGTTGGCCGTAGCCCCCCCAAGTTTCATTAAAAAAATTTTAATCAAACAAACTCCACAAAAGTACACATTGAGGTAATGATATTCATGTATCCAACAGGCGGGCCATGATACTCATTCTCCTATTCAAAACAAGAGTATCTCCTTCATACATGGTTATAACTAACCCAAAAAAACAAAATACCACTGTCAAACTATCATTTCCCAAATTACATAATCAAAATAATTCCTTTTTCCTCCCTTGGTGCTGCATGCGCTCACTCCCCTTGTGGTGTACCTTCGATTTCTTGTGGTCCTTCCCCAATGTTTTCCATACCAGTGCTGGTATACATATCCCTAATCTTCTTCGTTTGTTGTTCACCTGCTATTGTAGACCAAAATATGATATTAGCACTAATCTTGAAAATCATTTGTTGATGCATGCTGTGTCTGTGTGTTATTCTAAAAATTCTATTGTTCTGTTCTTGCCAAAGAACCCAGCATATGGCCACAACCTCAAGACCCCAAATATCCTCGTTCCCTCTGGCAATGTTCCCATTTTGCCATCCTCCCCATGCATCTAGTATTGTCTGCGGTGCTGCCCATGCGCTCCCTAATCTTTTTAGTAGGTCCATCCAGATAGGTTTCGCAAAATTGCATGTCAGTAGTAGATGGTCCACTGTTTCCTTATCTTGATTGCACATCACACAGTTGCTCGGGCCCTGCCATCCTCTTCTGATCAAGTTATCTCGTGTTAGGATGGCATTTCTACATGCAAGCCAGTTAAAAGTCCTGACCTTGAGCGGTACTTTTACCGTCCAGATTGGGTCGTATACTCTAATTCCCCCGTCATTTAGCCTTTTATATGCCGATTTTACCGTGTATACGCCTCCCTTCTCTCCCTCCCATTTCGGTTTGTCTTCATGTTCACTTCCTGCTGGCTTCCAGTCCTGTAAGAAGCCTACAAGTTCATGTTTTTGTCTTCTAGCCTCAGCGGTTAAACTGCCTGTTAACCTTGGTCTCCAATGATCATTCCTCCAATGTGTGGCGACCTTATCATATTCATCTGCGGCGAATTTGTAAGCCTCTGGAAATCTTCTCATTAAACTTACCCCGCCGCACCATTTATCTTTCCAGAAACATGTCGTAGCCCCATTTCCAATAGAGAATGTTACACCCGAGATGAACATGTCTCTAGTATGACTAACTCCTCGCCAGAATCCTGACATTGACCCCTTGTTTTTCTGTTTTTGGTGTATGCAGCCGTTCTTCATGTAAGTCGCCTTTAGCAGTAGACCCCATTTTGACTTAGTCTTTGCTTTTAGTCTCCACCACCATTTTCCTAGTAACGCTTGATTCATCTGTCGAATATTGACAACCCCCAATCCGCCCAGCTCTTTTTGCCTGCAAACTATCCCTCATTTGATTAACGCGTATCCCCTTCCTTCTCCCGACCCATGCCAGAGAAATTGTCTTCTAAGTTTATCAATTTTTTTGGACACCCAGACTGGTATTTCATAAAATGACAAAAAATAAAGTGGTATTTCACCGAATTTAAAAGGGTAAGGCGTCCCCCCATTGAAAGCATTTTGCCTTTCCATCCTTCTAATCTTCTCGCTATCTTCTCTATGATACCATTCCAATCCATCCTCCTGACATTTCCTGTACCGATTGGCAGACCCAGGTACATAATTGGTAGCATCTGGATTGGGCAATTATGGATATTGGCTATAACGTTCCCTTCTGCCCCTGTCTCTCCTAAGAAGGTAATGGAGCTTTTGTGGAAATTCACCTTTAGCCCGGACCATTCCTCAAAAATATAAAGTCCCCATTTCAAGAATGTTGCCTGTGTCACCTCGCATTCACTGAATATTAATGTATCATCCGCATATTGGACGTTCATAACTGCGGAGATCCCCCTTCTCATCCCAAGCCCATTAATTAGTCCGTTTTCTCTGTATACCTGTAGCATTCTATGTAATCCATCCGCTACCAAAGTGAACAGCAATGGTGATATTGGGTCCCCCTGCCTCAATCCCCTCTTGCATCTGATTTCGTTGCCCGGAGTCCCGTTGACCAGCACATTGATCTTGGACGTAGTTAGCCACGTCTTTATCCATCCAATCCATCTCTCACCGAATCCCCGTTTCTGAAGAATCTCCAATAAACATTTACATTCTACTGTATCGTATGCCTTTTCAAAGTCTAGTTTTAGCATAAACCCCGCCTTCTTGTGTCTCTTTGTATCCTGGATAACCTCCTGAACTAGTGCCACCCCTTCTAGGATGTCCCTCCCTGCAATAAACCCCATTTGATAATCCTCAATAATATCCCCGATGATACTTCCTAGTCTATTTGCAAGGACCGTCGTGATGATTTTGACCGAACAGTTAATCAAGCTGATTGGCCTATAATCACCCACCTCTCTCGCCGCTTGTTTTTTAGGGACCAGGCAAATGTGAGCATAGTTGATTCTCTCCAGGTTCAAACTACCCTCATAAAACGCATTCATGAGGTTCATAATGTTCCATTTAATGATGTGCCAGAACTGCTTATAAAAGAAAATGGGAAACCCATCTGGTCCTGGTGCCTTGTCCTGTCCCATCCCCCATACTGCCGCCTTCATCTCCTCCATAGTGAAGGGTTGTTGTAAAGCCGCCATTCTGTCCTGGTTATCCCCCTGTAGTTGCCCCCACATATTGTCATTGGATTCACATTGTCCGCCCCTACTCTTCCCGAATAATTCCTTGAACGTGTCGTGAACATGCTTAGCTATCTGCCTCTCATCTGACACCTCATCACCAATGATATTCAAGGAGTGGATGTAGTTTTGTCTGCGTCTCATACTAGCGACCATATGGAAGAATTTAGTATTAGCATCCCCTTCTGTCAGCCACTTGACCCTTGATCGTTGTCGCCACATGATCTCCTCCTGAATATAAGTTTCCTGAATATCTTGTCTGCATGTCGTCAATCTTTGAAATTGGTATTCATCTAGGTCGCCTGCTTCCTCCATCCTTTCCAGTTCCTCGATTTCGTCGAGGGTGTCCTCTTTTCTTTTGAACACGTTTCCGAAAGTCTCGCTATTCCATCTTCGTAGCCTTCTTCTCAGAGTAGCCAATTTTTTATTAAGTCTTGCGGCTGGTTCTACCAAGTTGATGACCTCTTCCCAGGTGCTATTGACCATGTCATGGCATTCGTTTTTAGTCAGCCACATTTTCTCGAACCTGAAGATTTTCTGTTTTCTTCTTCTCTCTTCTCCCGTCTCAATGAGGATCGGAACATGGTCCGAGGTATTCCGAACACAAGATCTACCCATTGCTAAGGAAAACTTATTTTCCCAATCAGTGGATACCAGGATCCTATCAAGCTTCGCGAGACTCGGTTTCCTTCGTCGGTTAGACCACGTAAAGCTTCGGTCATTAATTGGAATGTCCACCAACTTCAAAGTTGATATGATCTGATTGAATTTCCTCCTATCATGTCCATTTCCAAGACTTCTCTTTCTCTTAATAGTATGTCTAACAATATTGAAATCCCCCCTACTACCCATGGCAGGCTCCATTTTCCCCTGATGTGTATTAGCTCATCCCAGAATTGTTGCCTGTGGGATCTCTCATTAGGGCCATACACAGCCGTGATGGTTTCCCGCCACCCGTCGCTCTTTCTTTGTACGACCACTGAAATAGTAAAGTTCCCAACCCAGTCATCCAGTAAATCATATTTACTGGTATTGACTCCTACCATAACACCCCCCCCCCCTGACGCCCCTATAGCGTCCCTTACCCTCCACCCCTGGATGTGGTCTAGCTTCAGACCCCTGAAGACCGCTTCAGTTGGTTGCGCTAATTTAGTTTCTTCTAAGCAGACAATATCGCTATTGTTTTTCCTAATAACCTCCCCTACCATTCTGCGCTTGGCAGCTTTTCAAGCCCCCTGACGTTCCAGAAAATGATGTTACACATAAAGACTATCTTTCCCACCCTCTTCCTGTAGGGTTGCATCCAACTCTGCAGGAATATGGGATACGCATTCTACTTGCATTTCCCCTTCCAGGGCCCGTTGGGCTTTATCAATATTCTCCAGTTCCCTATCCCGAATAACATCAATAATATTTGTGTGTGTGTCGTGATGCAGATGAATACCATAAATGTTTGCAAGCTGAATTAACAAATGATCTGGAATAGTGCCAAAAATAGAGATATTTGAATTTGTACCTGCGATGTATTCATAGCTTTTCCGCTTTCCCACCTTTTTGTAAATTTCTTTGACAGTCATTGGCTTTTCCCCTTTGCTTCGCTGTCTAACACTGCGTCTGAACCCCTCCTTCCCTGTGACCTTTTTTTTGTTCTTACTCGTTTCTACCACTGTTCCTTCCTCGGCAATACTTAAAATGTATTTGTCATCTCCCGATTGTATGTCTTCAGACCTGTTGGAATCCGTTTCTGACTCAGAGGAAACCTCTGCGTTCTGCTTATTATCTGCCGCCCAGTTGCTCAACATAGCCTTCACTCTCTTTTTAACTTCCCTCTGCACTCTTTTTTCCACCTCCTTTTTTAGCAACTCTTCAAATTGTGGTTCCTCCTCAAGGTCTTCAACTTGGGTAGCTTCTTCTTGATTAAATTTTTCATTGCGTGCATGGGGCTCTACCTCAGACCCTTGTTCACAGCCCACTTCCCCCTGGCCCATATAATTTTCTTGAGTTTCCTTAAGCATTCTATCCTGGCCTTTAGTCTGTTGTGACTGTGGACAAATCGTCATCATCTTAGCTCCCTTATCCAAAGTAACTAGAGAAGTCCATCTCCTACCTACTGACGTGACTCCCTTAATTTCCTCTTTGTTTTGTACTTTTTCTATCCCAAGTTCCATACTTGCCATAGCCATTGTCCTTGCTACACCCTCACCCCTAATCTCCTTGGGCCCCAAAAGCGTCACACCTTCCCGACTTCCCCCTGGACCCCCTCCTTGCGCCGCTGTGTCTTCTTGAGATCCAAACTGTACCATGCTATTAGTACCTTCACCTTGAGCTTCGTCACCTTGACAGCCCAAGTTTTCCATCATTTTCGTCCCATCACCTTGATAGCCCAAGTTTTCCGTCAGTTTGGTCCCATCATCTGCCGCATCTCGACGTACAATCCTTGTACGTTTACCGAATGAGAACTCCCCCACCATAGGATCTTCTCCCTCATTGTGATCCTTGTTGATGATCGGTCGATGCTCAGGTCGAGCCGGTCGATGTGCAGTTTGAACCGCTTCAGAGTCCCGAAACGATACCTCTCCTTTGAATCCATCGTCGTTCCGATAGGACCTGATCCCATCTCCATCTTCATGTATTTTCTTTCCTGTGGCAATTTCTGCCCATCTCCTCGCCGTCCGTTCTCCTTCTTCTTCGTCAAACAGTTTTTTGTAGATAGTTTTCTTATGCGGTATCTCCTTCCTCGCTTCTCTTTCCCCCCCATCTTTCTCGACCGAAACTTCCACCATGAAGCTCCTGTTCTCTACCATGACCCTCATCCACCTAGGTAATCTTTCATCCCCCTGAGGTAAGAGTTTAACCCTTGCCGTTCCGGTTGCCTTCGCCGCCGTTTTGGCGTCCATCTCGACCACCGTTCTGTAACTACGTAAGACGTCTTGGAATCCCGCAATCTCCCAGCAATGGAAAGGCAGCCCCAATATCGATATCCAAAGGCCCCTCTCATCGTTGAGAGTGATCGCACCCTCAATCCCCATCCAGTGATTGATGGATATCCCAAATTGTCCACCAATAATTTTCAACTCCGTGCGACGCGCCAAAGCCGCAACTCCTTCGAAAGTGAGGAACTCTGCTATCCAATAATCTTTAACTTTATGCAGCACCCAAGATCGTTGCTTGAAGGATACTGATAACTGCTTCAGACCAGTAACGACCTCCTCTGTCGACGGTGCTCCTCTCACCGCCCTAATAACCCCCATCTTCGCCTTGAGATTCATCTTGTTGTGGCGCATTTCTTCTGTGAGCGACATGACAGCGCTACAAATCTCCACCCGTTTAACCGCATAACGCTCGTCTCGTCCCTGCCTCCCTCACCGTTTCTCTCCTCTAACCGCACATGAATGCACCTTGTGACCCGGTTCTTTGCACTCAAAGCAAACGAACACCCCATACTGGTAGTCCTCCTTCCGGTGTTGGTTGCCGCAAAACAGACACATTATATCCCTCAGCTTAGCTTTCGTCGCTTCTGCTTTTTTAGTCGACTTGGACTTGTACACCTCCCAGCCATCCTCCTCAGCGATGTCTTCATTGCGTGCTCCCCCCCCCCCTCTCCGACGTACCTCCCAAACAGAAGCTCGTATTTATATGTTAGTCATTGTTATCTTTACATTAGTCTCCACTTAAGTTAGAAGCTCTCTCGAGTGACTAATATTTAGAACAAAAATTACAATTTATGTGGGGGGATTGGGGCTAATGAATGAATGTGAGAGTTGTTATGGACAAACATGCTTTAAACCCTTTCTATCTTGGGTAATGCTACACCTACTACCAAATCTACGACATTTTCCTTTACTACCTTAGGTGGCACGCTATTAGGTTGTAGAAGCATCCAATAGTAGTGTGCTACCTAAGGTAGTGTTGCCACTAAATTTGGTGTGGGGACAAACAGATGGTATTTATGGATTCTTAGGAAAACTGAGTAGCAAACCTGTATACCTGTTCCGTCAGAGTTTGACGCTGACTCCTGCCGTACACCTGCAAAAAGTGCGAGACACCGGGGTTGTTCCCGGCGATGCACCCTCCGATGCTCAAGCCAGTAATCAGGGAAGATTATGAAAGAGCGCAAAAACTGGTGAAAGATTGATTACCTCTTAATGAAGATGGATGGGGGGTATTTATAGGCGTCTTAGGGATTGGATTAGGAATGTAATCCCCGTGATCTGGTAAGGAATCTTCTCCTTGTGAACAGATTGGGAATGTAATCCCTAATTCCCAGTGGAGGGATGGGCATGAATCAGGGCCGTTGATTAGGATTTAATCAGAAACCCTAATTCTATCCCTCTGGATTGGGCTTTCAACTGGTCGAAACCCGCACCCGATTGTGGTGGATCCGTTCGCGGGTCATTGGGTCTTTGACGATAGAGATCCAGTACCCATCTCAGACCCATTGGTAGGTGAAATTACCGTTTTACCCCTGGGCTTCAGGATTCGTGTCCGATTTGGACGGTTCCGATTAAACCCCATTTTTAGCCATATCACGAGCCCCCCACTCCCGAAGACTGAGCTTGATCAGCCTTTGAGGAGTAGTTTTACTGTTTTAATGGCTAATGGAGTTATATCGGAGCCCAAATGGAAGGTTTCGAATCTTGAAGGAGGTAGTGTGGTGATTTTCCAAGTGGATTGAACTCTGAGTCGCTCCTGAGCTCTCATGGTCATGTGGAGTTCTCGTATGAATATCCTTTTATCTTTGCGAAGTGTCGATTCGTCGTTCGGGGGTCTTTGAAGATTTTTCCTGGCAATAATTGCTCGTTTGGGGACTAGAAAATGCTTTCCCACCCCTACAATTGCTTTCCATGAATTCTTCCTTAATCCCCCAAATTTTTAATTGTTTTTTCGCGATATCTTGGTGGACAGTTCGGCCCTTTTACCTTCGTTGTGCAGCCCACATACTTGTTTCACACTTCTGACCCCTTCCAGCGCTCGCTGCCAAGGAGGCCAAGGTCCGCAGGTGGTTTGGCACCTCTTTCCGAAGGGGAGAGGGACCTCGGCTATGTTGTGAGAGCTGAGAGGGAGTTCGGCAAAGTCCGAGGTCCAATCATTCCACGTAATAGGGTCGGTGCCAAGAGCGCTCGGCAGCGGGTGCCGAACCCCAAATTTTCCTCCATAACGGGGTCGGTGTTAAGAGCGCTCGGCAGCTGGTGCCGAACCCTAATTTTTCCCCCATAACGGGGTCGGTGTCAAGAGCGCTCGGCAGCTGGTGCCGAACCCCAATTTTTTTCTCATAACAGGGTCGATGTCAAGAGCGCTCGGCAGCTGGTGCCGAACCCCAAATTTTCCCCCGTAACAGGGTCGGTGTCAAGAGCGCTCGGCAGCTGGTGCTGAACCCCAATTTCTCCCCCATAACGGGGTCGGTGTCAAGAGCGCTCGGCAGCTGGTGCCGAACACCAATTTTTCCCCCATAACGGGGTCGGTGTCAAGAGCACTCGGCAGCTGATGCTGAACCCCAATTTTTTCCCCATAACAGGGTCGGTGTCAAGAGCGCTCGGCTGCTGGTGCCGAACCCCAATTTTTCTCCCGTAACAGGGTCGGTGTCAAGAGCGCTCGGCAGCTGGTGCCGAACCCCAATTTCTCCCCCATAACGGGGTCGGTGTCAAGAGCGCTCGGTAGCTGGTGCCGAACCCCAATTTTTCCTCCATAACGGGGTCGGTGTCAAGAGCGCTCGGCAGCTGGTGCCGAACCCCAATTTTTTCCCGTAACAGGGTCGGTGTCAAGAGCACTCGGCAGCTGGTGCCGAACCCCAATTTTTCCTCCGTAACAGGGTCGGTGTCAAGAGCGCTCGGCAGCTGGTGCCGAACTCCAATTTCTCCCCCATAACAGGGTCGGTGTCAAGAGCGCTCGGCAGCTGGTGCCGAACCCCAATTTTTCCCCCATAACGAGGTCGGTGTCAAGAGCGCTCGGCAGCTGGTGCCGAACCCCAATTTTTCCCCGTAACAGGGTTGGTGTCAAGAGCGCTCGGCAGCTGGTGCCGAACACCAAGACTTGGGTTTTTTGGGCGTAGGATGCACTGCGGAGTTGGTGGCTTCTGCGCAGCTGGCAGACGTGGCAGTCATTAAACGTGAAGGCTTCTGAACTTCTGACAGCTCTGACAGATAAGATGCTCATTTAATGCTGTGACCTCCGAGCTCCTGTCAGATGGGACAGTAATTAATGCGGTGTACGGGTTGGCGTGGTAAACAAGGCGACGATTGATGTCGCTTTTGTCGTTTTGTGTGAATGGGCCGGTAGTACAAGCCCATTAACCTCGTTTGGCGCGCCCTTCTCTATAAAACCCCACCCCCCTCTCTCATTTTTCACTTCTCTTCTCTTTTGCTCAGGCGATCTTTTGTGCTAAGCGAGTGTTTCCGGTGGTCGACGTTCGTTTTCTGGTGAAGTTTCCGGCAGCTAATCTTTTAAGGTAACTTATCCTTAGTTTACTTCATAGACTATGTCTCTTGCTTCTGTCTCCGAGTCGACCTCTTGGTCCGAGCCCTCCCTTGAAGTTGTCGAAGATCGTACTCCGACCAAGGGCAAGAAGGTGTTCGGCAAAGATTCGATTGTGGAGGATCCGAGGCGTATGGGGGAGTTCGGGAGATTGCCGGGGCAGCTGACTGGGCTTCACAGAGTTCGGGAGCTTCCGGAGGATCAAGCCGAGCGAATTGTTCATGGGAGGGGGAGGTCCTTCGAGGAGAATGCAGCGAGGGAGACGACGGAGGCGGACGAGACAGTGTCGATCCTTCGCGAAGAGGACTTGGGAGTGATCCGGGACTGTTTCCAGATCCCGGATGAGTACGAGCTCATGTTGTCGGGTCCCGGGGTTAGGGCCAACTCGCCGCTGCCAGTGACCATGTGTTGCTGGCCGGTCGACGCCTTCATCGTCGGGGCTCGGCTACCTCTCCATACGTTCGCTGTTACCGTGCTGAGTTGGTTCGGGGTCAGCCCCATCCAACTCATGCCGAACGCATGGAGAGTGATAAATGGCTTCGTACTACACTACCAAGCTGCGGGGATCGAGCCGGAGCTGAACGTGCTTCGGACACTCTATCGGCTACACCAGGGGAACAAGTCGGAGTACCAATACTATTTGGCTCCGAGGCACGGCGGCAGGCTCGTCATATGCCCCGACTCCATCAAGCACTGGCGTGACAAGTTCTTGATAGTGCGGAGTCCGGAGGCCTGGCCGATCCCCTCCGGTTGGGTGGAAGGGGTGCCGAAGAGGACGAGGGCGCTGCCCAAGCTTCGTCCCGAGGAAGAAGAGGCAGTCCGGACACTTCTCGATCGGCCGAAGTACGATTGGAAGGAGCTGACCGAGGACGTCCTGTTCAAGGGGGGCTCTGTCGCGTAGATCCCAGTACGAGGCTTCTTTTTACTTTGTTTCTCATATTTTATTTTGCCTGAGTTGTATTGTGCTAACGAACTTTTGTCTTTAATGCAGAGATGATGGACTATGATGCGGTGCTAGCTTTGAGGGCAAGCCTTGCCAGTAAGGCGCCGAAGAAGCGCAAGAGGGTGGCCACCAAGTTGCCGACCCCGAAGACTCCGCGAGTCACTGCTTCGGTCAAGGTGGAGACCCTCGATAGCCCGGTCGTCGTCGGTGCAGGTGCCTCGACGTCCACGGGGGTCGGCGAGTTCCCCATCGCCGCAGCCCTCAGTATGACGATGCCGCTGCTGACAGTGGTGGCCGAGGAGCTCCTGACCGAGGAGCACAGGAGGATCCACATTCCGGACTGGCAAGTTCGGAAGCACGATGGATTCCTCGGCAACACCCTGGCGAGCATGCAGGCCGTCAAGCACCTGGCGACGCCGAAGGATCGCGCCGCCATGGAGGCCGGGCAGGAAGGTGACGACGTCATCGAGATCGCTCGTTCGGCCGTCTCGGTAAGCATTCGATTTTTGCCTTCGTTGAATTTCTTCAGTTGAAATTTTCCCAACTCTTTAAGTTCTTCTCTCCTTGTCGCAGATCGTCGTCCACTTCGGACAACTCACCGAGAGGTTATCAGCTCTGGAGAAGGAGCTGAAGCAGGAGTCCGACCAGGCTCGGAAGGAGGCAGCTCGGACGGGAAACGAGCTCAACAAGCTTCGGGTCGAGCACGAAGGGAGGAAGGCGAGGGTCGAGTACCTCGAGGGCGAGGTGGCAAAGCTGGAGGGCGACCTCCTTCGCCAGAAGGAGGAGGCGGCCAAGCATTTGGCCGAGGCTGAGGAGGCTAAGGCTGCGGCAGTGAAGGCAGCAGAGGACGCGACCCTGGCGAAGGCGCAGGGTTACCTCGCCCAAAATATGGCCAAGGCTTATGCCCAAGCCATCGCCCGGGTGACGGAAACGTACCCCGACGTGGACTGCTCGGGATGGAGACTATTCCCGGGGCACGTTGAGGGCTTCGACCCCGAATCAGAGGGGGAAGAAGAGGAAGGGGAGGACGAGCCCGATACCGAAGTCGAAGTCATCGGCAAGGTCCCGAACACCGCGGTTACTCCGCTGGCGGTGGTGCCCCCTTCGGAGACGCCGACCCCCACCCATGCTCCCCGCCCAGGGAAAGAGGTCGCGCCCTGACTCCGCTTGTTTTTTCTTCTTTTTCTTTCTTTTTGAAGTGTAATGCCTAATAGCGGACTGGTCACCGCTGTTTTGAAATGAATGAAAAACTTAATCTTTTTGGGTTCGGCTCTGTCCTTTTTTTTTTCACCTATTGTTAAGAGTTTGAAAGTCTTGTTTGAAAATTCTTGAAGTGCTGGATTTCGGCAATGTTTAAAATTTTGTTGCTTGTCTCAACTTCTTTTCAGCTTGTGGTGGTTACTCAAGACGTCGAGCCCTCACCCTCGGATGACAACGCTCGGGCCGAGGCTGGCTTAGGGGCGACGAGGCTGTACTTGGCGAGGTGCCGAGAGCGGCTCTATGAAGTTGAGCTGGAATTGCGCCGAGCCGAAAGCGAGTGGAACCATCTTCAACTCATCCTAGGTCGGCGAGACATCGAGATCCGGCATCTGGAGAGCAGGATCGCCGAGATGACCCCCCTAGGAGAGGACGATGGTTCATCGACCGCATATAGCTACGGCCTTCAGATCAAGTGTATTCGGCACAACTTGTCCAAAATAACAGCGGAGAGGGACGATCTGCTTTCCGAGATCCGCCACTTGCAAACTGTAGAGGCGGAGCTTCGGACGGAGGGAGAGGGGCTGACGGCCGAGGTGGCCAAACTGACGACCGAACGGGACGAACTGACGGCTGAAGTTGACGCACTGAAGAGGGCTATGGTTGACAAGAGTATCGAAGTCACTCATCTTCGCCGTCTCATAGCCAGTCGCTCTGGCGTGCCGGACTCCGCAATACCCCCTCGCTTCGAGGTCAATGTAAAAGATGACTCTCTGAGGGAGCGGATTCCGAGCTAGAGGCGGTGGTTGCTCATCTGAAACCGCGCTCAGGGCCAATCAACGTCAGGAGCACTTCGTGTACTCGCACGGAGAGCGATCGAGGCATCACGTTCTATGAGCTCGCGACCCATCAGCGCATCGGCCATCCTAGTTTGGGGGACACGCAAAGTACTGTGGTCATCTGGTCGGGAGGAGCATCTGTCGGAGTGGCTGCTAGGAGCGGTGCCGAGGACACATCTCAATTTGCCGGATTGGGGTCGAGCTCCGGAGATAAACGTCGCCGCCCTCAAGTGTCTTTGAAGCGGAACGCCCCGGTGCCACGGAAGCGCTGAAGACCTCGTTTTTGGGAGCTTTTGTATTTAGCCTAAGTGTAATAAGTCGGCATTGTAACTTTCGCTTTTCAACGGCTTGTAATCTTTGTTGTATGGAAGAGTCACTTTGTACGGCATCCCAATTATTATAATATTTCTTTCTCAAACTCGCGTGCTTCTTGTAGCTTCGTGTAGTTGTTTCGTTTGTGACTGTGTTCGTCATGCCGAGGTCCCTGAGTTAGTCTTTTGCTCGTGCGGGGTTCGGCGACATGAGCGTTCGGCCGGTGGTGCCGAGCTGCGCTTCGATCACTCGATCTCACAAACTGGCGAGCTACTTCTAGCTCGCTTGGAAGCGAACTTGCAAAGTAGAATCGATAACTTAAGTTCAACGGTTATGGGAGCAATTCCGAATGGCGAACTACTTCTAGTTCGCTTAGGAGCAAACTTGCAAAGTAGAATCGAGCCAAGTGTTGGACTCCGAACCATCGTTAGATTAGTTTAATGGTTGTGGGAGCAATTCCGAATGGCGAACTACTTCTAGTTCGCTTAGGAGCGAACTTGCGAAGTAGAATCGAGCCAAGTGTTGGACTCCGAACCATCGTTAGATTAGTTCAGCGGTTGTGGGAGCAATTCCGAATGGCGAATTACTTCTAGTTCGCTTAGGGGCGAACTTGCGAAGTAGAATCGAGCCAAGTGTTGGACTCCGAACAATCGTTAGATTAGTTCAACGGTTGTGGGAGCAATTCCGAATGGTGAACTACTTCTAGTTCGCTTAGGAGCGAACTTGCGAAGTAGAATCGAGCCAAGTGTTGGACTCCGAACCATCGTTAGATTAGTTCAACGGTTGTGGGAGCAATTCCGAATGGCGAACTACTTCTAGTTCGCTTAGGGACGAACTTGCAAAGTAGAATCGAGCCAAGTGTTGGACTCCGAACCATCGTTAGATTAGTTCAACGGTTGTGGGAGCAATTCCGAATGGCGAACTACTTCTAGTTCGCTTAGGGGCGAACTTGCGAAATAGAATCGAGCCAAGTGTTGGGCTCCGAACCATCATTAGATTAGTTCAACGGTTGTGGGAGCAATTCCGAATGGCGAACTACTTCTAGTTCGCTTAGGGGTGAACTTGCGAAGTATAATCGAGCCAAGTGTTGGACTCCGAACCATCGTTAGAGTGAAGAGTGAAAGCAGAGAGATGTAAACAATAGTAAAGTATGAGAAAGCTTTCTTTATTAATGATTAATAGTTGGCTGCTTCTAAAGTTGCTAGCCGTTATTACAAGAGAGAAAACAAAAGAAAAGCAAAACAAGTAATAGGAGTGGAACGGTTCGACATCCCCAAAATACTTAGAGAGGCGTTGGTGCCTTCTCTTGGTATTTTAAGAGATGGTCGGCATTCCAAGTCCTGGGAATCTCCCTGCCGTCGAGATTTTCTAGTCTGTATGTGCTGGGCCGAACCACTTTTGCGATCTTGTAAGGTCCCTCCCAATTTGGGGCCAATTTGCTCTTCTGTCCTGGGAATGAGATGACTAAGTTTCTGAGGACCAGGTCCCCTTCTTTGAGGTCCGTAAGGCGGACTCTTTTGTTGTATGCCAACTCGATCCTTCTTCGGTAACTTTGTTGACGAATGGCAGCTCGTTCTCTGATCTCATCTATCAGGTCTGGATTTGCTCTGAGTTCTCTGGCATTTTGCTCTTCTTCATAAGCTATTAGACGAGGAGAGGGTATTCCGACTTCTAGGGGGATGATGGCCTCGGACCCATAGGTGAGATTAAATGGGCTCTCTCCTGTGGGGGTCCGTTTAGTGGTGCGGTAGTTCCACAGCACGTTGGGAAGCTGATCGACCCATAAGCCTTTGGAACACTTATCTAACCTCTTCTTAATGCCGGAGAGGATCTGTCAGTTAGCATTTTCGGCTTGGCCATTCGACTGGGGATGAGAAACGGAGGAGAACCGGTATTGGATGGCAAGGTCTTCGCATAGGGCTCGGAAGGCGGCCCCGGTGAATTGTGTTCCGTTGTCTGTTATCAGGACCCTAGGGACGCCGAATCGGCAGATCACGCTCTTCCAAAAGAACTGAACAACCTTGCTCTCAGTGATCGTGGCCAGGGGCTCGGCCTCTATCCATTTCGAGAAGTAGTCGATCGCCACGACTAAGAATTTGAACTGTCCGGGAGCTGGCAGAAATGGTCCTAGTAAATCCATCCCCCACATTGCAAAGGAGATCGGACTTGATAGGGAAGTGAGAGGAGCTTGTGGGAGGCGTCGGATGTCGGAGTACTTCTGACAGGAGCTGCATTGCCGAACGTGCCGTTCGGCATCTCGTAGGTGAGTGGGCCAGAAGTATCCGTAATTCAACACTTTGCGGGCCAAGAATCTGGATCCCGAATGTGCCCCGCCGATGCCCTTATGAAGCTCTTGTAGGGCGTAGTCTGCCTGCTCGGGGGAGAGGCATCTCAGGTAAGGTCGGCCATCTACCTGTGTGAAGGAGCGTTTGTATAAGATTCCTCCAATCAGTGTGTAACGCTCGGCTCGGGTTCTCACTCTTCGAGCTTCCTTGGGATCTTCGGGGAGGAGTCCATCCCTTAAGAATTCGACGAGGGGTTTCATCCAGTTGTCTTCGAGCAGGACAGGCAGCGACTCCATAGAGTCGGGAGTTTTGTCCTCAATACTCGGCTTCAGAAGGACCTCTTTCAAGACGATATGCTTGAGACCTTGAAGGGAGGAAGAGGCTAGTTTGGAGAGGGCATCGGCTTGAGCATTTTCTTCCCAGGGTATGCATTGGATGAAGGCTTCTTCAAATAGTGCCATGAGGCTCTTCACCTTGGCTAAGTATTTAACCATCCTGTCATCACGTGCTTCATACTCGCCGAGGACCTGATTCACGACTAGTTGAGAGTCGCTAAAAATCTAGAGGCGTTGGGCCCCTGCATTTCGAGCCATTCCAAGGCCGGCTATGAGTGCCCCGTATTCTGCTTCGTTGTTCGAGGCCTTGAAGCTGATACGGAGGGAGTATTGGAGGATGAAGTCATCTGGGCCTGCTAGAATGACCTCTGCCCCGCTTCCCTCATTGCAGGAGGATCCGTCCACATAAACCAATCAGACTGGTGGTCCCTTCACTGTTTGGCTGGACTCGGGGATGGTACTTTCAACTATGAATTCTGTTAAGGCCTGAGCCTTGATCGCGGTCCCAGGCTGATAAGTTATATCATGCTGGCTCAGCTCGATAGACCATTTCATAAGGCGACCCGAGGTTTCTGTCTTGTGGAGGACCTGCTTCAGCGGTTGGTCGGTTAGAACGACTACCGAATGGGACTGAAAGTACGGACGAAGTTTTCTCGCGGCCATCACCAAGGCGTAAGCCATCTTTTCTATTTTCGGATAGCGGAGCTCGACATCCCGAAGTACCTTGCTCACGTAGTAAATGGGCTTTTGAGCCCGGTCTTCTTCCCTTACCAAAACTGCACTGAGGGTCTGCTCGGAGGCTGCCAGGTAGAGGTAGAGGGGTTCACCGGGAATCGGTTTGCTGAGGAGAGGGGGATTGACGTGGTAAGCCTTGAGCAGGTCGAAGGACTCCTGTTGCTGTTGCCCCCATTCAAAACCTTTAGCCCCTCTGAGGGCTTTGAAGAAGGGAAGGCATTTCTCCCCGAACTTCGAAAGAAAGCGCCCTATGGCGGCTAGGCAACCTGTTAACCTCTGAACTTCTTTAACATTCTTGGGAGGGGCCATGTCTAGTATGGCCTTGATTTTCTCAGGATTTGCTTCAATTCCTCGTTGGCTAACCATGAAGCCGAGGAACTTTCCTGACGAGACTCCGAATGCACATTTGTTCGGATTGAGTCTCATGTTGTGCTTTCTCAGAACATCAAACGCCTCTTGGAGGTCGGTTACATGATCAGGGCCTCGGATGCTTTTTACAAGCATGTCGTCAACATACACTTCCATATTGCAGCCGATTTGAGCTTGGAAAACCTTGTTGACGAGGCGTTGGTATGTGGCTCCGGCATTCTTCAAACCGAAGGGCATGACCCGGTAGCAATAGAGGCCCTGGTCGGTCACGAATGAGGTCTTCGGGATATCCGGAGGGAACATCTGAATCTGGTTGTAGCCTGAGAAGGCATCCATGAAGCTGAGGAGCTTATGTCCCGAGGTGGCGTCGATCAGAGTGTCAATACTCGGAAGAGGGAAGGGATCCTTGGGGCAAGCCTTGTTGAGATCGGTAAAATCAATACAAATCCTCCAAGTCCCATTGGACTTCTTCACCATTACTACATTCGACAACCACTCGGGGTAGTTCACCTCTTGTATGAACCGGGTCTTCAAGAGCTTGTCCACCTCCTCTTTTATGGCTAGCTGGCGCTCGGGGGCGAACTTGCACCTCTTCTGCTGGACCGGTTTGGACCCCAGATCAACGCTGAGGTAGTGGACTAAGAGCTCTTCGGAAATTCCGGGCATGTCTGCAGCTGACCAAGTGAAGAGGTCTCGGTTCCTTCGGATGCACTGTACAATGTCCGAGCATAGGGCGGACGGAAGGGTCGTGCTTACAAAGAACTTTCGAGTTGGATCCTGCTCAGAGAAGAGCACTTCTTCCAATTCGTCCACCGGTTCGGACGTCGGTCGGGCAGCATCTAGTGGGATTTCCAGAGTTTCTAAGGAGAGGACTGAACCGAGGGTAGAGGTCATGTAGCACTTACGTGTCGTTTCCTGATTGCCCCTTACTTCCCCTACTCCGGCCCAAGTTGGAAATTTCATTTTGAGGTGATAGGCAGAGGGGACGGCTTCAAGGGCAGCTAGGCCGGGCTGACCCAGAATGACATTGTAGGCTGCGGGGACATCTACGACCATGAAGTCCATCGACTCCGTTCGGGTAGTAGAAGTTTTGCCAGTGGTTACGTCGAGGGTGATCACCCCTTTAATAGTCACTGGCACTCCCGTGAACCCATGGAGCGTGTAGCCGGCGGGCTTGAGTCTGTCTCGGGAGAGCTTCAGGCCTTTGAAAGCGGCGAGGAAGTGGATGTTAACGGAGCTACCATTGTCCACTAGGATCCTCTCCACCTTGAAGTTAGCCATGTGGAGGCTGATGACGAGTGCGTCACAGTGGGGGGTGCGGACACCTTCAAGATCTTCGTCTGAAAATATGACAGGCACTCCGAGGCCTTTCGGAGGAGGGGTGGCACGGACCGAATTGACTTCTCTTATAAATGCCTTTCGAGAGGAGTTCGAGGAGCCCCCATTGGGCCCCCATGGATGAGGTGGAGGACACGCTCCTCTTCGAAGTCGGGCGTTTCTTCGCGTTTCGGGCGCTTATTAGTCCCCCGAGGTGGGGGAGGAAGGTCCGCTCGGTCCTTTCTCACGAATCTGGTCAGCTGCCCCCTCTGGATAAGGGCCTCTATTTCATTCTTCAAGGCCCGACAATCGTTGGTGTCGTGGTCGTGGTCCCGGTGATAACGGCACCATTTCTCTTTATCCCGTTTCTTGGCGGGGGTGTTCATCCTCGGAGCAGGGGGTATGACTCCTTCCTTCTCAACTTCCATTAGAATGGTAGAGACATTGGTGGTGAAAGGAGTAAATTTCTCGAATCTGGGGGGAGGTCGGCGCTGGCCGGCATTATCCTTTTGGAGCTTCTTGGCTCCTTCCTCTTCTGTTCCCTTTCTCTTAAACTCGGAGGAAGACCCCTCCAAGTTGAGGCGGTGCTCGGCTTCTTCGGCCCGAATATACTTTTCACTACTGAGGAGGAGGTCCGAGAAGTTCTGTGGGGGCTTCTTGGCGAGGGAGGAGCGGAGGTTGGAATTGAGTACATTGGATTGAAATGCTGCTGCTGCGACCGACTGGTCGAGGGATCCTATGGACCTGGCTTCAGCTGTGAACCTCTTCACATAGTCTCTCAACTTCTCACCCTTCTTCTGGTGGAGGTATAGTAGCGAGATGCTGGTCTTCTCAGTTCTACGGCTACTTACAAAATGGGTGACGAAGAGGGTCTCGAATTTCTCGAAGGAGAATATTGAGGAAGGGGCAAGGCGAGAGTATCATTCTCGAGCTGGACCCTTGAGAGTTGCGGGGAAGGTTTTACAGAGTAGAGCATCGGAAGCTTGGTGGATGAGCATTAGGGTCTTGAAGCTCTCGATGTGATCGACGGGGTCAGTCTCCCCGGAGTAGGTCTCAAATTGAGGAGGCTTGAAGCCGATTGGTATGGGCGTATCCATTATAGTTCGGGAAAAAGGAGGTCTGCTAGAACGAAGGGTCCTTCCTCTAAGTTCTTCCTCTCGGTCTAACTGACCCAAGCGCCTCTCCATCTTATGGAGGCGGCGATAGACTGCCTCATCCCTCCGATGGTAATCTGGGGAGGCTCTTGACTGATTTTCATACGAGGGAGAGCGGGGGCTACGACGACGGTACCTCCTGGAACGGCGAGGACTTGGTATGTAGCAGAGGTTATTAGGAGCTTGTGGAGGAGTTAGGGACCGCTGGCGAGGACTTCGGACCGGAGGAGGAGAGGGAACCTTTGGAGCATTGGTGTTATTGGGACGGAGGTTGAGAGCTTGTAGGACGGTTGCTTGGAACTGCTGGAACTCGGCACGGGTGATGGGTGCCTCATCGTTCCTAGGCTGTTGGCGACCTGCAGGGGAGTGTGGCATTCTTCTGTAATGCTCGGGGGACTCTCTCCGCCCTCTTCGGATCGGAGACCTTCTGTAGTCTCGGCGGTGGGGGCTTCGCTCATCCGGACGTTGTTGGCGGGAGGCTCCCTCTCGGGCCCGCTTTTCATCCAGACGGTGGCGAAGATCCACATCTTTCGGCTGATTGGGGACTTTTTGTTGGAAGTCAGAAGCTCGGGGATTATGGGAAGCCATAGAATCCGAAGAGGCATTGTGGATTGAGACATGATCCTGATGGAGAGGTTGTTTCTGAGGGTTAGGACCCTTAGGAGGTGGCTGATTCGGAGGAGGAGGAAGGTCCTGTTGGAGTGGGTCTTCCGCTGGAGGAGGAAGTTGCCCCTGCTGTTGGGTAGGTTGGATGGGAATTTCTTGCTGCTGATCGGGATTGGGTCCTCGGTTGGACCCTCTGGATCTGACTTTCCTAGGAGGCATGGCCGGAGAAGATCTGACCAACGGGAAGAGGGGAGGTTGCTATTCGTTAGTTTCCCACAGACAGCGCCAATCTGTTGCCGCTAAATTTAGTGTGGGGGCAAACAGATGGTATTTGTATATTCTTAGGAAAACTGAATAGCAAACTTGTATACCTGTTCCGTCGGAGTTTGACGCTGACTCCTGCCGTACACCTGCAAAAAGTGCGAGACACCGGGGTTATTCCCGGCGATGCACCCTTCGATGCTCAAGTCAGTAATCAGGGAAGATTATGAAAGAGCGCAAAAACTGGTGAAAGATTGATTACCTCTTAATGGAGATGGATGGGGGGTATTTATAGGCGTCTTAGGGATTGGATTAGGAATGTAATCCCCGTGATCTCGTAAGGAATCTTCTCCTTGTGAACAGATTGGGAATGTAATCCCTAATTCCCAGTGGAGGGATAGGCATGAATCAGGGCCGTTGATTAGGATTTAATCAGAAACCCTAATTCTATCCCTCTGGATTGGGCTTTCTGCTGGTCGAAACCCGCACCCGATTGTGGTGGATCCGTTCGCGGGTCATTGGGTCTTTGACGATAGAGATCCAGTACCCATCTCAGACCCATTGGTAGGTGAAATTACCGTTTTACCCCTGGGCTTCAGGATTCGTGTCCGATTTGGACGGTTCCGATTAAACCCCATTTTTAGCCATATCAGGTAGTAAAGAGAAATGTAGTAGATTTGGTAGTAGGTGTAGCATTACCCTTCTATCTTTCTCAAACTTCAATCATATGGGGAAAAGGAGTATGAGCAAATTGCTCATTTAGTAAATAAGCAATTGATGATGTGGCATACATGTGATTGGAAATCCTTAAAAGGGTTAGTTGTCCAATGTATCACATGCATGCCACATAATCACTTGCTCATTTACTAAATGAGCAAGTTGCTCATATTCCTTTTACTATATATATATATATATATATATATATATATATATATATATATATATATAATAAAACACAAAGAAAGCTATCAAGTGGCTCTCCTTCAATCCACCCAAAAATCAAAGGCCGAGATCTAACCTCACAATACATATTTTTTTCCCCAAAAGTTTTTTCCCAAAACTCAAATTTAAATCTCCCACATAAAACAACTCCTATATTTATTTAAATTTTTTTTTTCTCTCCCCCTCCTCTTCTATTAAAAAAAATTAAGAAAACACAAATTTTAAAAATTTCAAATTTTTAAAAAAAAAATAAAAATTTTAAAACTTTAAAAATAACTCAAAAAAAATCAAAAAAAAATCATAAAATATGTTTTTTGCTGGACCCCAAAAGTTTCTCCTATAATATGTTTGCTACTTCAATTAATTTGCTGGATCTCCAAAACTATTTTATATGATCAAACAAGATGCACGTTCTGAAGACGTGCCGTAGACACATCTCAACGGGCAAACCTAGTATATATATAAAACAGAGGTACGATTGCCTACTATATCTCTCCACTCAGTGTCGGTTCATAACTGGATAAATGAACATGCAGTATATTCCGTGATCATGTCAGCTACTAAACAATTTGGATTAGTCAACTGAGAAAATTAAAATCATTCAGTAATTAATTCCCTATTTTCCTTTCTCTCTCTGAGATCTGCTAATCTCATGCAATCCACCCTTCAGTTTGAATTAATGGTTAAAGTAAACACGAAATAAACTTATTCATTTGAATTCGACATCATTAACCACCTGTAATCTCCAATTCATCTTTCGCAAATTGATTAAAATCCATGTCATCGTATTAATGTCTAGTTGGGTGTCTCATATTTAGAGGTGCTTAACCGATACTCATGAAATTTAATGGTGTCGAGTTAGGCGCGACAAGAAAACATGCACTGAGCTTTCTCGGCATGAACAAGTTTATTTATTTATTAATGTATCAAATTTACAACATTATATGTAAGTATGGTTTATTAGCCGGCCCGAAGTTCTGAGCATATATGATCACACCAACTTAGACAAACCCTTCGACACCACAAATGGATCTTGCCCGGGGACCGCAGAACTCCCTACCAAGACGCACACACCGATCGAAGGACTGTTTCTGTTTGCAAAGAGTATAGCAGCTCAGAGTTGGATGAGCAAATTTAACAAAGCATCTCCCATATAATTAACCAAATCAGAATATCCTGCATCCTCCTGTATATATATATGTTGTGAAAAGATGGAGCACATGGAAATTAAGAGGGTGCACATTTGTTTAATTCAGCAACTCAGGACAAAATTAAACTGGAAGCTGTATCTCAGGTCTCAATGGGACAAAACCAAACAAAAACATATATAAAACACTGGCAATGTGAGTAGGGAGTGATGTGAAGTGTGCCCATCCTCCATCTTATCAAATACATTTCCATTTCATCCATGTAACTGTGATGAATACAAAATTATCCTTATTATTATTATATCTCTTACATACATTATCTGGCATGCATATTTTCCGTACCTTCTTAGTTTGTTCTTTCTTCCGGTTATGACAACATGTACATTGAGAATTTGATCCATACCCCATTTTACAATCGTCATGAATCTACTAGAAGATTTTGTATACTTTAACATTGTTCCTATCCGTAATCTTATTTCAGTTAAAATAGGGATACAAAATCAAATTCATAGAGGATAAAGATGGGGAGATGGTATTAGACTACAAGTAAAAAACAGAGAGCTAGATCTCTTATCATAAACAAGTAGAAAAGGGAGGAGAGTGACAGACACCTAGATCGATTGATGTAATTGAAGGAAGGGGGAGGAGGTGATGGTACGACTATTTAACTTTAGGAACAAAACAATAACAATATCCGGGTTATGCAGAGGTTGTTATATTTGTTGTACCCACATTTCCCCTCACAAAAAAAAAAAAACCAAAACAAAACAAACAAACAGCTGTCTTTTCTTTTGGATTCCCAGCATTGTCCCTACAACTAGTATTTCTAAAATTGTTTTGTCCCTTTTTGAATTGGGTGTACAATCTAGATCCAAGTATATGGCCAGCTATCCACATGTATGCCCCTTTAGTACGACAGTTTCTTTTGTTTTCTCCTTTCATGTGCTAATAATAATCATGGCATGATTTGTTAACGTAAATCATTCTTCTCCGCTCAACTCGGTTAAATTGTTTATTTACTACACTTTTGTAGGAGATCGTTGTTGTCCGGAGAAAGGAGAAGCGAAGCATTAATTTGTTGGATTTTATGTCTTGCATACTTATTTCGTGTGCAAAAAAATAATGATACAAATAGAGGGTTCGAAGCGAAGGATCGAAAAGAATGAGAAATAGTCAGCAATAGTAGTAGCCAACAGAGAAAGGGACGGTCGACTGTCACCTTCTCGGGTTGATGGTCTGGGAGTTGCGGTCGACCGTCTGCGGCGTTGATAGAATTTTCAGGTGCGAGTTTGTTGATTCGATTGAAGCCAACTTCGTATTCTGATGAGATCGTACGGTTCTAATTGTTTGTTTATCTCTTCAATATACATCGGATGACTATTGTATCAAGATATATAAACTAGGGTTTCTCTAGATTTATAAATACAACATAAACGGCCCCTAAAACAATATAATTCTATTGAGTGCCGAAGAGAAGAAGATAGTACTTCATATGAGAGGGTGGGAAAGTTTCTCCATTGTAAGCAGCAACCAAGTTCCAGTTAGGTCTGAGAGAGGGTCGTGGTGAGAATTGTAATATTCTTGTATTTTCTCTAGTTGGAATAACATCTCGGTTTTTTTTTTCTTCTCTTGATTAAGACAAAAGCTCTGACCGGAACAATTCTTGTGTGTTTTGTGTGATTGGTACGATCTAGTTATGCATGATGATTTATATTGATTGTGTTAAAGACTCAACAAGATCGTCAAATTTTTAACATTATAGAGATTTCAAGCATACATGTCGGTTTCTTGAAAGGTATATCTCTTTTAATTGTAATTCAACTACTTATGTAATAATACATACATTGATCATTGACTACTTAGAGCTGATGAACTGACAATGAAATATGTAATGACATTAATTAATTACAAACCAGAACTGATGTGTGTGCATATAAACAGAATTTTCAGAGAAAAAAACTGTTCAAGGCAGAGATTTCTTCTTTATAGTGTTTTGTCCAGTATTGAGACAGTGATGTCATAGACAACATATCCAGTCTAGCTCTACAGCATCAAGTTGACATGTGGGCCCCTCATGTATTTTAACTAGATAAACATATATACAATTAATGGATCTTGGTCTAGATTGACAAGGCACCTAATTGAATGATACATATGTCTAGATTTATGTCTACTATGTATCTGTTACTTATCTATCATACTATCTATGTTAGTTTTTTTTTCCAAAAAAATAAACACCTTATGATCACTTTATTAATAAAAAATTAACGAAACAAAGTAGAATGATTACAAACTCGGAATCAACCCACATACACAGAAGATGCAAAATCTAAACAACGGACTCTACTGCATAAAGAAGATACAAATATAGATACAACGGTCCAAAATAGTCTATGTCATCCAACATCCCGCGATCGAAGTAGCTACTACTCCTCATCCATACGTAGCTTCTTTCTAGAGCCCGCATAACCTGTCCAATCATGAATGAAAAGAAATTTTTTTTGCATCAGAACATAAAATCTATTGTTGATGTTACGGAAGCATAAGTCATTACGGTCTAGCCATAGACCCCACATCGTTGCGGCAGCCGCAATATTCCAGACCATTCTATCCGCTTTCCTAACTAAGTTTATCCTTCAGTAACCCCAAACCTCTGTGCTCGATCTTGGAATCTCTAGACAACAAAATCCTAACTAACTATTGATGCGGTTTGTTTTTGGGAGATGTGTGGATGCACCGGGCGTGAGTTCTTACTCGATTTGTATTGAAGGAGGAGACTCCTATGTAGACGACCCTCGATTGGGCGAATGGTACTGGGGTAGGCGGTATTGAGGTGGAGGCTGATGCTCGGCTCGGATCCAAGGGTCTCGTGTACCTGCAGACGGTCTCGGAACACCGGGGTTGGTCCCGTTTGAGTGCAGAAGTTTTGATTATCTGGAGAAGGAGTAGGGGTCTGGTATTTATAGAAGAAGCCAACCGGGTCTGGACCCGTTTGGGGCCGGGTCTGGACCCGGTTGCCCGTGTGGCTGAAGTGGTGGAAAACCGGGCGGTATAGGACTGACGTGGCAGACACTGGGGCGGTTTCCGGACTGACGTGGCAGAGGCTCGGGCGGTTTTCCGGTGCTGACGTGGCAGATCCGAAGGATCAGAAGGAGCGTGCATCCTGAGGGGATCCTGTGACCCAGGACGGGCCACGTTATTCATGACCCATATCACAAACCCCACACTCCTGTAGGGTTGGGTGAACCAGCCATGTAGGAGTGATCCTTCGCCTTTGTAGGAAGAGCAAGGTGGAAGGTGCGGTGAGAAAGTAGGTTTTGCTATTTCCAGAAGAGGCCAGGGGGGTAGGAGGAAGGGATCCCTTATTGGAGTTTGCGCGAGATGCTCAATGTAGAAGAGTCAGAGTGACGCTCGCCGAGCCTTAGGGTCGGCAGACGAGCTCCGAGGGTCGGCAGACGATCCCCTCGCTAGTTGGAAGAGCAAGGGGATGTCGAGGTCTGTCGGGTTGGAGCTCGGTTTGCCGAGCGTCTGGGGTCGGCAGGCGAGGGCCCTTACTTGTTGGAAAAGCAAGGGGGCATCGAGGTCCTGTTGGGGCCCGTTTTGTAGAGTACCAAGGGTCGGTGGACGATCTCCTCGCTAGTTGGAAGAGCGAGGAGGAGGCGAGGTCTTCTTCTGGGGCTCGGTTTGTCGAGCACTAGGGGTCAGCAGACGAGTCCTTCGTGACAAGAGGAGGGCTCATGGGGCTCACGGTGCTATCCGAAATCCGAGCCCTTCTGAACAAAGGAGGATAGTTTGGGGCTCGCGGTGCTATCCGAGCTCCGAGCCCCTCTGAATCAAAGGAGGGCAGTTAGGGCTCGCGGTGCTATCCGAGCTCCGAGCCCCTCTGAATCAAAGGAGGGTAGTTGGGGCTCGCGGTGCTATCCGAGCTCCGAGCCCCTCTGAATCAAAGGAGGGCAGTTGGGGCTCGCGGTGCTATCCGAGCTCCGAGCCCCTCTGAATCAAAGGTGGTTAGTTAGGGCTCGCGGTGCTATCCGAGCTCCGAGCCCCTCTGAATCAAAAGAGGGCAGTTGGGGCTCGCGGTGCTATCCGAGCTCCGAGCCCCTCTGAATCAAAGGAGGGCAGTTGGGGTTCGTGGTGCTATCCGAGCTCCGAGCCCCTCTGAATCAAAGGTGGCTAGTTGGGGCTAGAGGTGCTATCCGAGTTCCGAGCCCCTCTGAATCAAAAGAGGGCCGTTGGGGCTCGCGGTGCTATCCGAGCTCCGAGCCCCTCTGAATCAAAGGTGGCTAGCTGGGGCTCGTGGTGCTATCCGAGCTCCGAGCCCCTCTGAATCAAAGGAGAGCAGTTTGGGGCTCGCGGTGCTATCCAAGCGTGGACCCTTCTGTGAAATATAAGGGGAATTATTGGCTCGCAGTGCTATTCGAGCGTCGACCCTTCTGTGAAATAAAAGGGAAATTATTGGCTCGCGGTACTATCCGAGCGTCGACTCTTCTGTGAAATAGAAGGAGAATTATTGGCTCGCGGTACTATCCGAACGTCGACCCTTCTGTGAAATAGAAGAGGAATTATTGGCTCGCGATACTATCCGAGTGTCGACCCTTCTGTGAAATAGAAGATGAATTATTGGCTCGCGCTTCTATCCGAGCGTCGACCCTTCTGGGAAATAGAAGAGGAATTATTGGCTCGCGCTTTTATCCGAGCGTCGACCCTTCTTTGAAATAGAAGAAGAATTATTGGCTCGCGTTACTATCTGAGTGTCGACCCTTCTGTGAAATAAAAGGAGAATTATTGGCTCACGGTACTATCCGAGCGTTGACCCTTCTGTGAAATAGAAGAGGAATTATTGGCTCGCGATACTATCCGAGCGACGAACCCCCTCTGAATCAAAGGATGGCAGTTGGGGCTCGCGGTGCTATCCGAGCTCCGAGCCCCTTTGAATCAAAGGAGGGCAGTTGGGATTCGCGGTGCTATCCGAGCTCCGAGCCCCTCTGAATCAAAGGTGGCTAGCTGGGGCTCGTGGTGCTATCCGAGTTCCAAGCCCCTCTGAATCAAAGGAGGGCAGTTGGGGCTCGCAGTGCTATCCGAGCTCCGAGCCCCTCTGAATCAAAGGTGGCTAGCTGGGGCTCGCGGTGCTATCCGAGCTCCGAGCTTCTCTGAATCAAAGGAGGGTAGTTTGGGGCTCGCGGTGCTATCCGAGCTCCGAGCCCCTCTGAATCAAAGGTGGCTAGTTGGGGCTCGCGGTGCTATCCGAGCCCCGAGCCCCTCTGAATCAAAGGAGGGCAGTTGGGGCTCGCGGTGCTATCCGAGCTCCGAGCCCCTCTGAATCAAAGGAGGGTAGTTGGGGTTCGTGGTGCTATCCGAGCTCCGAGCCCCTCTGAATCAAAGGTGGCTAGTTGGGGCTCGCGGTGCTATCCGAGTTCCGAGCCCCTCTGAATCAAAGGAGGGAAATTGGGGCTCGCGGTGCTATCCGAGCTCCGAGCCCCTCTGAATCAAAGGTTGCTAGCTGGGACTCGCGGTGCTATCCGAGCTCCGAGCCCCTCTGAATCAAAGGAGGGCTGTTTGGGGCTCGTGGTGCTATCCGAGCGTCGACCCTACTGTGAAATAGAAGGGGAATTATTGGCTCGCGGTGCTATCCGAGCGTCGACCCTTCTGTGAAATAGAAGAGGAATTATTGGCTCGCGGTACTATCCGAGTGTCGACTCTTCTGTGAAATAGAAGGAGAATTATTGGCTCGCGGTACTATCCGAGCGTCGACCCTTCTGTGAAATAAAAGAGGAATTATTGGCTCGCGATACTATCCAAGTGTCGACCCTTCTGTGAAATAGAAGAGGAATTATTGGCTCGTGCTTCTATCCGAGCGTCGACCCTTCTGGGAAATAGAATAGGAATTATTGGCTCGCGCTTCTATCCGAGCGTCGACCCTTCTTTGAAATAGAAGGAGAATTATTAGCTAGCGATACTATCCGAGCATCGACCCTTCTGTGAAATAGAAGGGAAATTATTGGCTCGCGGTACTATCCGAGCGTCGACCCTTCTGTGAAATAGAAAAGAAATTATTGGCTCGTGATACTATCCGAGCGACGAACCTTCAGACTTGTCGAAAAAAGCCTTTTTGGAGAGAAAAAATGGAGGGGTAGTGGGGTAATTTTATGCCTATTGTTGACGTCATGGGCGCAAAGATCAAAGCGTTTCCCAATCTTGGTGGCCGCTGGATCTTGATAGTTAAGATCCAACGGCCAGATCTTTTTGCGGAAATCGAGGAGTCGCTTTTCCCCTTTAAAACCCCCTCCCCCTCCTTCATTTCTTCATCTTCACTTTATTACTCACTTTCCAATTTTTAACCAGAGCGGGAATCTTACTTGCCGTCGGCGATACTTTCTGGTGACCGTAAACTTCTACACTCCAGGTTAGTACTTTCTTTTTAGTAATGTCGCAAACTCAGTTCGGTTCCGTGGCTAGCTCGTCAGGCCGTTCCGCGAAGGAATCCGAGCAGGAGACGTCCTCGTCCTTGAGTAAGTATAAGGTGAAGGAGGAGGTTCTGACCGACCCTGGGTCGGACGTTGGTGATGACGTAGTCTTCGTGGTGTCTTCGCTGAGGTCCAGAAGGCCGGGAAAGGAGCCCATGGATGAGGGTGAAGAGGATGAAGAGGATGAGGGGGACGGCGAGGACGAGGAGGAGCAGGATCAGGAGGACGATGAGGAAGAGGAGGGGGAAGGCACCGAGGGCGAGGAGGAAGACGAAGATGATCAGGGTGCCGATGGTGATGAGGAAGACGAGGAGGATAAGGTCGATGAACGGGAGGCTGCCCAAGGAGACGCTGGCCAGGGCACGGCTGGAAGGCCGACCGGGGTCGGAGAAGATCTTCCACCCCTTCCCCCTTTGTCGACGCCGTCTCCCGAGCGGAAGGCCCACCCTTGTCGGAAGAAGAAAGTCTTGACCATACCACATAGTCCTTCCTCACCAGATGAGTACGCACCGAGATCGGGTTTCGAGTTTCTCCCGGTCTCCTTCAAGAATCCAGGGTCGATTCGGATGTATCCCGACGATATTAAGGATATCGGACTGATCCCTCTAGTACCGGGCGAAGACACTCGGGTGAAGATTCGCGCTGATAGCATCCCGAGCATTTTGAAGGCGGAATATCTGAACATTATTAGAGCCGCCTACTATATTCTGCAGGAGTTCGAGATCTTCATTCCGAGCCCAGGTATTCGGCCCACCACGGCTCTGGTGCCGGGTTACTGTATGTTCCCCAAGGACGCCTTCCTCTCGGGGCTGAGGCTGCCTCTGCATCCATTCGTTAAGAGGGTTCTGAAGTGGGCGGGGCTATGCCCTATGCAGTATGGTCCGAACTCTTGGAAGCATCTAGTTTGCTTCATACTAAAGTGCCAAGAGAAGGGAGTGACGCTGAGGCTGACGTATTTCCGAGCCGTTCTTGGGATCGGCTCGCTCGGAGACCAGGAGGGGATTTTCTACTTTTCACCGAGGCCGCATAAGAAAGTTATGCACGGTCATCCGGACTCCATAAAGGGGTGGAAAGAAAAATATTTCGTGGTTCGGACGGAGGGGTCTTGGGGAATTCCGACTAGGTCAAGCCGAACCACAAGCCTCCGAAGCGGAGCGACTTGACCGCCAAGGAGTGGAAGAGGGTGGAGAAGATAGTCGGGGGGCACCGTATCGCATGGCCTCGAGTGACCGAGATACACCTCGCCCAGGCCGGACTGAGTCCCGCCGACCCTAGTATGTTTCTTTCCGAATATGTTCATTTTCCTGCCTTCATGTTAACGTTAGCTCTTCTCCTTTCTATTTTTGCAGGGATGATAACTCAACAGGCGGACGCGAAGAAGATACTGCTTGCTGTCACCGAGAAGGCAAGGATAGAGAAGAAGAAGAAGGCCGAGCAGGAGAGGATAGCGGTCGAGAAGCAGAAGCTGGTTACGCAGGCCGGAGGGTCCTCCAAGGCACCGGCCCCGGTGGCCGAGGGGCCTTCCCCGGCGAAGAGGGCCAAGAGGCACCACTCCCCCCGCTCCCATTCGTCGAAGGCGGCTCGGGACGCCGGGAGTGGTTCGGGCAAGACAGTGGATGCCCCCCCTATTCGGCCGACCGCCGCGGAAATGGTGGGCAAGCAGGGTATGCTGCCCTTTGCCCCTAATTGGTCGATCGTGCGGGGGGGTTCTCAGCTTGACGGGCCTGTATCGGTCGAGTTCGTCTCGAAGGCCACCACCGAGCGCGATTCGATGGCCCTGGCGACGCGGACGGCGGACCAGGCCTACATGCGGTGGTGCCAGGGACACCTCTCGGTAAGTTGGCTTGGCTCCGCTTTTCTCATTAACTTGGAGTTTTTTCTGATCTTTCTCTCTTTGGACAGGCGATGCTCTATGGTCAGCACTTCCACAAGTGCTTGGAGAAGGAGATATACATCGAGAGGCAGAATGCGGAGAAGTACCTCTGCGAACTGAACAAGGCCACGGATGAGCTGAAAGATGCCCGGGCCATGGTGGCCATCCACGAGGCCCAGACAGAGTCGCTCTGCAAAATCCACAAGCAGGACCGAGAGGATCTTGAGGTGAAGATCGCGGCCGAGGTGTAGAACGGGAAGAAGGCCCTAGAGGAGATGGAATCGGCCTTGGGGGAGACTCTGATGCTGGCGCAGGACGAGGCGTACGAACAGGCCAAGTCCCACTTTAAGTAGATCTACCCTGAGCAGAATGTGGACCATCTCTGCTATGGATGGGCGCCGAACCTTCCTCCCACCCCGTGGGGCGACGGAGCGGGGGGTGACCAGGACGACGACGAGGTGCCACCCCCCCTCAAGAATAGAATAGTCTTTTTTTTCTTTTTGCTCGTTTTGATGTAAATGCCTTAAGCGGACTGGCCACCGCGGCTTTTGTATCAAACTTTTGAAAGAAATGAAATTTACTTTTTTGGGCCGACACTTCCAGACTTGTGTTTTTTGTGATGTTTGTTCTCGTCTTTTGATAGACGTACGGGACCTGTGTCGCCCTCCCCGTTGTTGCTGAGGTACCTCTAGTTCGAGCGGGGGAGGAGGCCATGGAGGCAACTTTGGCTCGTCAACAGAAGCAGGCTCCGGACCAAACCGCCGCCGTTAACTATTTTCTGAACAGGTCCAGGGAGCTCAGTTTGGAGGTGGCGCGCTTGAAGAAGGCCGTCGCCGACCGGGACTGGTGGGTAATTGAGATGGATAGGTCCCTCTCGGATGCTTCGAGCGGGGGGTCGGCTTCGGAGTCTTTCTTTCGTGAGGCCGTAGTCGAGAAGGAGCTGGAGATTCGCAGGCTGAAGCTGGTGTTAGGCACTGGTCTGATTGAAAGGGCCAGCAACTCGACCCCGGGGCGGTCTCCGATATTTTTATCAGATGGGGTGCCGTCAGAAGATGCAGGAAGCTCGGTGGCGAGAGTGTCTTCCCAGGCCGGTCCGGCCGAGTGTGATAGGAACCCCGAATTCGAGTTCCCAGCCGAGTGCGAGTGAGTTGTGAGCTTTTTCCTTGTATTTGTACCGACGTTCATTAAGTTGTAAGCAATGGGTAATAAATAAAAACATTTGATTTTCCGTGCTCTGATAGTCTTGGTTACTAGGGACGGTTGCCGGGCTTGTTGTGCAGGGGTCAGCTTCGAGGTGACTTATTGCAACGGGCGCGACTGTCGCGGCGTTTAGCTTTTCCCATGAACATTTATGGCGACGTTTTGCCTTCCGTCTTTTCGTATTCCCAGATGCAATAAATGTGGGCCTTAGAGGGCTATATAATCCCCACTCCCATTGTTGGTTGTTAGGCAGTGAGGCAGTGAGCTATCTGACTCGGGTGCCTGCCGAAGGCGGGTGCCCAGAGAATAAAATATTTCCGAGTACTCCGGATCGGAGGCACACCGATCACCCTCGGACTATTCGGGGTTCAGGCTGTTAGAGCCGTGAGAGCCCGGGTTGTTCGTTGGTGAGCGGTGGGCCAACCGATCGGTTCGGGGATTCGGAGAGAGCCGAAGCGTGGTGGCTCTTCTGCCATCTTCGAACAATTCGGGGTTTTGGGCTCGTAAGAGCTGTAAACCCCGAGTTGCTCGGGGGCGAGAGAAGGGTCAGCTGAACGGCTTGAAGGCTCGGAGCGTTTGTTCCGGGACAGAGAGAGCAGCGGGTCGATGCCCCCTGCCATCCTCGAACAGTTCGGGGTTTATGCTTGTAAAAGCCGTAAACCCCGAGTTGTTCGCGGATGAGAGGGTGGTCAATAATTCGACTCGAGGCTCGGGGTGTCTGCCGAAGGCGGATGCTCTAAACCTTAATAAAATTTTGTCAACACATGGTTGTAGGTCGTAACCGAGCATGGTGGTCGAGCGGCTTTGAAGAAAGCTGCGGCCTTGCTCCGGTTGATCGAGCCTACATGTTTGTGAGAAAACCAGTTGCAAGAGTAGCAGAGGGTCGCCGCCGAGCGAGGAACAGATGCCGAACCCCCATACCGGTGAGAAAGACAATTGCGGGCGTAGCAGAGGGTCGCCGCCGAGCGTCAAGGTCGTGGTGCCTTGAAGAAGGTACCCGCCTTGCTCGGGGCCGACGCCGAGCTCCAGCACATGTTCTCAGGGAGAGACGGTGCGGGCGTGGCTGGCGGATGTTGCCTCGTACATAGGTTGATGAGCTTGAAGAAGCCCAAACTGAGCGAGGGACGGATGCCGAGCCCCCATACTGGTGAGAAAGACAATTGCGGGCGTAACAGAGGGTCGCCGCCGAGGGTCAAGGTCACGGTGCCTTGAAGAAGGTACCCGCCTTGCTCGGGGCCGACGCCGAGCTCCAGCACATGTTCTCAGGGAGAGACGGTGCGGGCGTGGCTGGCGGATGTCGCCTCGTACATAGGTTAATGAGCTTGAAGAAGTCCAAACCGAGCGAGGGACGGATGCCGAGCCCCCATACTGGTGAGAAAGACAACTGCGGGCATAGCAGAGGGTCGCCGCCGAGCGTCAAGGTCGCGGTGCCTTGAAGAAGGTACCCACCTTGCTCGGGGCCGACGTCGAGCTCCAGCACATGTTCTCATGGAGAGACGGTACGGGCGTGGCTGGCAGATGTCACCTCGTACATAGGTTGATGAGCTTGAAGAAGCCCAAACCGAGCGAGGGACGGATGCCGAGCCCCTATACCGGTGAGAAAGACAATTGCGGGTGCAGCAGAGGGTCACCGCTGAGCGTCAAGGTCGCGGTGCCTTGAAGAAGGTACCCACCTTGCTCGGGGCCGACGCCGAGCTCCAGCACATGTTCTCAGGGAGAGACGGTGCGGGCGTGGCTGGCGGATGTCGCCTCGTACATAGGTTGATGAGCTTGAAGAATCCCAAACCGAGCGAGGGACGGATGCCGAGCCCCCATACCGGTGAGAAAGACAATTGCGGGCGTAGCAGAGGGTCGCCGCCGAGCGTCAAGGTCGCGGTGCCTTGAAGAAGGTACCCGCCTTGCTCGGGGCCGACACCGAGCTCCAGCACATGTTCTCAGGGAGAGACGCCAAACTTGTACGAGAAGCTTTTTGGGCTCGCACTGTTATCCGAGCACCGAGCCCCAAGCTCGTAAGGGAAGCTTTTTGGGCTCGCGCTGTTATCCGAGCACCGAGCCCTAAGCTTGTAAGGGAAGCTTTTTAGGCTCGCGCTGTTATCAGAGCACCGAGCCCCAAGCTTGTATGAGAAATTTTTCGGGCTCGCGTTGTTATCCGAGCACCAAGCCCCAAACTTATAAGGAAAGCTTTTTGGGCTCGCGCTGTAATCCGAGCACCGAGTCCCAAGCTGGTAAGAGAAGATTTTCTAGCTCACGCTGTTATCCGAGCACCGAGCCCCAAGCTTGTAAGAGAAGCTTTTTGGGCTCGCGCTGTTATCCGAGCACCGAGCCCCAAGCTTGTAAGGGAATCTTTTTAGGCTCACGCTGTTATCCGAGCACCAAGCCCCAAGCTTGTAAGGAAAGCTTTTTAGGCTCGCGCAGTTATCCGAGCACCGAGCCCTAAGCTTGTAAGAGAAGCTTTTTGGGCTCGCGTTGTTATCCGAGCACCGAGCCCCAAGCTTGTAAGGGAAGTTTTTTAGGCTCGCGCTGTTATCCAAGCACCGAGCCTCAAGCTTGTAAGGGAAGCTTTTTAGGCTCGCGCTGTTATCCGAGCACCGAGCCCCAAGCTTGTAAAGGAAGCTTTTTAGGCTCGCGCTGTTATCCGAGCACCGAGCCCCAAGCTTGTAAGCGAAGCTTTTTGGACTCGCGCTGTTATCCGAGCACCGAGCCCCAAGCTTGTAAGGGAAGCTTTTTAGGCTCGCACTGTTATCCGAGCACCGAGCCCCAAGCTTGTAAGGGAAGCTTTTTAGGCTCGCGCTGTTATCCGAGCATCGAGCTCAAGATATGTTCTTTATTTGTTACAAAATAGGAAGCCGTAGGCTTGTTTTAAGAAAGCTGGCATATTTACAATATATTTGAACTTTACAAAAGACTAGGCACGACGTGCCGATTACAATCATGATAATTTACATGAAGGCTACTCCCCTCTTAGGAACTTGATTAGGTGTTCTGCGTTCCAGGGCCTCTTGATGGGCTTGCCTTCGGCATTGGTCAGGCGGTACGTGCCTGGGCGCATGATTTCGGATACTTTGTAGGGGCCCTCCTAATTTGGTGCCAACTTTCTCTTCTGGCTGGGATTGGATACCGCCAGCTTTCGGAGGACAAGATCTCCGAGTTTGATGTCAGTTGGGCACACCTTGTTGTTGTAGAACTTCTCAATTCTTTGCTGTTAGATGCTTCTTCTAAGGGCGGACTTTTCCCTGACCTCGTCTATGAGGTCCAGGTCGGCTCGCAGCTGTTGGGAGTTGGCGGCCTCGTCGAAAGCCATGATTTGGGGTGAAGGGATCCCAATCTTCAAGGGAATGATGGCCTCTGCGCCGTATGTTAGATTAAAAGGGGATTCTCTCGTGGGGATTCTCTTTGTTGTTCGGTGGGCCCAGAGAACACTGGGTAGTTCGTCGACCCATAACCCCTTGGAAGAGTTATCGAGTCGTTTCTTGAGGCCGTCGAGGATTTGGCGGTTCGCGTTCTCGGCCTGACCGTTAGACTGGGGGTGGCACACTGAGGACAAGCGCTGCTGGATCCCGTGATCTTCGCAGAACTTGCAAAACTGCTTACCAGCGAATTGAGTCCCATTGTTCGTGATGAGTACCTACGGAATCCCGAACCGACAGACGATATGTTTCCAGAAAAACTACTAAGTCTGTCGCTCAGTGATCGTTGCTAATGGCTCGGCCTCGATCCACTTAGTGAAATAGTCGATCGCCACAATGGGAAACTTTTGCTGGCCCGTTGCTTTTGGAAATGGGCCTACCAAATCAATCCCCCACATTGCAAAGGGGGTCAGACTGGCCATGGACCGAAGGTTCGCCTGAGGAGCCCTCTTCACGGGGGAGAACTGTTGGCAGGGGCCACACTTCTTCACTAGGGTGAGGGCGTCTTGCAGCATAGTGGGCCAGTAGTACCCGTGATTTAGCGCCTTCCGTGCTAGTGCACGGCTTCCCATGTGACATCCGCCGATCTCCTCGTGCAGCTCCTTGAGGGCATACTTGGCTTCGTCTGGGCTTAGGCAGCGGAGGTAGGGTCTGCCATCGGTTGTTGTATAGGATCTTTTGAAGAGGGTGGCATTGATGACCGCGAACCTTTCGGATCAGACCCTGATCCGCCTTGCTTCAGCTCGGTCTTCGGGGAGCTCTCCCTTGACTAGAAATTTTTTGATAAGAGTGGTCCAGTTGTCAGGAGGAGCTCCGTCTTCGACGCACAGAACCTCCGGGGAGTCTGTACTTGGCTTCAACAGGACTTCAATCAGGACCGTGCGGTCGAGGCCTTCAAAGGATAAGGAAGCCAATTTCGACAAGGCGTCGGCCTGGGCATTCAGCTCTCGGGGGATCCTTATGACAGCCGATTCGTCGAAGGACGATAATAGGCGTTGGACCATGGCCCGGTACCTGATCATCCGATCGTCATGGGCCTCGTAGTCCCCGGTGATCTGGTTGACCACCAGCTGAGAGTCGCTAAAGGCCCGGATCTGTCTAGCACCGGCTTGATGAGCCAGGTTGAGCCCGGCGATCATCGCCTCGTATTCAGCCTCGTTGTTGGAGGCTGGGAAGTTGAGGCGGAGACAATACTGGAGGAGGAAACCATCTGGACCTTGAAGAATGATGCTCGCACCGCTCCCCGTTTCGCAAGAGGATCCGTCGACGTAAACTTCCCACGTCTGGTCAGCTTCTTTGCTCGCGGGTTGCTCGAAGATGGTGCATTCTGTGATGAATTCGGCGAGGGCCTACCCTTTGATGGACGTTCTTGGTTGATAGCCGATGTCGTACTGGCTGAGTTCGATCGACCATTTGACTAGTCGTCCGGAGCTCTCGGGTTTGTAGAGCACGGCCTTCAAGGGTTGATTCGTGAGCACCTGGATCGAATGCGCCTGAAAGTCAGGGCAGAGCTTTCGCGCGGCTATGACCAAGGCGTACGCCACCTTCTCTATCCTGGAATATCGGGTCTCGGCATCGAGCAGGACCTTACTCACATAGTAGAGGGGCTTTTGAACCCCTTCCTCTTCGCGGACGAGGATGGCACTGAGCACGTTCTCTTAAGCGGAAAGGTAAAGCCAGAGTGGCTCCCCTGGTTCGGGCTTGCTGAGGAGAGGAGGGTTGGCGAGCTACTCTTTCAACTGTGTGAAGGCCTCTTGCTGTTGAGCACCCCACTCGAACCTTCCAGTGCCGCGCAGCGCCTTGAAGAACGGAAGGGACTTCTCTCCTGACTTGGAGAGGAAACAGCCGATGGCCGCCAGTCTACCCGTTAGCCTCTGGACTTTTTTGACATTCCTGGGAGGGGCCATGTCTATTATGGCCTGGATTTTTTCGGAGTTCGCCTCGATGTCGCGCTGACTGACGATGAACCCTAAGAACTTTCCTGAGGAGACGTCGAAGGCGCACTTCGTCGGGTTGAGCCTCATGTTGTGGGTTCGAAGGACCCCAAAGGCCTCTTCCAGGTCGGCGACGTGGTGCTGTCCTTGTTGGCTTTTGACAAGCATGTCGTCAACGTATACCTCCATGTTACGCCCGATTTGATCTTTAAAGACTCGGTTGACGAGCCTCTGGTAGGTGGCGCCGGCGTTCTTCAGCTCGAAGGGCATGACCCGGTAGCAATACAGTCCCTGGTCGGTGACGAAGGACGTCTTAGCGATGTCTGGAGGAAACATCCGGATCTGGTTTTAGCCTGAGAAGGCATCCATGAATGATAAGAGCTCGTGACCCGAGGTTGCGTCGATCAGGGCGTCAATGCTGGGGAGAGGGAACGGATCCTTGGGGCATACCTTGTTGAGGTCGGTGAAATCTATGCAGATCCTCCAACTTTCGCTCGCCTTCTTGACCATGACGACGTTTGCCAGCCACTCCGGGTAGTTGACCTCTGGTACGAAATGCGCGGACAAGAGCTTGTCAACTTTCGCGTTTATCGCCTGTTGTCGCTCCGGGGCGAACTTGCACCGTTTTTGGACAACTGGTTTCGACCCGAGGATCACGCTGAGTTTATGCATGATGAGATCCTCGGAGATGCCGGGCATGTCAGAGGGTTTTCAGGCAAAGAGGTCGACATTGCGTCGAATGTAGGCGATTAGGGCGGACTTGAGGTCAGGGGCGAGGGAGCAGCTTACTCGAAAGTGCTTCGACGGATTCCCTGTCTCGAACGAGACATCTTGCAGCTCGTTCGCCGGCTCTGGCTCTGGCTGGGTTCTTTCGGGCTCCAGCTCGACGGCATCGAGGGGAAACACCCCGCTTCCAATCGCCATCATGTATCACGAACGTACTGCTTCTTGGTTCCCTCGGATAACTCCAACGCTAGTGTTAAAAGGGAACTTCATTTTCTGATAGTAGGCCGAGGGACCCGCCTGGAAGAAGCAGAGCTCCGGACGGCCGAGGATGGCATTGTAAGCTGCCTTGACATTCACAACCATGAAGTCCATGGACTCGGTCCTTCTGTTCGGGGTCGTGCCTGCCGTGACATCGAGGGTGACGATCCCCTCTATAGTTACGGGGACGCTGGAGAATCCGTGCAGGGTGTACCCAGCGGATTTTAGTTTCTCACGGAAGAGCTTCAAGTTCTCGAATGCTTCCAGGAACAGAATATTAACCAAGCTCCCGTTGTCCACGAGGATTCGCTGGACCTCGAAGTTCGCCATGCTGAGGCCAATGACCAGTGCGTCGCAATGAGGAAGCCAGACTCCTTCTAGATCCTTTCCTGAGAAGGAGATAGGAAGTTGCTGGACCTGGGGAGAGAGGGGGCCTTGTACGGTGTTGACATCCCGGACGAAGGCTTTGCAGGAAGTATTGGATTCCCCTCCCATGGGCCCTCCATGGACGCAGTGCAGGATTGCCTGTCCCTCGGGTACTTCGGGCTCCGGATCTTGCTCGGGATGCCGACGGTGCATTCGAGGAGGAGGGGAATCCCTCCTGTTTCTGTTGTCCCTCTGTTCCCGGGCACCTTCCCTCTTGAATTCTCGGAGGTACCCCCGTTGAATGAGGGCCTCAATTTCGTCTTTCAGGGCGCGGCAGTGATCTGTGTCATGCCCGTTGTCCCGGTGGAATCGACAGTAGAACCGCTGATCCCTCTTCTTGCTGGTGTTGTTGGACGGTCGAGGAGGGTACTGGATGAGTCGTTGTCTTCAATCGCCAAGAGGATTGTCGACACGTTCTGCGTCAGCAGAGTGTACCTCTCGAAGCGGGGGATCGGCGGAACCTTCTTTGCGAAGCCCCCGTCTCTTGGAGCTTTTTTCGCCGGCTCGACCTCGTCGGCCTTGTGCTTCCCCTTCCTGGAAACTTCCTTCTGGTCCTCTGGATTAAGGGCCTCTTCGGCTCGAATATATTTTTCGACCCGGTTGAGGAGGTCGGGGAAGTCTACTGGCGGCTTCTTTTCCAGGGAGGCCTTCAGCTGTCCATGTCGGACGTTGTGATGGAAGGCTGCCGAGGCAACGCCTGGGTCGAGGGATGAGACTGACCTCGCCTCGGCGGTGAACCGTCAGACAAACACTCGGAGTGGCTCCCCCTCCTTTTGCCGGAGTCCAAGTAGGGACGCACTCGTTCTTTCGGCCTTTCGGCTAGTTACGAAGTGGGCGAGGAAGCTGCCCTCTAGCTGGTCGAAAGAATAGATAGAGCCGGGGGTGAGCTTGGAGAACCATTCCCAAGCTGGACCCCGAAGTGTTGCGGGGAAAGCTCGGCACAGGAGGGGATCCGATGTGCTGTGAATCATCATGAGGGTTTTGAAGCTCTCCATGTGATCAGCAGGATCGCCCTCTCCGTCATATGTCTCGAACTGAGGCGGACGGAAGTTGCGGGATATCTCCGCCTGTAGGATGAGGGCGGAGAAATGAGGGCGAACCGGCCTGTACCCCTGAGCTGCTCTTGGGTCGCCGTTACCAACGTGGTCGAGGCGCTCCTCCATTTCTTGGAGGCGCTTCAAAATCTCGCCATCATACTCTAGGGAGATTGTCGAGGGGCGAGACACGCTAGCCTCGGCCTCTGACCGTGTGCGGGAACGGCGGGCGTTCTCATTGACGGGGACCCCTCGGATGGCACCCAAGATTTCCCTTCGGAAGTCCTGGAACTCCTGGTGGGTAACCGGGGCTCCTTCGGCCCGGTTTGGTTGGGCAGACTGTTGCCGACCGACCCGGCTGAGCGCAGGCTCCCGCCCTTGGAACGGGGGTCTGGGATGGTTCGGAGCCGAGTTGGAAGCGGCTCCTCCCCTGCCACGGCTGGCCTGTCGGTTCAAGATTACCCCCCGCAGGTCGCTCTGGACCGGACGAGAGGCGTTGGGTTGGGGGCCGTGACTGGCCCCTTTATTGTTTGGTCCCTGAGCATTGACCGCGATGCCTTGTGGAGGCACGTCGTGTCGGTGTGCGGAGGTAACAGCTTTTGCGGCCTTAGGCGCCATGTGAGCTCGGGTCGACGGTGGTGCCGACGGGGGCGGAGCTCGGGTCGGCGTCTAAGAGGGTACCGTTGGAAGCGAGGCTCGGGTTGGCGTCTACGATAGATAGTTTCCCACAGACGGCGTCATCCTGATGCGGTTTGTTTTTGGGAGACGTGTGGATGCACCAGACGTGAATTCTTACTCGATTTGTATTGAAGGAGGAGACTCCTATGTAGACGACCCTCGATTGGGCGAACGGTACTGGGGTAGGCGGTATTGAGGTGGAGGCTGATGCTCGGCTCGGATCTTTGGGGCTCGGATCCGAGGGTCTCGTGTACCTGCAGACGGTCTCGGAATACCGGGGTTGGTCCCGGTGGCAGACCCTCCGACGATCTAGTCAGTCACTAAGGGAGAGTAACAGTAACTAGGGTTTGAGTGCAGAAGTTTTGATTACCTGGAGAAGGAGTAGGGGTCTGGTATTTATAGAAGAAGCCAACCGGGTCTGGACCCGTTTGGGGCCGGGTCTGGACCCGGTTGTCCGTGTGGCTGAAGCGGTGGAAAACCGGGCGGTATAGGGCTGACGTGGCAGACGCCGGGGCGGTTTCCGGACTGACGTGGCAGAGGCCCGGGCGGTTTTCCGATGCTGACGTGGCAGATCCGAAGGATCAAAAGGAGCGCGCATCCTGAGGGGATCCTGTGGCCCAGGACGGACCACGTTATTCCTGACCCATATCAACTATCTATGTTAGTTAGATGAACTATATATATTTCAATGTATCAAAGTCCCAACTGTTAAGTATCATTTCAATGTATCAAAGTCCCAACTGTTTAGTATCATGTAGACATTTTTTACTTTTATGTTGTAGGATCAACTGTTGCCATCGATCGAGCAAAAAGCAACCAAAGGGAAAAAAGACCGGTTGGGCTATCAGATTATTCTGCTTGTGAAAAATGCATGGATATATATAAATATGCTTGCTCTGAAATTTTGTTTCCATGTATTTGAATCAAGCATCGACAACTGCTAGACATCCCTACATGATTTTTCGCAGGACCCCAACCTGATCTTGATAAGAAGGCAATGATATAGACGTCGTCGACGTGGTCCGTTCTCAGTACTCTAAATACAAAATATTATAAGCACACTTTATTTCTGTGACGATCTCAGGAATCAAAGCCTTTCAAACTCTAATGGACGTTTGATACACGGATTAGAAAATTCTTAGAAATGAAAGCATTTCCGGAAATGTAAGGGTGTGAATGAAGATTTTCAGAAATGTTGAATTATCGCGTTTGGTATAGTACATTGTATTTTCGAGAATCTTTTATTATTGTAATTGTTTATTCTAGGTTTTTGAGTTTTTTTTATGTTTGTTATGAAAATTACATGAGAATGCTCAAATCCCATAATTTTGGAGATGAATATTTTTTTTTTATTCTAGTTTTTTTGGTTATTTTATTGTTTGCTATAGAAATCGCATGGAAATCCTCAAATCCCATGATTTTTTGGGGAATGGAAATCATTCCCAACAAAGAATTTTGATTCCCTTGGGATTCTATCATTCCTTCCAAAGTTATGTTTGCCACATACTAAACAAGATAATCTAAGAAGGAATATGAGATTCCCTTGCACATTTCTACGTACCAAACGCGAAAGTCTAATCTTATAACTTCAACCTCCATAACCATATCTACATAATAAAACACAAGGCAATTCCAAAAAAAAGTTATCAAGCGATTATTCTTCAATTAGAAGGAAATCAATGGTCCTGATTGAAGTTTACAAAAGACATTTTCTCGCTCGTTTCTGTAGCTACAGTACCCATTACTGTAGAGTAGCTACCACATTCAGATTTATACTTTATGTTGTGTGAAGTAGTTGATATTTATTTGGGTTTTGAAATTAATTAACCTTCTTAATTAAGAAAACCTTTAATTGTTGTGGTTTAATTAGTCTTTTCTTAATTAATTAAAATTTAGGGATTAAAAGTTAATTAGTTTCAATCTAATTAAGCTTAAATAAAATTAATTAATCCCTAATTTTGGATTAATTTCATGTAAAACAAAATATAAAAAAGTGTTTTTCTTTCGCTACAGTATTACTATAATCAAAACAAAGCTAACATTTAATTATTACTACAGTAAACATATATTCTACCAAAACTACTTTTAAGAAATTAAATCCAATGAATTGCTTTCGCTACAGTGCTTTTCCCTCTCTTCATTTTTTTACAATCAACCAAACCACCGCTAATTGTTTTAGTATGTAATTATTTTACGACATTCTAACTATTTTTATAACTTATCGTGAGTCACTAACCAGATGGTATTCCATATAAATATTGATCTATGTGATTTGTTAGTCAAATAGGATTACATATATTTTACTGTTTACAGTGTTTTTCATATATTGCATCGTTCAGAAGACGTACCGTAAGCACGTGTCCACGGATAAACCTAGTACAAAAATAAATAGGCATCAATTCTATACATAAGATGATGTATGTTTGTATAAGCTCCACCAATGTTGCGCTTAACTCAGCTTTTTCGCTGTCTTTCCCAAACCAAGGGAAAGGGAGAGAAATGTAATTGCTGACGAATGACCCAAATAAAAATTTCGACAGACTTGAGTAAAAGAAAGATTTTCATGTGCCCGACTAGGGCTGCAAACGAATCGAGCTATTCGCGAGCTATTCGGCTCGAGCTTGGTCAAAGCTCGATCAAAGTTCGGCTCGAACCGAGCTCAAGCCGAGCTTGAACTCAAAAGTAAGCTCGTTTCATAAACGAGCCGAGCTCGAGCTTAGGTTTTTTTTTATATAGGCTAAGCTCGTGAGCTATTCGGTTCGAATACGGTCTAAACTCGGTCAAAGCTCGGCTCGAATTAAGCTCGAGCCGAGCTTGAGCTCAAAAGTAAGCTCGTTTCGTAAACGAGCCGAGCTCGAGCCTCAAGGTATTCGGCTCGGCTCGGCTCGATTGCAGCCCTAGCCCCGACTCTAAAATTTTGGAATTAAGAATTGGTGCTGTTGTTATAAATTATTATCTCATGTATCTTTCGAGTTCGGTAATTTTTTATAATATAAAAGATGACTAACGTTATCGCTTCATTAACGATTAATTAACGAAACATAGAAGTTCAACAACATATTACAAAATCCAGTACTCAAATTCTATACAAAAGCGAAGAAAATATCAACAACCAAAATGAACAACATGAAATAAAGATACAGATACAGATACAGTCATCCAATGCCCGATCCTGTGATGCTGCATCTCTCACCGAGACGTAGTCTCTTCTTTCCACCTCTCAGAACAGTCCAATCATGAATAAGAAAGTAAATCTCATGATCAAAAAAGAAATTCTATAATTAATCAGACGAAAGCAAAATTTATTTCGATCGAGCCACATGCCCCCCACGTAGTGGCAGCTACACTACATCCCAAAGAGTTCGGTAATTTGCTGATATTTGTTTGTATGTTTTTTTTTTTAAAGTTGGAGCATGGTGCAAGTGGAAATCGAATTTTATTCAGTGACAGTGAAGCTTTATCATTTGAATTGAATAATGTAAATTATGGAATTTGAAAAGCAGGGGTATATCGGGTATTCCACACAAAGTGCTGGAATCAAGTGGGCCCCAGATTATATGGGGGTAGAATGGTAATTTGAAGAACAGGACAAAAGATAGGGGCTGCAGTAGGGTTGTGTCTGAGTTGACGGGACACTGTGTGCCATTTTGGACATGAGATATGATATGAATCGTTACAAATGATTGGGCGCCACGTGGCGGCCAATGTTTCGGTTTGGGGCGTGGGTCCCCACCATGCGACGCGTAATACGCGTTGATAACGTGACAGAATCTCTCGCGGAAAAGAAAAGAGGCGCTTTTGAATCGCGGTTCTGGTACACCGCCGGTGCAGCGTATCGTCGGCACTCGAAAGAATGGACGGCTGCAATTTGTCTGGATCCTCTGTTTGATTCTCTAGCCAGATAAGAGTAGCAGAAGAGTATGGGGATATTCTTATTTCGACTAGCTATTTGCACGCGTGCAATGCACACCCTAATATTTAAAGATGTGTAGGATTTTGAGTAAGGGGCAGGTCAATAAAGAGGTTGCATCATGCATGCAGACAGACATGCACAATTTATTCATTTTGATATTTGCATGCATATGTTAGACCCACTGGCTTTGATAGGAGGAAACTTTCTTATGAATAAATTGTGCATGCAAGTCATGCTGTTGTCAAAACCGAAAGAAGTCATGCTGTGTTAATTTATTCATTTTGATATTTGCATGCATGTGTTAATTAGTTTTTCAATACATGCAAATTACATTTTTGACATCCGATATTAATCCTATTTTTTTTTAGCCTTTTATGTTTATGGAGGTATGATAGTAAAAAACCGTCAAAATGAGGCTTTGCTTAATAATAGTATAGATATGGTACATATAATAAATATATGTAACTTGCTTTTTCTATAAAAAAAACAGAAGTAAATTTCATCATATGACATCTTAAAAAATTCTATTTTCTTCTTCCAAATTCATGATCCACAATGTTCAAAGTATTCAACACATCATAAATATACAATGATAAAATATTATCCAAGTTGAATGTGTTTTGTAAATATACTAGATTTGCCCGTGGACACGTGCCTACGGCACGTCTTTGGAACGATACCAAACACGAAAAGCATATAAACAGCAAAACAATTATTATGTAGCTCAAGTTTGAATAGTATGACAATAATTAGTTATAAATAAAAGTCTATGTTTCCAATAGTTAATGTTGAAAAATAATTATAAATGGGGATATAAAATCTAACTTCTTAGAACTTTAAGTGTACAAAATAATGAAATTTAATTGTTGAAGGAATATTTTCTATTAAAAATTCTGAAAATTTACAAAACCGAAATCTTAAAATCTAAATTTCTAAGTAAATAAAGAAAGAATGAGATAGAGAGATAGAGAGAGATAGAGAGAGAGATACAGAGAGAGAAAGAGAGAAAGAGAGAAGAGAGAAATATGAAAAAGTAAAGAGATAGGAGATAGATAGTAATAAAGTAATGAGGTTTTTAGGGTGAAAATTTTGGTTTTGGGATTTGAAATTTTGGAGGAAAAATATGTTTTGTGAGGTTTGATATGGACCTTTGATTTTGGAGGGATTGATTGTGAGTCACTTGATAGCTTTCTTTGTAATTTATTATATAGATTTAATGATCGTATTAGTTGTATTGTTAAAAATTATTTATTGTGCAAACTCATTATGAATATGCAAAACATTCAAATTTTGTATTTTTTTTTCACTTTGTATTTTTTAATATGAAGATCAAGTTGAACAGTGCAGATCGTATATTTTGAATTTTGGGGAATATATTTTTAGTGCGCGGTAGGAGGCAATTTCCTCCTATAGCATCAGACTCAGACCCATGTATACTCATATTATAAACCTGTTTTATTTTTACTGTTGTGAATTTATTTTGATTATTATATTAAAATCTATAAAATATATTATGTTAAATCACTTTTGGTCTAAGAATTTGTCTAATTTGTTCTTTTTAAGATAAAAAATGAGAGCAAATGTAGGAGGCAACCTCACACTCTTTCTTTATCCAAATTGTAAAGTGTAATCCTATCTCTTAATCAAATCTTAAAAAGCGTGCAATATTGTATATTTGTTATTGGAGATTTTTTTTTCAAACAAAGTTATGTTTATTTTCTCATTTTAAAAAATAATATGTACAATATATTGCATATGGTTATACTAGATTTAGTATTAATGTATTATGGAGTAGTCAAGTAAAGTAAATCGGTAAAACAAGTTCGTGATTGGCATACATAATCAAGCTATTAGAGCATCTACAACCACACTAACCGTTCTGGCTCGCTAGAATATGCAAAATGAATAATAATTGGATAACTTGGCTAGCAAAAAAAAAAAAATCCACACTCCAACCATGCTAACTATAAATATTTGAAAGCCCAAGATTAAATTAAAATAAAATACAAAGCCCAACAACGAAAAAACCCAAGCTAAAAAAACCCTTTTCCCGGCGAATCAAAGCTCGCGAGCTCCCCGCATCGCGATCGCGAGTTTGCTTGATCTTGTTGTATAAATTGTCCCTAATCTTCTTGTTAATCTGTGAAAACAAAATAAATAAAACTGTTTTACCGGCCTATGGGGAAGTCGCGCGATACGCACTGCCCTAAGAGTTGATCCGCGGTCTTATGTGCAGACGCTTCGCAGATGCTCCTAGTGGTAAAACCCCCGGTATCACCGGCGTCTCGTTGCCGCACACAACTTCGAGAGATGACCCGAACTTAGCCTTGCCCAGAACTACGGTGGAAAAGAGAAGCGGAAGCAGCGAAGTGAAACGCGCTGCTACGTTGCGGATCGAGAAAGCAGCGAAGCAGAACGAAAGTATATTTTCTGTGTGGATATGATGCGGGATTTTTCAGTAGTTGCAAAACGGTAGGTTTATGGAATATATATACACACAAACGTGTGAACGTTGGGAGAGAAGAAGACCAAAAAATCGGATCTGAGAAACTGATCCAACGTTCAGAAAGAATTAGTCAAAGGGAAAAGAAATAACAGCAAAAATAAGTTTAGGATCTCAACCCGAACCCGAAGAGCAATTTCGGATCGGCATTCGTGTCCGCAGATGCGGGCGCGCACACACCCGTGCCCACTACGCGCGCCGAACCGAACCGGGCCGGACGGCGGCGGCGGCGCGCGCGTGTGGCCCACGGGTTCTCTCCACACCACACTAGACTACAAGGGGATAAAGAGTGGTTTGTAATATATACACTCACATGGTGAGGTTTCCCACCGATGTGGGACTAAAGGGAATAGAGGGAATCTTGGGTTTTGAGTATAACAGCCAACAATCCCCCCCCAAAACCAAGATTCAAAGGCAGTGATAACAAAAGAGTAATGATATAGAAGTTCTGGGCAAGAGTATACTATGCATAGATGAGATGGACTACAGCCTTGAATCTCAATTAGTGACTATTGTCTTTGTCTGAAGAAGTGCTTGATGGACTACGCCTTGAATCAGACTTCTTGACTCAGATTCAGAAAATAGCACACATAGTACGCTAGAGGTTCTTGGGTCTATCGGGTGGCGCTTTTGAATGGCCATGCGCACTTTTCCATATTCATGAGAGTTGTCTGGGACCGCCCTGTCCCATAGTCGCGGCCTTCACGACCTCTCATATAGGTAAGTCCTCAAAGGGTTGGTGATCGGAGTCAACCCTACATAATAATGTTTGGACCTATTAAGAGTTTAGAACTCATCCTAACCAGATCACACAGGAACACTGTCACCATAGGGATGGGATATCATTGTACAACCTCGTACAGCCACCTGGGCATTAATTTATGAGAATTTAATCTCTGAGTCAGTGTTCCATAATAGTCACCGAAGTCCAGCTTGTTTCTACCCATTGAACCGGCTTCTTGGGATCTCCAGTCAGACTCGGTTGGGTTGCCACTGCTGGTGACTTACTTATGGGCTTAACCCTATCCCCCTCGATGATTCTAGGATCAACATCCTAGACAGACCCTTTGTTAAGTGGTCTGCAAGGTTCTTTTCTGACTTTATATAGTCAAGAACCACATATTTGCCTAATAGGCTCTTGATTGACTTGAAGCGCAGCTGCAGGTGCCTGTTCATCTTAGCATTCACAGAATCATGCTTTAGTAGTTCTATAACAGATTTATTATCACAGTTTATGGAAATAGGAGGAACAGGAACATTAGTAACAGGTATATGCATAATCAAATTTCTTAGCCATTCAGCTTCTGTACACGTAGTATCCAAAGCTATCATTTCAGAATCCATAGTACTTCTAGCTATGATGGTTTGTTTACATGAACCCCAGGAGATTGCAGCACCTCCTAAGGTGAAGACATATCCAGTTGTGGATTTCACATCATGTGAATCAGTTACCCAGTTTGCATCTAAGTAACCTTCTATGATATCAGGGTGTCTAGAATAATGAAGTTTGTAATCTATAGTACCCTTAAGATATCTAAATACTCTTTCTAATGCTGACCAATGTGACTGGTTTGGGTTGCTAGTATATCTACTAAGTCTCCCAACAGCAAATGCAATGTCAGGTCTAGTTCTATTTGATATATACATAAGAGAACCTATCATTTGAGAGTATCTATGTTGTTCTACAGGTGAACCTTCATTCTTCTTGAGAATGATACTACTGTCAAAAGGAGTACGAGCAGGTGCCTTCTCAAAATACTCAAATTTCCTTAGCATTTTCTCAATAGAATGTACTAAAGAGAGAGTATAACCCTCCTTGGATTTGGATACTTGCATTCCTAGAATCAGGTTAGCTACTCCTAGGTCTTTCATATCAAACATGCTAGATAAATAATCTTTAGTGTTATTTATTAACTCAAGTGTTGATCCTAGAATAAGGATGTCATCTACATACAAGCATATAATGACACAACTTCCATTAGTATTTTTAGAGTATATACATTTATCATACTCATTTGGTAAGAAGCCATATTCTAAAATCACTTTATCAAATTTGCTGTGCCATTGCTTGGGAGCTTGCTTTAGGCCATAAAGAGATTTTACTAACCTGCAAACTTTCTTTTCTTGACCCTTAGCAATAAAACCTTCAGGTTGCTCCATGTAGATTTCTTCCTCTAGGTCTCCATTCAAAAAGGCTGTCTTTACATCCATTTGATGGATTATCAAGTCATGAATGGAGGCTAAAGCTAGAAGAGTTCTAATAGAGGCAATCCTAGCTACAGGAGAGTAGGTGTCAAAATAATCTAATCCTTTTTTCTGGGTGAAACCTTTGGCTACTAATCTAGCTTTGTATTTTTCTATTGAACCGTCAGCTCTAAGTTTCTTTTTGAAGATCCACTTGCAACCTATGGGTTTACTACCTGAAGGCAGGTCTGCTAAATGCCAAGTACTGTTCTCCATAATGGAGTTGTACTCATTGTTGATGGCTTCTTTCCAGAAAGGTGCATTAGGAGAAGATATAGCTTCTTCGTAAGTTGAGGGATCACCCTCTATCAAATAAGTGAAGAAATCTTCTCCTAAATTTCTTTCAATCCTACCTCTTTTGCTCCTTCTAGGTTCTGAGTCTTGATCAGGTTGAGAGCTAGAAGGTTGAGAAAGGGAACTGGTAGAAGGAGGCAGGGAATGACTGGAGGGGTTGGAAGAAATTCTATCTTTAAAAGGAAATATATTCTCAAAGTAAACTGCATCTCTAGCTTCAATGATGGTATTATTAGAGATTTCATTTACTTCAGAATGAGTCACTAAAAATCTATTGGCATTGCTATCTAGGGCATATCCTATGAATACAGCATCTACAGTCTTAGGTCCAATCTTTCTCTTTTTAGGTTCAGGGATTCCTACTTTTGCTAGACATCCCCAAACCTTAAGGTAATGGACTCTAGGAGTTCTACCTTTCCATAATTCATAGGGAGTCTTATCCTTTGACTTACTAGGGATCCTGTTTAGGATGTAACAGGCTGTCAATAAGGCTTCTCCCCACAAGTTATCAGGAGCTCCTGAGCTGAGAAGCATGGCATTCACCATGTCTAACAGAGTTCGATTCTTTCTTTCAGCAACTCCGTTAGACTGTGGTGAGTAAGGAGCAGTCACCTCATGAATTATTCCGTGTTCTTCACAGAAGTTAGTCATTTCGTTTGAGGTATACTCTCCGCCACGATCAGATCTAAGGATCTTAATCTTTTTCTCTAATTGGTTCTCAGCTTCGGATTTGAAAACCTTAAATCTATCTAGAACTTCATCTTTGGTTTTGAGAAGGTAGGTATAGCAATACTTAGAAAAATCATCTATAAAAGTGACAAAGTATTTCCTACCACCTCGGGTCAAAACCCTATTTGAGTCACAAACATCACTATGAACTAGTTCTAGAGGATCACAATTCCTCTCTATAGATTTGAAAGGCAGTCTGGAATGTTTGGCTTGAACACAAATTTCACATTTGTGTTTATTATCTACAGGAGACTTGGGAATAAGATCTAAGTTCATCATTCTTTTAAGAGAACCCAGATTCACATGACCTAGTCTACCATGCCAAACATTGGAAGATTCTATATTTGAAACAACAGGAGAAGGATCAGATATTTTATTTATAGTGCTGAGAATGAAAAGACCATCCTTTACATATCCTTTCCCAATAAAAGATTCATTCTTAGAAAATACAATTTTATTTGCTTCCATTACAATTTTGAAACCTGACGCTACAAGAAGGGAACCACTAACTAAGTTTCTCCTAACTGACGGCACATGAAGTACATCATGAAGAGCTAGATTTTTCCCTGATGTCATCTTCAGGTCTATTCTTCCTCTTCCTACAATCTGTGCCGTTGATCCATCTCCTAGGGTTATGCCTCCTCCACATGATTCCTTATAGTTTGAAAAATAGGAGCGATCAAATGAAACATGAACATTAGCTCCAGAATCCAACCACCAGTCATCAGAATGGTAAGAAATATTAACAGATGGTTGGAAAGACACTGACCTGAAGGAACTAGAAGATCCATTTAGAATCATGTTGGCTTCTGGTTTAGTAGAGCCTTTTCCCTTATAAGGAGTCTTCATTGGTTCCTTCTTCCTATGAAAGCAATTGAAGGATAGATGATTTGTTCTTCCACACACCAAACAAAACTTTTGTTGGTCCTGAGTCTGACCGAAGTTTCTAGTCCTGTGGTTTTGCTGGTGTTGGCGGTTTTGGTGGTTTTGATGATTCTGGTGATGGGGCTGAAAGTTCTTTTTCTTGAAGGAGGTTTTCTTAGGTTTGTGAGGATTATTAGGTTTGGATTTGCCTTGGTTTGACACTACAAGGTTCACCTTTGCTTTAGACTCATTTTTAGAGTTTGACCTAAGCCTAAGTTGTTCTTCAGTTCTAATCTTCTTTAGGACTTGGGCAAAGGTAAGCTCACCTTGAGTATGAGTGAGTTCCTTCTTGACATCAGACCAAGAAGGTGGGAGTTTGTCTATTAGGCAAGCTATCTTATATTCGGTAGAGAAGGTTGTGCCTTTTGCTTGAATATGCCTCACATATTCTTGGAATTCATGGATTTGGTCATTCATAGGCTTGTTATCTACCATGAAATACCTATTGAAAGCTGAAGAATTGAATCTTTCAATTCCAGCATCATCAAAACCATATTCATCTTCTAAAGCATCCCAAAGTTCTTTAGCATTTTTATATTCAAAGAATATGTCATAAAGGGAGTCAGATAAGGCACTTAGAATCCTATGAAAACAGTGGAAGTCTATTTCCTTAGGGGTTTTTGGTTTTTGGGAACTGGCGGATTCTTTAGGAGTTTGAGATGACAAGGTGGATTCAGAAACTTCTTTGGTAGACTCAAATTTGTCAGACTCAGTCGTGTTGGGTGTGGATCCATCAATTGCAGAAAGGAGACCTAAGGTGGTGAGCCAGAATTTCATCTGACTCTGCCACCTTTTGAAGTTGGTTCCATCAAACTTGGCTGGCTTGGCTGAAGCGGTCTCTTCTTTCCCAGTCATGATTTAATAGTATAATAGTCTAGAGGCTGCAGAAATAATACTGTAGCTACTCAATAAAGGTATCGCGGGTTCTAGACAATAGTTTAATGATTTTGCTAATGAACCTAAACAAATCTTTTAGTCTATCAAGTTCTGAATAACTTGGGTTAGCTGTAGGAGTCGGTTCCCAGCTAGCGGTGGTCCGAAGACGCTTAAATACCGTGTCGCTTAGGGCTGTTTACACCCGGTTGACAGAAGGACCCTTTAGGCTTGTTCCCAAATTTATCTTTCCTTTTAAGACCTTTAGATTTCTTTTAAGGAATTTGCAAAATCAATAACTATTCCTTATTTAAATGTTTAAAGGATACTAAGAAATATCTAGCACCACAGCTAATAATAGTCTTGATATTGTTATGTAGGTAGTAGTGCTATTCACAATATAACAAGACACTTAATTATACTAGCAAATTGCAAGCTAATAAAACAAATGTACAGCAAGGAATATTCTAAGACTTTGAGAATATTAAAGTGAATCTAACAACACAAATTCGTGCCAACAAATTTTGTGATTTAACAATAAATTAATAATGTAAGGATTTTAAAGCTATAGAGGAATCTATAGTGATGCAACAAAATTTAATTATCTGTCTCGAAATTGTGATTAATGAAGATAGTATTAAAGCTTCGGATTTCACTAATAATTTATTTATTTATTTAGCCCTTACAATATTAATAATGAAACGAATTAACAGAATGTACTAAATTAACAGATTAACAATAAGCAATTATGATTATATGTGCTAATTAATCAGTTAATCAATATGTATATACTTAATCGACAGATCCTTCAACTAAGTATATACTATGGATCTGTTCTATAGGATCAGGCTGTTCTATAGGATCGAGAATACTATCGATCTGTTCTATAGGATCGTACAATTGTATTCTTAATTTCTAAGTAGACAGATAATAAAGGCAATTCTGTTTATAGGTAGCAATTAATCAGATTGATAATATGTATGTGCTAATTACCAATAAATACTAGTTATATAGATATCTTAAGCTAATAGGCCACCCCATTTGTCATTTCTCTATTTTGAAATAGAGAAATGAGAGCAAAAGTAGGAATTAACACGTGCAACCCACATCAATTGCAAAATAAATTAAAAAACACAAAAAAACTTTGTCTTCTACCATATGTCCGCCAAACTCACTAATCCTAACCCTCCCTACCCCAAAACCCAGCCAAATCTCCTCCGCCGCCCGTCGATCTCCTTGCCATCGCCGCCCATCTCTACCCGCTGCCCGTCTCTACCCTCCATTGCCACCCATCGCTACCCTCGCCATCGCCGCCCGTCGATCTCCTCGCCGTCGTCGCCCGTCGATCATTCAAATGTACGTTTCATTAGATTTGCTCTCCCTTTCTTCATCATTTTCATTACCACTCACAAAGCTAGGGTTTCAAATATTATCTGTGCTCGAAATATTTGGTGAGTAGTGTCTCAAGTATTTACTGTAGTTTGCGATATTTTGTTGATTGGCTTGGATTGGGTTTGATTTGGAGGTTAGGGATGTGTGATTTTGTGAGTACAAGGGTTCATTCATATAATCAAATTTGCATAGATTTTTTTTTTGTGAGAATGATGTTGGGACAAATTGATGTTGGTTATAATTTCATTTGTATGTTCACATTTACATAATGTTTCTCAAAAAATATTTAGTGGACATGTACATTTTGGTATAAAAAACTGCTAATGCAAGGATAAATGATTAGTAATTGCATATAAACTATGAATATTTTGGTTTCATTTGACATTATTAACAGGTGCTGTGGGGCCCAACCAATCGTAGAATAGTTAAGGGGCATATCTAAATTTTTGATTTGCATATAATTTTATGAGTCTCTCAATAATATTTTAGTCTGTACAATTTGCACAGAGTACGACTAGTTTAATCTGATTAACAATCAGGCCGTTCTTAATTAACAAAATATGACAAACTAATAAGATTAACAATAGGGTTGTTCTTAATTAATCAGATCAACAATACGACTATTCTTAATTAACAAGATATGGTAAACTAGTCAGATTAACAAGATGGCTGTTGTTAATTAACAATTGATGCTAAACTAATCAGATTAGCACGATGACTGTTCTTAGTTAACAATATATGATAAACTAATCAGATTAACAATACGTTTCAACTCTTAGATTGTTGTATAAATTGTCCCTAATCTTCTTGTTAATCTGTGAAAACAAAATAAATAAAACTGTTTTACCGGCCTATGGGGAAGTCGCGCGATACGCACTGCCCTAAGAGTTGATCCGCGGTCTTATGTGCAGACGCTTCGCAGATGCTCCTAGTGGTAAAACCCCCGGTATCACCGGCATCTCGTTGCCGCACACAACTTCGAGAGATGACCCGAACTTAGCCTTGCCCAGAACTACGGTGGAAAAGAGAAGCGGAAGCAGCGAAGTGAAACGCGCTGCTACGTTGCGGATCGAGAAAGCAGCGAAGCAGAACGAAAGTATATTTTCTGTGTGGATATGATGCGGGATTTTTCAGTAGTTACAAAACGGTAGGTTTATGGAATATATATACACACAAACGTGTGAACGTTGGGAGAGAAGAAGGCCAAAAAATCGGATCTGAGAAACTGATCCAACGTTCAGAAAGAATTAGTCAAAGGGAAAAGAAATAACAGCAAAAATAAGTTTAGGATCTCAACCCGAACCCGAAGAGCAATTTCGGATCGGCATTCGTGTCCGCAGATACGGGCGGGCACACATCCGTGCCCACTACGCGCGCCGAACCGGGCCGGGCGGCGGCGGCGGCGCGCGCGTGTGGCCCACGGGTTCTCTCCACACCACACTAGACTACCAGGGGATAAAGAGTGGTTTGTAATATATACACTCACATGGTGAGGTTTCCCACCGATGTGGGACTAAAGGGAATAGAGGGAATCTTGGGTTTTGAGTATAACAGCCAACAGATCTCTCGGAAGTTCACGTTCCCAATCGCGATCACGATTTTGCAAGCTCGTCATCGCGAGTTTACGTGCGAAGTTTGTGATCATATTTGGACTTTGTTTCGATTTTTTATGTGAGTTTTGATTTAATTTTTTTTGGTTTTGGGAGGCGGAAAGAATATAAGGAAAATGGGTTCCGTTGGAACATATTTTTTTCTCTCTCTGAATTCGCTATTTTGGATCGTCAAATTTACAGAAATGTTTTCAAATTTAATTAGATTCGCAGACATACCTTAGAAATTATACTTTTTTTTCTCGCAATTCCGGTGTGGACCCTCACATCCACAGAATTTCAGAAATAATTTGATGTGGGTGTGGGGAGCACATCAAATTTGCGAAAAAAAAAGGTTGCAAATGCCAAATGCGTATTTCACATTTGGTGGCGCATGCAAAGTTAATCAAATTTGCAAAAAATGCTATATCTATCTATAATCTATAACTATTATAATGGGAGAGAGGGGTTCCAAACAAATAAACAATATTTTATTCTTTTTTGTATGTGTGCAAATACGTGCAGCGCACGTGTTGGTAGGTTTTTTTTGTCCTTTTCCTTCCTCCTCCACGTGCATCGCACGTGCATAATACTAGTAACTATTATAATGGGAGAGATGGGGTTCCAAACAAATAAACAATATTTTATTCTTTTGTGTATGTGTGCAAACACGTGCAGCGCACGTGTTGGTGATTTTTTTTGTCCTTTCCATTTCCCCTCCACGTGCATCGCACGTGCATTATACTAGTATCTGTAAATCCAAACACTACCTAACCTTGTAAACTAAATTGATAGGGTAATGTTACACCTACAACCTTTACAACCTTACAATCTTAGGTGGCGCAGTCTCATTGGAGATGTGTACAACCCACTACAATCTACTCTATAATACATTTCAATAAAATTGTGTCACCTAAGGTTGTAAAAGAAAGGTTATAAGAAAAGGTTGTAGGTGTAGCATTACCCAAATTGATATGGTAGTTTAATGTAATACACCTTATTGAAACTAGATATTTTCTTAAGGGCTTTGTTTAAATCAAACTAGTAATTACCAGTGTGATGTACGTCTTAATAAATATATTTTATTAAAAGTAAAAATTTCAACGTAGTCTAATCTTGAATTTAATACCTTATTTATATTAGATATTCACAGGCAATACACGGATTTGTTTATCTATAAATATTTGTATTTGTTGAATTTAATTTGGATATGTATTACACGTATTTGTTAGTTACAAAGTTAGAATTTATTTGATTACAAACCCCAACACTCCCATTAAAATATAGTATTACAAGTAAAACTATGTCTAAGTGTATCGTGAATCCAAAAAAAAAAAAAAAAGGTCATGAGTCATTACATGATTTTTCTGAAGTACAAGGATTGGTTGTCATTGTACTACATCTTATGGAATAAAGTTTGTACAAAATTTGCAAACTACTCATAATAATACTAGAATTCATATATACTATATGGTGTGATTTACAGGATATCTTCACACAAAAAAATTGAGGACATGTTCTCTCAAGAAAAAAGAAATGAAAAAAGCAGAAGAAGAAAAGAATGATGGAACATGATATGTAAATCTATGGATATTCTCTACTTTTTTATAAAAACAAAATTACAAGGACATTCAAGTTATTTCGCAATTCTTGCCGGAGAAACTAGTAAATGCATTTGTTATTATAATTACTAGTAATTTACACATGCAATGTATGTCTTAATAAATATAGTCCTTTTAAAGTAAAAAAAATTTAAACCTGATTTGAACCTAAGACTTTCTTTATAATTATTATGCACATGTATTGCACGTGTTGATAGATTTACAAATGACACTAAGATCTTTTACCATCATAATATTAGAGATGAGCTAATGAAGTACCCAATTTCTTATTATAGACAGATTAATTTTATTTATTATATCTTTGAAACTTAAAATAAAAATTTGAAGAAATTTGTCAACTCTAAGGAGATGAGCCATAGCTGCTGAGTTGTCTCTTTGAAATGTGGAAATGTTAAAATGTTAGATTAAGTGTACAATACACCAACCATATTTTGGACAGGAATTAGATATACCTACCCTTCATTTGGTGTATGAATTCCTAGATGTCGATTCATTAATAAAAGAAGGGAATATTTTAGGAATTTGAAGGAGTATTTTATTGGATAGCTGTAGCCCTGTATATTGGATACTTCTACCGAACTTGCTACATAAAAATATAAGAAAGAAAAAAAATCATAAGAAAGATTTGATGTACATTTATTTCATTTATATATATCTCTAATATTATAATGGGAGAAGGCCTTAGTGTCATTTGTCATTTTGTCATTCTACCAATATGTGTAACGCACGTACATAACTAATATAAAGGAGGTTTCCGGTTCAAATCCTCCATACGTCAGAGTTTTTATTTTTATTTTTTGAAATTATTAAAACGTGCATCGCACGTGTAAATTACTAGTACTAATAATATCGCACGTTCTAATCTTTTTTTAAATAGAGTAAATAATAAGACGTTAATATTGTCTCGAACCTGAGACCTCCCTTAACTCATACATAGTCTTTACAAATTAATCCTAGTGGTACAAAGTTTTATTTTGTATGAGTAACACTGTTGTAAATAATTATGTTACAAATAAATTTGAACTTTGAAAGTGTTATGGTAACTAATAACAGTTGTGTAAATGAATGATTAATATAACTCCAACTTAAAAATAAATGGTTGAAATTAGATGGTTGAATGCCTACAAATTACAAGTTGTCTACAAATGACAACCCCAATTCTCCCATTATAATATTATTAGAGATTAGAGATAATGGTTTACTTAATTTCGGCTATTAAACTCCGGTTAGTTTAATATATCACTGACTTGGTGACGAAGGTAGTGTTCTTTTTCTCCTCTTATAAGCGATTTACCTCTTATAAGAGGTGGTCCAGCTCTTACAAGAATTTTTTTAGCGTTCTTTTTTACCTCTTATAAGCAATTTCTCCTAAAATCGCTTATAAGCCTAAAAGGCTTCTAGTAGTCTCTTTCAAATTCTTATAAGCCTTCTATCAATTAAAAAGTCTATATTACCCCAAAGTCTATATTATAATTGTTACTAATTTCAATCTCAAATTTTCGCATTTTCTTGCACAGAGTAAGACCTAAATGAATCTTGTTTGTTAAATTTATTAGTGTTTGCAATATTTACTGATAGGAAGTGAGGAATAGTAATTCTGTAAAGAAAATATATCGGGAGATATATATAGTGAAATCATTGGACTGTGGATGGATAAATTATGTCTTTAAAAAACAAAGTCTTTAGCGACAACATTTACCGATCATTTTGTTTAGCTGCCTCCATCTTTAGTGACAGATGCATATTCTTAAGCCACTTCGCTACTTGTAAATTTTCTTTTATTTTTTTAAAGTTTTGTTTTCTTGTGTTTCTACTTCTCTATCTCGGTTCCGGAATTATAATTGATGATTTACAGTGATTTGTGAATTTAACTTGCCATTAAACTAGTTTATATATTAGTAATTTGAACTTATCTTTTCTTGTCCTTCATCTCACTATTTTTATACTTTGGGGTAATATAGGCTCTTGTAAGAGGTGAAAAAAGAACAGAAATATCTTATATGAGGTTTTTATAAGATGTTATTTTTATATAAAAAAACCACCTCAAAAAGAGATTTTTACAAGAGGCTCTTACTGTAAATCTCTTTTATAAGAGGCAAAAAAAAAAGAACAGTACATAATTCTACTTAGTTAAAAAAATATGATGATGATGATGATGATGATTGTGATGACTACATTTTTTGAAGATCTTAGAGCATAATTACTGTAATCCTTCATTAGTTAACTATGTCAGAAAATCTTAATAATAATGTATACTAATATTAATGCTTGCAAAATCTTATATATATCTGAATCTTTAACCCAATGCAAAAAATATGAAATTATAGTAGTGTTATATGTTTAACCATAAGAAATGCTACTTTAGACCAATATGTTTCATACCTTATAATTTAACAAAAAAATATGTTATTATGTTATTATTTTAAGAAAACAGTTAATAGTGGAGTTTTCCCTATTTTCAGCTAGCTGTATGCAATTTTCTTTTGCTAAATTAGAATTGAGATAAAACCAAAACCAACCATTTATATAATAATTGGTCATATGAATAGGACACTAGACCTAATAATCAACTACTCTAATTGAACAATGACAGGGACAAAACTGAGCTAGTCACCTTACCTAAATTAATTAATAATCTGCTATATATATATATATATGAAATGAACAAGCATAATTAATATTTCATCAATTTCCTTTTTTCTTGAGTACCTTTTTTTATTTCTTCTCGTTTGGTGGAACAAATTCAGTCCTTAGTACTAATTTTTGCTATCTTTAGTCGCATTGGTATCGGGTCGGATCAGGTCCTTCACTATCTGGACCCAGATCCGGAGCCGTGAGGACCAGATCCGATTCCGGGTCCGGGTCCTATTAAAATGTTCCTACCCGTTCGGATAGGAGCAGGAGTGTGACCGGAGGCGGTGAGTGGAGGATTTAGAATAGAGGAGAGAAAAAAAAGGACATGAGTTTTGAGTTTGGAGGAGAAAAAAGAGAAGGGATGAGGATAGAATATTTATTTTTATGTTGATTTTTTGTGAATTTTTTAACGGGTCCGGGTCCGGGTCAGGTCTCTTTTGAGCGGACCCGGATCCGAAAATACAACGGATCCTATTTTAGGATCCGGATCCGGACCCGGATAGACCAGGTCGGTTCCGGTCAAATGCCGGGTCCGGGTCGGATCCGAGTTTTGGGTATTTATACCGATGCTAATCTTCAGGAGAGTCACTGGAGGAGTCGGTCACAGCTCGTGTTTCTTGGTTCTCTGGAGACAGCATAGCATGGCATGCTCCTTTTCACTTTGTGTTCAAGTATTTAATTTGTTCTTGGTTTATTGCCGTCGGGACTTTTTCTTTGATGTATGATGATTGATATAATTCTATGTTGCGCGCAGAAGTTGAAATTATGTTTTTGGGAGGGGTAAACATACTCGATGAATACACTATATATCATTTTGGTCGATGAGAATTCCTCATGGAAGTTTGAATATACTCCTTAGAGCATTCACTATCGTGGCTAAAATTTTTAATTATAGCATTTAGCATTCGTTGACGAGCGCTATTATCGTTTTTGCTAAATTTAAAATAAAATAAAATTAAAAAATATTAGACGGCATCCGTCCTTTTTTAAAAAAAGTAATATGTGAAATAAAAGTTTAGTGGAGAATGATTGAAAAGAAGAAGTTCTTCCGTCCGATTTTTTTTAAAATGACATTTTTGTAATTATTTCAGTGGCATTTTCGTAATTTTTGAAAAAAAGTTTCTGAAAAAGTTTTCGAACAAAAGATGATCTTCGGTTCGACCATATTAAAAAACAAAAATTTAAACGGACGGAGCTTCATCCTCCGTCATCTATATTTAGAAGTTTTCTAAAGCCGTTGTTATCTTTGGCGATGAACTATTTACTCATATTCTAAATTTTGGGTTTTTAGCGAACGATAGTGGAGGATTTTTTAAATTTTTTTTTTTTTATCTCAATTGCTAAATTTTGAGTTTTTAGAAAACGATAATGGATGCTCTTATCGAAGAAAATGAGCTCAATTTGTTGCAATAAGTATAAGAAGATAAATGCTTGATTAGAGCATCCACAGTCGTTTTTCTCATTTGCTATAATATGGCAGCTACAGTAATAGCAAATACGATCGTTCACTGCAGTCGTCGTTTGCTATATTTTTTCTATTTTTTAGAGAGACGGGGTATCATACCCCGTCCGATCGTTTCAAATAAATTAAAAAAAATTAATTACTTATTAACTATTAAACTATATTAATTAACTAAATTAAATAATATAAAAATAACTAAACCTAATTAATATACTAACTAAACCTAATTAATATAATAACTACTCCTAAACTACCCTACAATCAGCATTAATGGCAGCTCAGAGTCATGGACGGGGTATCATACCTCGGACGGGGTATGTGTCCCCATCCCACCTTTTTTTTTTTTTTTTTTTTTCTTCCTATCGCTCAATCCTGAGCGTTCGTTTTATTAAAAAAAAAAAAAAAGAAAACAAATAAAAAAAAAGGGAGAGACGGGGTTTGATACCCCGTCCGACCTTTTAAAAAAAAAATTAAGAAAATAGGAGAGGCGGTATATGATCCTCCGTCCAATAGGATTAAAAAATAATTAAATCGAAGAGACGGGGTATCATACTCCGTCCTTTATAATTTGAAAAAGCTCAGATCATTTCTCATATTTGAGAAATGGAAATAGCAAGTTTGCCAAAATATGAGAATTTGATAAACGACTGCAGCGTCTCTTTTGTATTCGTTTGCTATAATTTGGAAATATGGGAATTTTAGAAAACGACTGGGGATGCTCTTACAACAAATTCTGAATTTGAATGTTTTGTTTAGATTTTGTGGCTAAAGTCCACCATTTTTAGTCAATTCTTAGACATTATGAATTCCTTTCTTCTTTCTTTCTTTTTGCCAGAATTTATGAGTTAGTCCACTATTTCTAGCTGATTTGAGAAATTCTGTATTTCACTGTTTGTCGATTTTTTTGAGCTATAGTTCACAATTTTATATATTTTTATAAATTTTGAATTTTATTGTTTTGGCCAATTTTTGTGTGCTCCATCATCGTCCGATTGTGAGAAATTCTAAATGTTACTGTTTTGTGAAGATCTAGTGTATAGTTCACCATTTTTTGCCTTATGCTATGTTGAGAATTCGGAATCTGACTGTTTTTCGTGATTTCTTTTTTACAAATAATGAGTTCCCATGTATTTGCCATATTTTGTGGCTTATACTTCACTGTAATGTTATATTATGAATTTCGATGTTTTAGCAAGATTTATTGGACTATAATCCATTCATTTTGGTTGATTTTGAAAAACTCGACATTTCACTATTTTAGCTACATATGTGGACTCTTTTGACTACACTTTTCAGTTGTTTCTCTGTGAAATTCGAGATTTCATGTTATTACCAGATTTTGTGCTACAATAGTCATTGTTTTCGGCCAATTTCGCCATATTTTGGGGTTAGTACACAATTTGTAGTCATTTTCGTGAAATTCAAGATTTTATTATTTTGACTATATTTTATTGGTTATAGTCTATCATTTTCGAAAATTTTTGAATTTCACAGTTTTTGCAATATTTTTTTGCTTGTGCACTAATTTCAGTGGATTTCGAGAAGAGATTACAATATCTTAGCCATATTTTGTGGGTTATAGTCGACAATTTTAAGCTAGTTTCAAGAAATCTAAATTTTACAATTTTGGCCAAAACAGTGCACAATGTTTTAACTTGATTTTGTAGACAATGGTCCCCCTATTCGCCCTTTGGTTCGATTTCAAAAAATTTAGAACTTCAATGTTTTGCCCATATTTTTAGTCCATGATTTTGGGCAAAATTTTGAGAAAATTGATATTTAATATGTTTTGGCAATATTTCGTGGTTATAGTCTAACATTTTCTGCAGATTTCGAGAAATTTTTGTTTCTCTATTTTAGATATTTTATGAGCTAGTTCAAAATTTACAACCATTGTCAGGAAATTCTGGATTTCACTATTTTGACAGAAAATTGTTTGCTATAGTCCACAATTTTCAGCTGATTTTGAGAAAAAATGAATTTCACTGTTTTCACCACAGTTTGTGAACTAGTCCACAGTTATTTTGGATATTTTCATAAAATTAAAGATTTGAATGTTTTGACCACACTTTGTTGTCTATACAGCCTACAATTGTTTTTGTGAAATTCAGAAATTCATTGTTTCGCAAACACTCTATTTACGGTTCTTTTCGTGAAATTCTGAAATTCATTGTTCCGCAAAGAATTTAGCAAATTCTGGATTTCACAATTTTTGTCAAATTTTATATGCTAGTTAACATATTTTAGTTATTTTTCTTGAATTTCTGAATTTCACTATTTTGTCCAAATTCTGTGTAACCAATACTTTTCAATTGTTTTCCAAAAGTTTGAGATTTTACTATTATGGCCAAACATTGTGGACTATATTACATCAATTTTTGCCCACTTCCAGAAAATCTGGATTTCACAGTTTTGATCAATTTTTGTCTGCTCAGAATTTTTTACAGTCCATAGTCTTTTTCATCGTTTACGTGAAAATCGAGATTTGACAGTTGTTGCTAGATTTTATTTTCTATCATTTATAGTTTTCCTGTTTCCATGAAATTAAAAGTTCACTGTTTTTATTACATTTTGTGCACTTGGTTTTGGAGAAATTCGATATTTCACAATTTGACCATATATTTTTTGGCTACAGTTCATTGTATAATGACGATTTCAAGAAATTTTTAATTTCAAATATTTGGCCTTATTTTGTGGTTTTTAGTTTTTAGTTTTAAGTTTTCGGTGGATTTTTAGAAAAGCAAGCTTTCATGGATGTCGCCATATTTTGTGGGGTATAGTCTGCTTTTTGGCTTTTTTTTTTTTTGAAATTCTGAAATTTGTTGTTTTGACAAGATTTTGTAGGGATAATTCACTATTTCAGCGGATTTTGTGAAATTTGAAATTTCACTTATTTGGTCATATTTTGTTAATTACTAGGTTTGCCCGTGGGCACGTATGACACATCTTCGGAACGATGTAGCATATAAAAGTAAGCATTATAATGTCAGAAATATAAAAGAAAAAAAAATTGATCTAATATGAAAAAGTTGTAGATGTCATACAAAAAAAAGAAACTTACATGACCATATATAATAATGTTATTCATTTAAGGAAGCAGTGAGAAACCAGACAGATTAAGTTGTTTAGTTCTGATGAAGAACTTGCTCTGGATATGAAGGAGAAAAAATATTTGACGATTAACTTTGGTGTTCTCAGTATATTATACTATCAGATGTTAATATACTTTCTGAGATGTACATTATAGTAATGTTCATGTATAATACTGGATACATTTACTTTCCAGCATTTCAGATGCATAAATCTGAAACTTCCATCATGGAGTTTATATAGTTCAGGTTTGAATAATACGACGACAATTAGTTGTAATTAAAAGTCAATGTTTGAATAATTATAAATGGTGGTGTAAAATCCAACTTCTCAGAACATTGAGGGTGCAAAATGATGAAATTTGATTTTTGAGATATGCTATATTTAGTGTAACTTTAGAGTTTGAAATTTATCCAAGTGAATATCCATTTAAATCTTCAATTGTATTTGAAATCAATCAGGGAATTTAGTGAAATTTTATATATGAGTAATCAAAAGCAGCAAAACAAATATGGAAATCTAAAAATTTACAAACATGGAATATGAAAATCTAAATTTCTGGATATAAAAAAAGAGAGAGAGAGAGAATCTGAAAAAGTGAAGAGCGGAGAGAGAGATAGTAATAAAGTGATGAATATTTTTATTTTGGAAGGAAAAAAATTTAGATTTGGGGGGAAAACTTTTGGAGGGAAAATGTCTTTTGGGAGGGTGAATGTGAGCCCTTGATTTTATTTCAATTGAAGGAAAGCCACTTGATAGTTTTTTTTTCTTTCAAATTGTCTTGTGATTTATTATATAGACTATGTTTGCCCTTAGGCACGTGCCTACGGCACGCCTTCAGAACGATACAACATATGAAAAATCTTGTAAACAGTAAAATATATGCAATCATGCTTGACTAACAAATCACATAGGTATCAACATTTATATGCAATACCACCGGGCTAGAAACTCCACGATAAGTTATAAAAAATAATTAGAATGTCGTAAAACAATCATATATGAAACTTGCATGGTCATATATAATGATGTTATCCATTGCAGGAAGCAGTGAGAAGCCAGACAGATATTGTTGTTTAGTTCTGTATATCAATGAGGAAAAATATTTGATGATTAACTTTGGTGTTCTCAGTGTATTCTACTATCAGATGTTAATAAACTTTATAAGATGTACACTATAATAATGTTCATGCATAATACTGCGTACATTTACATTCCGGTCTTGATGCATGAATCTGAAACATCTGTTATGGAGTTTATGAAGTTTGAATATTAAAACAACAATTATAAAGAAAATGGATTTACCTCTGCTATGATTAAAGCTAGGATTGCATCTAAAATGGAAATTGAGTCTTTATTTCCTCTAAAACGTAGTACTTGTAGAAAAAGACATTTTGATGAGAATCCTGATAGGACAATATGTTTCAGAAAAATTTTAGAACAGGTTATTTTCTTATTTTAGTTGATATGACTCTTTCTTAATTGAAGAGTAGATTTGAACAAATACAAATTTTTGAATCCACGATTAGTTTCATTGGATGATGATGAAATAAAAATTATTGCATGCAACTTGTAATTGCTTTGAAACATGGTGACATATATGATATTGATGTCAATTATTTACTTTCAGAATTACAAATATTAATATGTTTCCAAGTTTTTTGGTTGCTTATATGATTTTATTGACTGAAAATGTGACTGTGACATCTGCGGAAAGAAGCTTTTCAAAATTAAAATTATTAAAATCTTATTTGCGAACAACTATGACACAAGATATGTTAAATGGATTAGTAATTTTAAGTATTAAAAAGCATATGTTGAAAAATATTGAGGTTGAACATATAATTGATGGTTTTGCTTCTAAAAATATAAGAAGAAATCAATTTAGACGAAATGTGATTGATTTGATTTATTTATTTATTTATTTATTTTGTATATGCAAGAATTGTTCACTATGCTTAATGGAAAATATGAAGTATTTGGTGTTATAAAGCAAAACAAAGTAATCTTTATTTTTTGAGGTATCATCATCCACACCGACATATCATATTATATATATACCCCCCCCCCCCCCCCCCGTCTCACCCACACAATTTTATATTTCGCCTAGGGCCTTAAATATCTCAGGACCGGACAAGTCTATAACCAACAAAATCAGACTAAAATAGTCAAATAAAAAAAATCAAAATATAACTGAAACCGTTACTAGCCCACAAAAAATGCAAAAATATTGAAATTTAGAATTTCTTAAATTTGTACCAAAACAGTGAACTTTCGAATTTAGAATTTATCAAAAGCTGGTAAAACAAAGAATTTCTAAAAATCGATAGAAAATAAGTGAAAATAGTAATTTCTAAAGATCGGGACCAGATTGGAACTAAAATTTTCTCGAGATATGACGCAAACGATGGACTATAAAATCTTGAAACTAAGGACTATAACCCCACCCTCCCCCCCCCCCCCCCCCCCCCCCCCCGGCAACCACCACCGAAAAAATTATATATAAAAAAAGAAATCCATAATTTCTTGAAATTGTCCAAAAAAGCTAGACCTTCTAAAATCTGGCCAAAATAAAAAAAATATTTTAGAATTTTTAAAAGTCGGCACAAAGAACTGTACTTATAGCCCACAAAATAGTGAAATTCAGAATTCTTAAAATCGACATAAAACAGTAGCTTATATGCCACAAAACATAGTTAAAACAGTAAAACTAACAATAGTGGATTACTCATAAAATATGGTAAAAATAGTAAAATTCAGAGTTTCTCAAAGTCAGCTCGAAATGGTGAACTCTACCCCACAAAAATCAGGCCAAAAGAATGAATTTTTTCTTTAAATAATATTTTCGAATAATGGCAAAAATAATGGATTATAGCTGAAAAAATATGGAAAAAAAATTGAAATTCATAATTTCTTTAAATAGTTAAAAAAACAGTAGACTATAGCTTAGAAAATCTAGAAGAAAAAAATATAATTTCTTTAAATTAGCAACAAAAAAAAATAATGAACTAGGCTGCAAAATCAGGAAAAAAAAAGGTCCAACTTTTCTCGAGATATAACAAAAACGATTGACTACCTCATATAATTTGGGCCTCCCAAAGAAATAGAGAATTTCTCAAAATCGTCCTAAAATACTGGCATAAATGGTGGAATACAAAATTCTTCAAAATCTTATAGTGCTTAAAATCGAGCCAACATATTGATATTCAAAATTTCTCGAAGTATGGCAAAACCGTTGGACTACAACCCACAAAACTAGACAAAAACACATAAATTTAGAATTTACTTAAATAGACTGAAAATGGTGGACGCATAAAATCTCGCAGGAACAGTGAAACATCAGAATTTTCAAAATGGGGCCAACATTGTGAATTTTAAAATTTCACGAAATATATAGAAAACGGCGGACAACCCACAAAATCTAGCAAAAATGGCGAAATTTAAAATTTCTTAAAATTGTTCAAATATGAACTATAACTTTAAAAAATTGGTCAAAACGAGGAAATTTAGAAATGATCAAAATTGCTAAATCATGCGACGAAATCGGGCCAAAATAAAGAAATTTAATATTTTTTATAAATGTAAAAACTCTGGAATATATATCTCATATAATTATTATTTTTTGTTTGGGAGGGGGGTATTCTATCTAATGAAGAAGTACGAAATTTCAACTGAAAATAGTGAACATCGTTGAAAAACAAAAATTTGAATTTAGGAAGAGATGGAGAGAGGAGAGAGGAGAGAGCATGGACGCCTTGGAACAAGAGCAGATCTTATGCTCAGGTTCTCATGGCGGCTTACCCCCCATCATTACCCCCCTCGAATCCCACGCCCACGCCATTTACACCCTGCCCCTTCCCCTTCTCTACCAAAAATTTCACCAAAACCCTTCCCAAACCGCCACTCCTCATACCATTACCGCTCCACCCCTACCTCGAAGCTACACCAAAATCATCGCCGGAACAAGATGGAAGTCAGATGCATGCGGTGCGGCGATACGGGCCATCATGCGGTGGACTGCCGGAAGAGCGGCATACACTGCTTCAACTGTAGAAAGGTGGGGCACCGTGCCAGAGACTGCCCCCTCTTCAATAGGAGAGATTCCATGGCCGTTGAACTCCAACACAACTCCGAGATTGCTGCCGCACTCCCGGCGCTACATGCAAGCGCCTTTCTCCACCTCATCAACCCCAGATCTAAGCCTGATGCTGCAACAGTGGAGAGCGCCCGGAACTTCGCCTGGAGAAGGCAAGGGGGGTGGTGGGTAGTAAAGAAAGTCTCTGAGGGGGTGTTCCATGTGCAGTTCCCTTCGGAAGAAGATGCAACGCGTGCCATCTCGGAGGGGATGTTCAGCTTCTCAGGGTTTAATGCGACATTTTCACCATGGTCAATGGACTTTGGGGCGAAGATGAAGCCTCAGCCTTGCTTCATCTGGATCAACGTCCCTCTCTTGCCGTATCACATGTGGAACCATACTTCAGTAGAGCAAATTATCCGCCCCTTTGGCAAGCTCATTACTTTGAGCGGGGATATGAAAGCTGCAGCTATGAGGGACCAAGCTCTGGTCTTAATCGAAGTAGAGGACGTCGGCCACATTCCCAAAAATTTGATGATCCACTACCAAGTGCCTTGGACCAAAGAGCTACAGATACATGAAGTACCAGTCCTCATCTATGGCAGTCCCATCCCTACCGCCGACGTGGCCAGTGGTAAGACTAAGCTCTTTTCGGAACAACAGGGGTCCTCCACTAGTTTCTGGCGCCGGAGAGAATCACCGCCGGTGCGCAATCCTGATCCGCCGGTGAGTAATCCTGTTCAATCACAGCCGCAAATCTCGCTGCCTAATCAGGGTGTGATTGGAGACCCCAAGGGGAAAGCTAAGATCACGGAAGAAGTTGATACAGTTCAGGATATGGCGGCGCAGTTTCAGGCCCCACCAAATCCCTCTTTATTTGCCAAGCAATTTTTAAATATCTCAGGTATGGCTGATTCGAGTCTTAAGATTCCAAATGTGGTCCCGGATGCTGCGATTCCTGTGGTCCCGACTTTGCCAACAATTCCGCCACCTATTATTGTAATCAACTCAAATTCACTCAAAGATAATTTGAATATACCCTCAGAAGCCTCCCAGATTCAACCCCACATCTCTGCGAATTCTCATGACATCGCTGCAGAAGAGCAGCTCTGCCATTTGACCTGGGAAGGCAAGCCTGTTAGTATCCCCTAATCTCTCTTTGATCAAATCAATCCAGCAATTGAGCACGCCATTGATGCGGCGGTAGGGAAGCCGGACTCCAAGTCCGAGAGTACTCAGCCGTTACACTTCAGTTCCAGAGCAGTTGGTGCAGCAACTTCTACCTTCCGTACCAGGTCACTCATTCCTCGGCGCCAAGCAGCCACCTCCTCCACAGATTCTGCTCCGCCTGGCTTTGATGAAGGTACTAGCAAGCGTCGTAAACGTATCCGCTCGGCTACTAGGCTACCAACCACCAGGCCATTCCTTCAGCATTTGTGCACCTCCGCTAAGAGTGCGTCCCTCCGCAAAGCGTCAGGTACATCCTCTTCGAAGAACTCTTTTAATTCAGCCTGTCAAAACCCTTTCGCTTTGCTCTCGAATGATGATCTTCTTGAAGTTGCAGAATCGGTGGGAGTGGCGGCTGCAAGGCCACATTCGCTCACTAAACTCAAGCAAGTTGCAGAGATTGCAGTTGATCACACTGATCAACAGCAACATCTCAACTAGAGCTTGAGGCTGATGCATGTTTATGATTTTATCGTGCTTTTTGCTGTGCATTATCACTTTCAATGAAGATAGGAAGCTGGAATGTAAGAGGATTAGGCAACCCCTATAAGTGTGCCTTAGTTAAAGACGGTCTGCGAAATGCTAGTATAGATGTGGTATGTCTCCAAGAGACCAAACTCTCTGCTCCTACCCCTAGAAAGCTATCCTCAATTGGAGGCAATTATATTAATTCCTGGAGATCCCTCGATGCGATTGATAGCCGTGGGGGCATTCTTATTGGATGGAATGACAACCTTTTTTATTGTACTTATTGTGTCGTTGACATTTTTTCTATCTCCGTCTCCTTCCGCACCAAGGCTTCAGGAGTTCAATGGTCACTTACCTCAGTTTATGCTCCCTTTGAGCTTGATGATAGGGAACTATGTTTCCATGAAATAGTACAGCGGAGCAAGCTTCTCAGTGATACATGGGTTATTTGTGGAGATTTTAACGTGACCATATCCAACCAGGAACGAAACCGAGGCTCTGGCTCTAGCAGAGACATGAAGAACTTCCGAAGTTGGATACAACAACTGCAGCTTATTGATTTGCCACTTGCAGGGAGGAAATTTACATGGTCCAACCTTCGCCAAAATGCTTCTTGTGCAAGGCTAGACAGATTTCTTATTACTAGCCAGTTTGATCAAGCATTCCCCTCATGCATCCAACATTCCCTGCCCCGTATCGCTTCGGACCATTGTCCTCTAATTCTAGACTCTCAGGCGATGCAACACAAAGTTCATTACTTTAAATTCGAGAAGGCCTGGGCATCTCATGAAGATTTCAATCACAATGTTATCCATTGGTGGAATAGCTTTGTTTGTACAGGTTCCAAAGTAGACATTCTTGCAAACAAACTTAACCTCCTCAAGAGGAGATTAAAACGGTGGAGATACGAGGTCTTTGGCCATATTCCTAAGCGCAAAGACTCTCTGCTACAAACTATCCATAACTTGGACGTGATTGCTGATTCACAAACTCTCAACACTACCCAAGAAGTTGAGCTCAACTCCGCTCGTTCGGAATATCACAAACTCATTCAAGCTGAGACTATATATTGGAGACAGCGTTCACGTATCACTTGGCTCAAAGAGGGGGACGCCAATACCAAGTTCTTCCACTCAATGGCTAATGGGCGACGGCGGAGGAACTTCATCTTCTCACTGCTCCAAGATGGAGATCTGATCATAGATCAATCGGCCATCTGATCCTGCTTTGACGCACATTTTCAAGAAAATTGTGGCTCCAACACTGACCCTGACTTCAGAATTGAGTGGTCGACTCTGTATCCTTCCACTAATGTGGACCTTTCTGCTCTAGATGCTGACTTCAGTAGAGAGGAAATCAAGAAGGCTGTTTTTGACATGAAAGGGGATAAGGCACCGGGCCCTGATGGCTTTCCTATGTATTTCTATCAGCAACACTGGGATACTATCCAGGATGATCTTTGCAATATGCTCTTAGCCATTCAGCATGGTGAAGCCTCGTTGGATAGGTTAAACTATTCAACAATTGTGCTCATTCCCAAGTGTGATGGAGCCTCCACTGTGTCTGATTTTCGTCCAATCAGTCTTTTAAACTGTTCGATGAAAATCTTCACTAAGATCCTTGACAATCGACTGAGCCCACTCCTTCACTCTCTTGTTTCCTCATCCCAAAGTGCATTCCTCAGGGGCAAATCTACAGTAGACTGCTTTCTAGTCGCACATGAAGCCATCAATTTATGTTACTCAAAGAAATCAGACACTGTTATGTTAAAGATTGACTTTCGCAAAGCCTTCGACATGCTAAATTGGGACTTCTTGGATCAGCTGCTGATTGCTAGAGGGTTCGGGCCACGTTGGTGCTCTTGGATAAAGGCAATGCTGCATTCCACCAAGTCTAACATCTTAGTCAATGGAGTTGGGGGGAAGACTATAAGCTCCAAGAGGGGACTTAAGCAAGGAGACCCCCTCTCTCCGATGCTTTTTATCCTTGCTGTGGATGTCCTTGCGCAAATGCTTCGAGTCGGCAGGAACAATGACACCTTCTCAAGATTAGACCTTAGAGGTTCCCTTGCAGACCTCTCTATTTTACAATTTGCAGATGATACTTTACTATTCTGCAAGGGAAATGGGCAGGAAGTGTTGCATCTGAAGGTTCTTTTGCATCTGTTTGCAAATGTCTCGGGACTTCATATCAACTTGTTCAAAACAGCCATCACCTATTTTGGGCGCTCTCAAGCTAAGCTCCACGCCTTTTCTCACATCCTTGGCTGTAAGCAAGACACTTTGCCAACCAAATACCTAGGAATGCCTCTTGCGAAAGGCAGGCTTAAGAAGAGGGACTGACAGCCCTTATTGCTCAAAATTGAGCGCAGGCTCTCAACATGGAAAGGCAAAATGCTATCTCGTGGGGGAAGACTCATCCTGATTAACTCAGTGCTCAGCGCACTTCCAACCTACTTTGCATCCTTTTTTATGTTGCCGCGATGGGTAATTAATCGCATTGACCAAATGAGAAGTCGATTCTTCTAGGTTTGTGGCGACAAGCAAGTATCGGGGATCTCTTGCACTAGTTGGAAGCGTGTCTGCCAACCAAAGCAGCAAGGAGGGCTTGGGGTGCTTGACCTTCAGCTCTTCAACCATGCACTCTTGATGAAATGGTGGTGGAAGATATACACCGATAACTCCCTTTGCACGCAAACTTTAAAATCTCTATACTTTCAAAGTCACAGCAGCAGCTTTATATGTTCGGCCAACTCTTCTGACTTTTGGAAAAACTTATGCAAACTCAAAGAGCAATTTGATCAAGGGGTCTCATGGGCGCTTGGTGACGGGGCTCTCCTCAAATTCTGGACATCGAAGTGGATTAACAAGAGCTGCATTGCTACTCTCTACCCTAACCTTTATGATGCCGCTTGGAACAAGGCAGCCTCCCTAAGATCACAAGGGTGCTTTCATCAGGGGCAATGGACTTGGCGGCCAAGTCTTCATACATCTTCCAACAGTATCATCCTAGCTGAAAAGCGACAGTTGCTTCAAAACATCTCCTCTCTCCAGCCATCTACTCTTCAACCTGACAGAGCCATATGGAACCACGACTTCTCTGGGTGCTTCTAAGTCAAATCAGCATACCGCTTCTACACCAACTCTGGCCTACTTTCTCCCTTCTATCGAGCATGCTGGAGTAACTGCGCGCCCCTCAAATGCAAGATATTCATCTGGATGTTGAGTGGGGAGAAACTCAACTCCAGAGACAGACTTCATTCCAAAGGTTGGAATGGAGATACAGCTTGTAGCGAATGTGATTTTCACACAGAGACCACCTACCATATCTTCTTTGAGTGCCCAAAGGCTACTCAGACATGGCTTCACTTTTCCAGAGCCTTTGACATACACACACTGCCTGCATCTATTGCGGAATGTTTTTCCACATGGTGTTTTGACAACACGAAGCACAAATTCTCTCATGCATGGCATCTCATTACTATTGCTATCTGTTGGTCAATCTGGAATGCTAGAAATGATAGAATTTTTTCCAACAAGCAAACATCGGTGATTAAGTTGATTGCTAATACTAAATTCTGGTTTTCTCAATGGCTAGATTCGAGTGATGCTTCAAAGAAGAAGACCAGAATCATGGAGGAGTTGAGACGAACAGGTGACACTGATCTTATGCGGCCTGCTCAAGGGGGTACATCCGGCGGAAATGCAACTTAAAGTCTTCGGTTGCACTTGCTTTCAGTTTTTTGTGTTTTTAACTGTATTTTGGGACTGATCCAGTATGTAGACTTGTACTCTATCTAGCTTTATCTCCTGACCTGTTTTACTGCTCGGGGTTTGAATGTCTCGGATGATTGTAAGGGAGGGGAAGGGGGATGAGATCATGGTGGTGGCCCTAGTTGAGGTGTACGACAGACGTCCGCTGCCCTCTCTACGGTCCACTGCCATGCCATCTCGAACTCAACTCCTCTCATATCCTGAGCATCTCCCTACAACAGTTTTTTGTATTATATACTTTGGCTTATATATATATATTTTCTTGAGGTAGGCTTGTCCTACCTTTTCCAGTAAAAAAAAAACTGAAAACAGTGAACTAATTCCCAAAAAAGTTTGTCAAAATAGAAAAAATCAGAATTTTTTGAAACTTGGAGTGTGAGTGCAGATATAACATAGTCCAAAAATAGTATAATTCAGAAGTTCTTAAAATGGTCGAAAATGTTGGACAAAAAATCAAGGATGAAAATGTTGAAAATTTAAAATTCTTGAAATATGGAGAAAATTGTGTACGATTGCCAATAAAGTCTAACAAAAACAATGACATTCAAAAAATTCTTAAAATAGTTCAAAAAAGGCAGAATATATCTCGCAAAATCTGGTAAAATTAAAAGAATTTTAAAAATTCGACTGAAAACATATGCATATAGCTCAGCAAATCAGTCCAAAATTGGCTTAAAACAACGGATAATATCCAACAAAATCTTACTAAAATTTTTCCAAAATCGACGTAAAGCTGTTGATTATTGCCAATAAAATTTGGCAAAAATATTGAAATTCAGATGCGGACTAAATCCCATAAAATCGAGCAAACCCAGTGTAGCATTTTTCAAAACCGGACGAAAATAGTGGTCTATAACCCACAAAATCAGGCTAAATAGTGAAATTAAAAATTCTTAAAATATAACAAAAATAGTGGACTATTAAACTAAAATAGTGAAATTTAAAATTTATTAAAATTATTCAAAAATTGTAAATTATGAGCTCAGAAAACTGGCACAATAACGAAAGTTAGAATTTCTCAAAATCGCAAAATCGTGAATTGTAGCACGCATAATTTGGCTAAAAGGGTGAAATTCAGAATTTCTCAAAATTAACCTAAAACTATGGACTATGACCTACAAAATCTTTAAAAAACTGTGAATTCAGACCGGTGGACCATAGTCCACAAAATCTGTCCAAAATAGTGAAATTTAGAGTTTCTTAAAATGATTAAAAAACGGACTATATACCTCACAAAATCGGGCAAAATAGTGAAATTTAAATTTTCTTGATATTCATCATAAATGGTGGACACAAAATTTGGGAAAATTCTAATTGAGAATTTCTCAAAATTAGCCGAAAATAGTGAACTAATCCTAGAAATTGCATCAAAATAGTGACATTCAGAACTTTTTAAAATCGAGCAATTACAATGGACTATATAGCCCATAGAACCGGACCAAAGTAGAGAAATTCAAAATTTTTTGAGATAGTGTAACAATGTAGGAATAGCCCACAAAACCATCAGAAAAACAAGAAATTCAGAATTTCTTAAAATCTGCCGAAAATGATGGACTCACAAAATCATTAAAAACAGTAAAATCTAAAATTTATCAAAATCAGCTAAAAATAACACAAAATTAGTCGGGATTTTTTTTCTTCAAAATTTCTCAAAACGGTAGTAAAATAGTGGAGTACTTAAAAATTTCTGTAAAACTCCCATAAAATATAACAAAAACAGTGAAATTAAAATTTTCTTAAAATTGTCAACAACAAAAAAATTGTTGGACTGTAGCATACATAATATGGCTAATTAAAATAATATAATTCAATATTCCTAATAACCAGGCAAAAATAATGAACTATACTGAAACTCATAATTTTTGGAAATTGAGTGAAAACAATTAGGGCAAAACAGTGAAATTCAGAATTTTTCAAAATTGACGAAAAACAATGGATTATTTTCCACGAAATCTTTAAAAAATATTAATTTAGAATTTTACAAAATCGACCGAAAATAATGTACCAACTCACAAAATCAGCCAAGAACAGTGAAATTAAGAAATTCTTAAAGCAATTGAAAACAGTGACTATAGGCTATAAAATTTGGTGAAAATAGCTAAACCCTGAATTTCCTAAAATCGACCCAAAAAGGTTATATATATATATATATATTTAGGGAAAAGGTGGAATAAGGACACCCTGTTTCTTTTGATGTAAGCGGATAGAGTCTAAAGACTCCAGCCAGAACAAAATATATTAATAAGAAAAAATGTACATCACAAAGTTTTACAAGCTGTAAAACAACACCCAAGGCCCGCACTAAGCCACTCTAGACAATAAGAGACAAGACGACCTACATCACGAAGACTCCCAGAAACAGCATAAAAAAAAGGACAACCAACGAAGGAGCTGGGCTACAAGCAGATGGGCCAACGGCAGAGACACTCAGCCAAAGAACACGTCCGCCATCGGCATAGCAGACAGCGCGTCCCTCCCAACTCGACTTGCGGCCGGCAACAGGGCAACGAAGCAGGCGGGGGAAATGTGAAGACAAAGCAATCACCACCATATCCTCAGCATGCGGAAACGCAGCCAAGTAAAAGAGCATGCTACCTATTCGCCGGCAAGGCCAAAAATAAAGGCCCCGCCCAAGAAAAGAGCTGGCGCCGCTAGGAGAGGGAAGACCCGGTGGAAGCTCTGGATCAGAGCACCGATCGCGAAAATAACCCAACAACACAAGCAGAAAAAGCAAACACAGTCCGCAATAACAACAGCTGAGAGAAGAAAAAATAGAGACAGCTAGAAACACACCGCTAGGGTGCTCTAAACCACAATCCAAAATAACACCCGACTGCGGAACAAGATCGGGGAAAGCAATCTCGCATCACCAGAAAGAACAACAATACAGAAAAGTAACTCACTAAAAGAACACCAAGAGAGCAAACACAGCTACCAACCAAACAAAGCTCGCAGGAACCAAACAAGGGAACACAACCACCAGCAGCATAAACAAAATAATCAACGGAGAAAGAGACTAAAGTACCAGCACAGACCAGGAGAGTAAATACATCATGGCAGCAGAGAATAATTGCCAACCAAAAAAACAAAACATAGGGACCGACGCCCTAAGAAAGATAAACCCACAACCAAAAGAGAAACAGGACTGGAAATTACAATCAGCGCCCACAAGAAACAAACTAGGAGGCCGAGCGACTTAAAGCAAGAAGCTGCGCAAAGGGCTCCGTAGAGCACAACAAACACAAAAGAGACTGAGCTAAACCGAAACCATAGGCACCAAAGCGAAAGGAGGCCAGCCCCCTTAACCAACCTGCGAGAGAAGACGATATCAGCAACCAGGAAATAATAGAGATTCATAAAGCATTAAGACTGGAAAGAACACGATAAGAGTCATGTAAACGATAACCATAAAGAAAATCTGCATCAGCGTGAGAGGCGTGCGTTGACCAAAAATTAAACAGAAATAAGAATTCCGCAATCATATGGGAAATCGAGGAAGGACGCTGGGAAAAAATCCTACGGTTCCTTTCCATCCACACAATCCCAATAATAATGTGGACCGAGAGGTTCCAACCTTTGCGAAATCTAGGATGCGACGTTGGGGAAGACCAGCAAGAGACAAGATTAATTGGCAAGGTCGGGTTTTCCCAGGCCAGCGATGCTAGCTTCCAGAGAGGAGAGATGAAGGGGCAGCCCACAAAGAGGTGATTACCATCTTCCGAGGCCTCTGCACACAAAGGACAGAGTTGCCCCCACGTAAGATTCCTTTTGTTAAGAATCTCGACCGTGAGTAATTTATTATGAAAAGCAAGCCAAATATTAATCTTAACCTTGAGGAGAGCGCAGGAGCTCCAGATGAACGAGGCGAAGGGGGATTTAGCCCCGCGAAAATTAAGGAAGTTATAAAAAGATTTAACTGAGAATATCCCGGATGAGTTCCATCGCCAAGCGATCACTTCATTAGGATGCCATTCGTAGAGATTAAGGGCAGAAATGAGCTCGTAAAGCTCAGATACTAAGGGGAGTGGTAATTCAACCTCGAAAGGGATGAACCACATCCTGGAGGAGTTAAACATATAAAAAGAATCAGCCACAGTGGCGTCCGGGGAGGAAGCCAGGCTAAAGAGGTGAGGAAAGGCTGATGAGAGTTTAGTGTTGCCCATCCAAAGATCGGTCCAGAATTTGGTTCTGGCCCCGTTAGAGCATCTACGGCGAATGCCGCATTGGAATGCTGATGCTGCCTTCCAAACTCCTTTCCAGAACGGGGAAGCTAAACGATGGGTGAAAGAGGGGAAGGTCCACCAAGGCGTAGAATGGTAATAATACTCTTTAATGCACTGAACTCACGGAAGGTGCTCAAAGTGATGGAATCTCCAGAGCCACTTACCTAATAGGGCGATGTTCTGGTTCCGGAGGTTTAGAACTCCCAAACCACCGCTAGCCTTAGAAGAACAGGTAAGATTCCAGTTACAGAGGTGAGATCCAATCTTAAAACTGGGGGACCCAGACCAGAAGAAATTGCTTCTGATTTGATCTAATCTCTTGAGGACCCAAGAGGGGATATAATAGAACGACATCATGTAGAGGGGAATAGCAGAGAGGACAGAGTTGAGCAGCGTCAATCTACCTCCGCGGGAGAGTAATTTACCCATCCAAACATTGAGTCTGGCTTCAAATTTATCAATGATAGGGAACCAGTCGGATCTAAGCAACTTGCCCCATCTCAGAGGAATACCCAAATAAGTAATGGAAAAAGACACAATAGGGCAATTAAAAAACTGGGAGACCTCGGTCTGCCGACTGGAATCACCACCCAGCTAGAGCACGGAGGACTTTTGAAAATTGATGGAGAGTCCCGATGCTAACTCGAAACAATAAAGCAGGAGTTTAAGGTTACGCAAAGAAGAGCGATTTGGTTTAGTGAAGATAATGGTGTCGTCAGCGTAAGGCCACCCTGTTTCATTAATAAAAAATTAACAAAACAATCCCAGCATACTGGGGCAAGTTACAACGTACAGACAGAAAAAAAAAACATGAAGTGACATGACCAGTACATATAATCAGCTCTCACTCTAACCTACGAGGACCAACTAATTGTATGTCCGTCAAGCAAGCTTCGAGCACCCACCTCCACGGCACGCGCTCATCCACCTGAAGCGAATCCTGTGGGATTTGAAAATTTGCCGCTCTCCTCCTAAATGGTTAACTATATTGCCCATCAAACATGGCAAAACAGTGGAAAAAAAATATATTTTTTAAATCGGTCTGTTTTCATCTGCGCTAGTCTACCGTTTTGGATGATTTTGATAAATTATCAATTTCACATTTCAGGCTAAATATTCACTTTGAAAACATAAAATAATACAACAGTGATTGAAGCTAATTTGGTCGATTTCAAGGGACCCCAATAAATTCATATTCAATTATAATTCAAACGTTAGATAGACCCATTAGTGTGAAATTGAATCTAATTAGATGGAAAAGAAATCTGATAAATTTAGTTTGGCAGAGTTCAAGACCATGATGTGAAGTCATTCTACTTCGTACAAACTAATCAGATGATTTCTTCTTTCAAACAAAAAGAGATTGTTACATGAAGTCTTTTCTTTCACACCATTCAATATTTAAATAATACCGCGTCGTTTACGGAGATTTTTTTTCTCTTTTCTAACTAAACCAAGTAATTCAAACTAGACCAATTTGTCGTAAGACCCGTAGTTGGCCATGACCAATCCGCTTGTCTTCTTGAAAACGTTGTGCACCTTATACTCTTTTTGATCCATTTGCAACTCTCCATAATTTGTTCTTTTACAGCAAAAAAAATGGTCACAACTAGCTACAACTTTAATTTAAAAAAATGGTGACAACTAGCTACAACTCTCCATGATTTGTTCGGTAAAAAAAGGTTGTTAAATAGCCTTTTACAGATAACAGATAACAAATAACAAATAAATAAGAAAGAAAGAACAAAAAAAAAAAGGTAAAATTGTAGAAAGAAAATAGAACACTTGCAAAGCAATGTGAGATATAAGGGGTCTAAAACAACATTTCCCTAACAACTCTCGATAATCTTTGTTAGGTAGATTTCAGAAGAGAGTATGAAGAGGACCAAGATTATGGTTAGTGGGCTTACGTGAAGCAACCATACAAAGTGACTTAGCAACCATACAAAGTGACTTTCCTCCCAAAAAAAACTATACAATGTGACATCTCAATGTCAAAAAGACTATTTCCAACTCATTAAAAGTCTAATCCCATGACAAACCTTCTAAGTTTTTTTCTTCCTGTCTAACATTCCATTTTAACCGTCTTTCTACGCTAATTAGCGGAGAAAAGAAAAGGAAAGTAAAGAAAAACCGCCATTTCTTATTTCTACAACGTTTGTTAAAGCAAAAGTCTGAGACGTACTGCATAATTATTTAGACTACAAGTACAAGATCAAATCAAATTATGGATAGGTTGCTTAAAAGTAACGGCGTAAAATTTATCTAGATTTCTACCTTCCATGTTAAACTGATCTCTACATTTTGTTTTCGGTAAAAAAGTAAAAATCCACCAAGCATTATCAAGAGAAAATGGAAGAAACTATAACGAGGGTCATTTCTATTTTCAAAAAAGTAAAGAAAAATAGGAGGAAAAACAAAAAGAAAAAAAAAAACTCCTGTCAATTCTTGAGGTCCCTCACCAAAATTAAATTGTGTGACATGGAAAGATCAAGTCAACAATTTGTCTTAATACATAAATAATTTTTAACAAATAATAGGAGAGAGCCAAAGAAATTGAAATGATAATAATTTAAGGGCCCAACCCCAAAGAAAGCTAGGGTTAGGGTTTTAGGCCGGACCCAAAACCCTAGCATTGGGGTTTTGGCTGGGTGGGTGGAGGTGACCCATTGGGAACACATGGCCCCCAGCCTATTTTGGTTCTATTATTAGGAGTTATAAGTTTCTAGTTTCTCATCCACTATTAGGAAAGAAAGAGACCCCCAACAAAAATTGAAATTTTAGAATGAAAATAGTAATAGATCTTAAGCATGTTAGTCCCTAACAAATTTCATATTTATAAATCTCCGGTTCGTCACGAATTGTCCAGCTTTCAGTTTTTTTTTTACCTGTTTTTAACAACGTCAAATCTACATTCAGAATGACATGCAAGGAAAATAAAATTAATCAAACCTAGAAAGCATGGACATTAGATTGTGCTAGGGGGTGGTCAGGCAGGTTCGACTATTGAATTTCATATTCGAATTGGGTTGTCTTTTATGGGATGAACTTTGATGAATTGGATTAAATAAATAAGGAAATTTTATAAAACTTCTTTGCATCTATTATTTTCCTTTTGCATATATATTAAACATACTAGTACATTGACTATTATTTTCTGAATTTTACATGTACTAAGAAACTTTGAATTTAGAATTACTCAACAGTCAGTAGGTTTCACGTTTTCAAACTTAAGACTTCGAAATTACTAAATTAAACATAAATCATCTTTGACGGGTTTTGAACCTTTGGAAATTCTATGTGATTAGCCAAGTTCAGGGCCGGCCCTGAGATCCCGGGGGCCAAAGACGAAAAGCTCAAATAATTATTTTTAGGACCCCTAATTACAATATAGTTTTTTATGCGTAAAATACATCTATATTTATAAGGAAAATACAAATTTGGGAACCCTAAAAATTACAAAAAAATTGGGGACCTGAGGCGGCCACCTCACCGGCCTCAAGGTGGGGGCCAGCCCTGGCCAAGTTGCAGGTTCAACTCTAGTTCAGTTCAACCTCATGAACAATGTTGCTAGGAGTCGGTATCACTCTGTAATAGATACAAGAATTTAGCAAAAGACAAGCATATAATGAAGTCATAAGAAATTGTATCATCGTTATAAACACCAGGATACAATAAATTGGTCTAGAATTACTCCCTATCACAAATAAAAGTAATAAACACCAGAAAACAATATCACACCACGCGACGGTTAAAACCGTGTACCTCAAGCCATCTCCAACCCACTCCAAAATGGAGTAAAAAGTTGGTTTGCAGTTGAGTTTCCTTCTCCAACCCGCCACCCTTTACTCCATTTTGGAATGGGCGCTAAATTTTTTTTTTAAAACCCCAAAAGTTTATAAGTTTTTTTAAGAAAACATAATTCTACATTTTCTAAACAAAATTAGATAAAAAAGAATTTGCTGAGAATATTTCTTTTTGGAATGAGTTACAAATAGAGTTATGGATTTGAGTTAAAGGTACGGCTTGGTGTGACAGTTTCTCCATTTTAGAGTAAAATTGTTTCAGAATAGAGTTGAAGGTAGGAGATGGCCTCAACCGTCCCAACAATGAAGTTTTTTCCAACACATAAAATACGGTAGTTGCTAGGGCTAATATGCAAAATCTAGGGTGGGTCCCACAATCTTTGAGGAGGCTTTGAGGTGTCCTTTTGGGGGGCGCAAAAATGGGGCCCATTTGTTAGCAGAGAAATAGCCTCTCTCAGAGGTAAAGAAGGGCCCCCTTTTGTTGTAGCTGTTGTTGATTGCTAAGTGATTGCCATGTGCCCAAAATTTATGTGCAACCTTCCACAGCATCAACCCCTCTTTGTGGCCCCTCTCTCTCTCTCTCACACACACACACACAATAATCACACTTACCAATTTATTATTCAATACTAATCCCTTAATTTATCTGCTACCCATTTGTTTAAGTAATGTATGTGATTGAAGTTGCTACAAACTTTAATTTGAAACCAAACCACTCTTTTGGTATGATAAGTTATACTATATAGTATAGCAACCCTCATTCCCAAATCCTCATTTCCAAAGTTTATTCCATGATGTGTAACTAAGTAAAGTTTACTTCATTTCAAAAAATAATTGTTACTTACGAGAAGATATGAAAACAAATTTTGTCTATACGACCCGATTCTGTCAAAAGGATTCAAATGGATCTTCATAACATAATCTTTCAAAATACTAAATATTATGAGGAAAGCGCGTAACTAGATTGCAAAGACATTTAATGTGCGGAATTAACAAGTTTAGAACCTAAAACACCAAATCATGTGCTAAATAGTCTATATTCGAATTCAAACTTAGCCTAAGAAGAAAATTTAGATAATGGTCCTAAATGTCTACCTAGCTAATTGAATTGCATATAAGATTGGAAGGGTTGATAATGGTCAAAATTTCTACCTACAAGTCTAAAATGACAGCACCATTTTTTTTTAATGTACACACTTTTTAACCATGCATTTAGATAGTATTAGTTCATTCGAAGGTAGGTGGTACATTGTGGTCGAAAATACATATCCTATTGTGCTAATCTTTATGTTAGAAGTGTCTTTGTTTCATTATTATTATTATTATTTTGATAAAAGGGATAAAACCCGAAGGCTTCAGCCAAGCAAACAAAAATATAAGGTCCAGCACACAAGAGTTCATACAGACTCCAAAGAGCGGAATCTTTGTTTCATTATTTTGGGTGATTTCATCCGCCATCCCCTACATTTCATTAATTGTATGTCGAATTCTAGTTTCAATGAGAAGAGATGGAATTTGAGGTTATATTTGAGTAGAGTTTGGGAAAATAACATAGAATTTGGAGATTGGATTTATGAGTAAAACCTTGAGACAAATTGTGTGAGGATATGGAGATATATATCTTTTAAGTGGTAGTATAGAGTTATCATGACAAACTCGACAAAGTAAGAGTAGTTATTGAAGCGAGTTGAGTGAGAATACGGAGAAATTCCTTAAGAGTCGTAGTATAACATGATCATGACAAGTATGTCAAAAGTAAAAGTATGTTAGATACCTCCGCGTACCAACTCTTATCTTAGTCTGCCTTCATATCTGGTCTCGGACTTTGAGCTAACAAACAAACCTGATGACAAAGAAATATGCATCAGATTGATGACTTTATATATAGATCCTTCTTATTCACTTGAAGGAAGATAACTTGCTCACTTGCACAACACTACTTATTTAGCTTTCAAGCAACATTTACAAAGTATTAAAAGAAAAGAAAGTCAAATAAAATCTTTTGCTTCAATGCTTCAAACTATTTACCAATCAAATCAATTTGCTAGGAATAGAAAACCAAGTTAGAATGAGAAACATCAATCCCACTAACTTTTGATATATATATATAAACATCTATTTAATTCACATTTGTCATCCCCTGTAATAACTCCTATTCCATGATGTGAGATATCAAACAAAGGGAATAAACGTTGACAAAGTGAAAGGAACACAAACTGTTAGTCATTTATTTTCATCGCTATCAAGTGAGCAATTCTTTTTTCCTATAAACATTAAGAAATAAAATTTTAGGCTTCACAACTTTCATTTCCTGTTTAACTTTATATAACCATTTGAGAGAGTATAGGCACAAGCAACTCTATTCCACATGCTAACTCCAATTCAATTGAGATAGCTTTCATGCCTAATATATTAATTATTAAGTCCTTCACAATTTTATTTTATTTTAAAATAAAGCAATTTGATTATTCTTCCCATGACCCCAAATTGATACTTTCAACCATTCATGAATATCCAATCTCTTAGGGCCCGTTTGGTACGTAGGTTTTGAAGTGGAAAGTGACAGAAAGGAGAGAAACCGTCGAATGATATTAGAAAAATGGGGAAAACACGAGTGAGTTTTACCACTTCAAAATCCATATACCAAACACAGACATTAGCAAGAGTGACAACTTAATGAAATTATGAGTATACGTAACGGGTTTTATATGACGTGTTGGAGCATTTGGAACTCCTTAAAAAATAGTGTCCACTACATGGTCCGCCAAATTTTAGATTTCAGGTTGGGGCACATGTCTCAAGGAGATCAAGACGGCCTCTTGGCATAGAAATCACATAACCAAGTGTTTATATGATGCTAAAGTTGTGAGTCCAATCTCTTCAGACTCCAAATGGGTTGAACTGGAATCATCAAACTCACCACTTGCACCTTCATCTTGAACCTGTTCAGATGACGATTCAATGTTGAACCGGCTGATTCATTCTGGTTTTTCCGATTTTGGAATACTTCCGGTTTTATGTAAAACACGACTGATTTGGAGTCCGTGTTTCCGGTTCATATAACACTGAATTTGTCACTTATAAAGATATGCATAATGCCTGCAATCTATACTTATAGAGTTATAGGCAAATAACCAACATCAAAATAGAGGTGGATGAAACCAAATGCTAGAAGTTGGAAGTGTTGGGCTCCAAGAATTTTCGGTTAACCCCAGACCATCTTCAATCCTAATAAATTATACTAACTCCACTTTTTGTCCTCATTGTAATATTAGTGAAGTCCAAAACTGAACTTAGCTAAAGCCAAAATAGAAAAACTAACCACAATGAATGAGCTGTTACTTGTTAGAAATTATTAAGAGGTGGTTTGGATTCATGTAAAAATACTGTAGGAAAACAAATCAAAGGAAAAGCAGTGTAGCGATGCTTTGGTTTGATGCATTTGGAGTTGTAGAAGTTTTCTTTCGCGTAGAACCTCTTATAAGAGATTGTCACGTCCCGCTTCCCAAAAATACGGAATACGAGGTCAAGAAAATGAGAAAAAGAACTCAAAATGGTGAAAACGACAAAACGACGAACAAACAACACAAGGAGTTCAAAAATGACAGAAAAAGAAAATATATTGAAAATAATCCAATATACGGTTCCGAAAAATACAAGAGATATAAAAATACACAAAAATGAGAAATACACTCCAAAATACATAAAATGAAAAATAGGGGTTACAATCCTTGTAAGAGCCACTTTTTGAGATGTTCTTTTTATATAAAAATAACCTCTTATAAAAGATTTATGTTCTTTTTTCATCTCTTACAAGAGTCTATATTACCCCAAAGTATAAAAATAGTGAGATGAAGGACAAGAAAAGATAAGTTCAAATTACTAATATATAAACTAGTTTAATGGCAAGTTAAATTCACAAATCAGTGTAAATCATCAATTATAATTCCGGAACCGATATAAAGAAGTAGAAACACAGGAAAACAAAACTTCAAAAAAATAAAAAGAAATTTACAAGTAGCAAAGTGGCTTAAGAATATGTATCTGTCACTAAAGAATTTAGTTTATACTAGTATCAACCGAACCAAATTTCATGGATTAACATCTTACATTATATATTATTATATAGTTTTTTTAAGGAATATTATATAGGATATTGCAGTTACAGAATACTATATGATAATATACCATATTATTCATGTACCACATATGAGAGACATTGAATATGTAACTTGCAGGCAATACAAGAGCGCCATGAGAACTCACTGCTCAAGTAAGAGATGGTCAAAATTCGGAAAGAAAATCGTTTCTTGAGAGAGAATATCAAGAAGACATGTTGTCCCAACTGTGGCTTTTCTACTATGAGTAAAGATACTGCCATTCCTAGTGAAGAACAGAAATTGCGAATTGAGAATGCGAGGCTCAAAGCAGAGGTAAAAGAATCATGCTTTTCGGTATAAATTTGAAGATAGATGAGATGGATCTATTTGAAGCAAAATTAAATAAGTCCTTAAATTTCCTTGTATTATGCATTGCAGGCTTATTACTTTCAGTATTTGGGGTAATATAGACTTTTAAGTGATAGAAGACTTATAAGAATTTGAAAGAGGCTACTAGAAATCTTTTAGGCTTATAAGAGATTTTGGTAAAAATCACTTATAAGAGGTAAAAAAAAAAATCGCTAAAAAAATTCTTATAAGAGGTGGACCACCTCTTACAAGAGGTAAATCTCTTATAAGAGGAGAAAAAGAACACTACCTAAAAAGATCCCCACTTCAAAAATCAAAACCAACCAGCAATCAGACGCTACTACCCTTTGATAATTAATAAATGGCATAATTTAAAAAAAGTCACAATAGTTTGGCGCTGTTTAAAAAAACGTCACAAAACTTTGACTTTTTAAAAAAACCGCACAAAGTTTAACTCTCAACTCACAGAGTTATCCAGCCGTTAACTGGGTTATACGTAATGTTTAAAAAAACATCACAAAACTATTGTTTTGTTTAAAAAAACAACACAGAACTATTATTCTGTTTAAAAAAACATCACAAAAGTTCCCATTTGTTTTAAAAAAACATCACATAACTATTATCCCAGTTAACGGCTGGATAACTTCGTGAGTTGAGAGTTAAACTTTGTGCGGTTTTTTTAAAAAGTCAAAGTTTTGTGACGTTTTTTTAAACAACGCCAAACTATTGTGACGTTTTTTTAAATTTTGCCTTAATAAATCCCCATATATACTAAGTAAATAAGATTAAGATTAAAACTAATCCTAAGTAATTAAGATTAAGATTAAGATTACGACTAAGCCTAATTAGTTTAAGCTTAAGCCATAATTGATTTCGGATTATTCCCTAATTAATTAAAAATTAAGACCTAATTAATTTCGGAGTAAGGCCTAATTAATTTTGATTTTTTTGGGGTTTTAATTTAATTAATTAAGATCAATTTAATTAAGATTAAGCGGCTGATAATTGAGTTTCGACTTTTTTGTTTAATTTAATTAATATCAATTTAGTTTAATTAGCTTAAACAGTAAATAACTGATATTAATTTTAAATAAAACAAAAAATTAAAAAGTAATTTAAATTACGGTCGCTACAGTATTCTTACAACTCAAACAAAACTAATATTTTATGGAAAACTATTGCTGTTATAGTAAATCTACATTCAACCAAAGTTATTTACTTTACAAATTTTGTTCAAAATAAAACCAACTTCGAGAAATTTATCTCTTTGTTACAACTTTGCTTACAAAATGTTTGCAATAAAACCAAGTATGATTGAGAGGCAAAAAAATCAGAGGAGGAGAAGCAGAAAACCATTAAATTAAAAGGAAAATGAAAATAAAAAACCAAACCGATTTGTGTCGAGGCTTGTTTATCACACATTCTCCTTAAAGCAGATTCGTGTAGTCCGGATGCTGGAGTTTGTTGAGGCGTCCATCTCCCATGACACAACGACAGTAGAGTGTTGACGTAGGCACCACGCCCGCTCTCGAACTGCACAGTATTTGAATTCTACCACCAAACGACTGAACTAGATGAACAGAACAGAACAGAAAAGAGGGGGAGAGAAGAGTTTCTGGTGTGTTCCACGAGGGGAGAAGATGCCTCTATTTATAGGGCTAGGGTGAAGAATGTAACAACAGACATCTCCTTGAATGTACTGATTGTAACGGCAGACAAAAGCTTGAATGCACTGACTGTACCAGCAGAGAAAAGCTTGAATGCACCATTGTAACGGCCGACAAAACCGTTTTCGCAGTTCAAAACGTGAATAAATAGAAAACAGAACCGTTTCTGCATTCATTTCGGCCGTTATAGATCGGAAAAACAAAACTGTAGCCAAAAAGTGGTTCTGTACGGGGTGGGTTCACATTGGTCCGGTATTCATGTTCGCAGGACATGTGGGAGCACACAAGCCACATGTAAATCGATCAGAGATTTGCACACCCACTACGAGCGCGAGAGAGTTTCTTGGCTTGCTATCTTACAATGCAAGAAAGATGTTATTATATATCTTCTTCCAATTCCTTTGTTTTTTCCGATGTGAAACTAAAATCCCTCAACTCATTTTCAGAATTCAACTGCCTCACTTTGGAAGACAATTTCTCATTCATCCGATAACCGTTTTGAGCAAATAAATATATAATTTTGATCAACTTATGAATGAGAACACAAATCCATCAAGATCTCTCACTAATTCATAGAGGATCTTACTCCGAAAATTGCTCAAAACTGGTTCGTAAATGCAGTATAAAATACCCATTATCTAACAATTTCAAGAAATCAAATACAAAGATTTAATTTCGCTACAGTGTTGCTCCTTCTCTTGATTTCTTTTACTTGAATGTAGATTTACTGTAGCGAAAGTAAATCATTTGAATTGATGTATTGAAATAGCTTAGTTTTCCATAAAAGATTAGCTTTATTTGCGTTGTAAGAATGATGAAGCGACCGTAATTTAAAATACTTTTAATTTTTTGTTTTACATGTAATTGATCTCAATTATGGATTAATCTAATCTTAATTAAATACCCTTAATTAATCTAATCTAATTTTAATTAATTAATCCGAAAATTTAGTCCAGTTTTAATTAATCTAACCTAATCTAATCTAATCTTCTTAATTAACTAATCCGAAAATTTAGTCCAGTTTTAATTAATCTAACCTAATCTAATCTAATATTCTTAATTAACTAATCCGAAACATTAGTCCTGTTTTAATCTAATCTAATATAATCTCTAATATTATAATGAGAGAGTTGGAGTTGTCATTTGTAAACATACAAACCCGTGCATCGTCCGTACATAGCTATTATAAAGGAGGTTTCAGGTTCAAACCCAGAATACATCAAAAAAAAATTCTTTTGAAAAACTATATTTATTAAGACGTGCATTTCACGTGTAAATTACTAGTCTTAATTAATCTAATTTAATCTAATCTAATCTTATTAATTAACCTAATCAACCCAATTAACCAAGTTCTTTTTGTTAACCAAATTGAAAAACAACAAAAACCAAATTCAACCCTTTTTTTGTTAACTCAATTATCTTAACTAACAAAAATTAAAACAAAAAAAAACAAAATATATGAAACACCAAACCCAAAAAAAACAGAAACTTGAAAAAACCTAAGCTAAAAAAACCTAAACTAAAAAATAACCAAACCCAAAAAATACCACGGTAAAAAATTGGAGGAAAAAAAAAATCTTTAAAAAAAACGAGTGGAAAAAAAAAACGAAACTTCATATGTGGGGACTTAGTCCCACATATGAAGTTTAAATATGTGGATGTGACCTGGGTTTGTTTAAATATGATTTTGTAAAAGGTAAAAGGGATATGAGCAACTTGCTCATTTTGTAAATGAGCAATTGATTATGACGTATGTGATACATTGGATAACTAAGGTTGCGTTTGTTTTGTTATTTAGAAAAGAGTTTTCTGAATAGAGTTTTCTGAAAACTGTATTCTGAATAGAGTTATTCTGAAAATGAGTTTAAAAGCTGTTTGGTTATATTTTTTTCTGAAAACTGTATTCTGAAAGCTGTTTATCTGAAAAAGAGAGTTTAGAAGCTGTTCTGTTATATTTCTAGCTGAAAACTGTTATCTGAAAGCTGTTTTTCTGAAAAAACGAGTTTAAAAGCTGTTATGTTATATTTCTTGCTGAAAACTGTTATCTGAAAGCTGTTTTTCTGAAAAAGAGAGTTTAAAAGCTGTTCGGTTATATTTCTTGCTGAAAACTGTTATCTGAAAGCTGTTTATCTGAAAAAGAGAGTTTAAAAGCTGTGCTGTTATATTTCTAGTTGAAAACTGTTATCTGAAAGCTGTTTTTCTGAAAAAACGAGTTTAAAAGCTGTTGTGTTATATTTCTTGCTGAAAACTGTTATCTGAAAGCTGTTTTTCTGAAAAAACGAGTTTAAAAGCTGTTCGGTTATATTTCTTGCTGAAAACTGTTATCTGAAAGCTGTTTTTCTGAAAAAGAGAGTTTAAAATCTGTTCTGTTATATTTCTTGCTGAAAACTGTTATCTGAAAGCTGTTTTTCTGAAAAAACAAGTTTAAAAGCTGTTAGGTTATATTTTTTGCTGCAAACTGTTATCTGAAAGCTGTTTTTCTGAAAAAGGGAGTTTAAAAGCTGTGCTGTTATATTTCTATCTGAAAACTGTTATCTGAAAGCTGTTTTTCTGAAAAAGGGAGTTTAAAAGTTGTGCTGTTATATTTCTATCTGAAAACTGTTATCTGAAAGCTGTTTTTCTGAAAAATGGAGTTTAAAAGCTGTTCGGTTATATTTCTAGCTGAAAACTGATATCTGAAAGCTGTTTTTCTGAAAAAGACAGTTTAAAAGCTATTCGGTTATATTTCTAGCTGAAAACTGTTATCTGAAAGCTGTTTTCCTGAAAAAGAGTGTTCAAAAGATCTTCGGTTATATTTCTAGCTGAAAATTGTTATCTGAAACCTGTTTTTCCTGAAAAAGAGTGTTGAAAAGCTGTTCGGTTATATTTCTAGCTGAAAACTGTTATCTGAAAGCTGTTTTTCTGAAAAAGAGTGTTTAAAAGCTGTTCGGTTATATTTCTAGCTGAAAACTGTTATCTGAAAGCTATTTTTCTGAAAAAAAGAGTTTAAAAGCTGTTCGATTATATTTCTAGCTGAAAACTGTTATCTGAAAGCTGTTTTTTTTGAAAAAGAGAGTTCAAAAGCTGTTCGGTTATATTTATATCTGAAAACTGTTATCTGAAAGCTGTTTTTCTGAAAAAGAGAGTTTAAAAGCTGTTCGGTTATATTTCTAGCTGAAAACTGTTATCTGAAAGCTGTTTTTTTTTAAAAAGAGAGTTCAAAAGCTGTTCGGTTATCTGAAAGCTGTTTTTCCGAAAAAGAGAGTTTAAAAGCTGTTCGGTTATATTTGTAGCTGAAAACTGTTATCTGAAAGTTGTTTTTCTGAAAAAGAAGGGTTCAAAAGCTGTTCGGTTATATTTCTGACAATTTTGAATATCAATTTGCATTTATCATTTGCTGATATTTTTTTAATTGTTGCAGTTAGATTGCAATGTTGTACAAGTTTGAGAACAAGAAACCTGAGCAGCATGTAAATCGAGCAAAAATCAGCCGCCATCATCTCCACGGCTGATTCTTCACGTTAGAGTACAAAATTTGTTTCAAAATCTTGTATGTACATAATATAGATTCAGTGAGGTTTTGTGAAGCAACAACTCGCAGTTCATGTATCAGTTATTCTATTTGGATCAATGTTTTGCTGTTATCATTACCTCTTTTGGTAATTGCAGTTCTTCAGTCTTAAATGAGGAGTATTTTTTAGTTTGTTTTGTTGAGATTGCATGTGATAGCAAGTAGTAGCAGTAATCGGATAAAAGATTGCATGTGAGATCAAATAGGATGTATGAGAAGATAATCAAAATAAAAAGTATTCAAAAATCGACATGCTCAACCAATTTATTCAAGAAAACAAGCTTACTTCATTACCACTGTTTACATTGTTCAACAATTCCAATCAAACTGAGGAACAATGGCACGGAATCAATACACATATTTTGAACACAGGTTCTACAATTTTTTATTCTGAATCAATACAAAATTGTCACAAAATAATAGTAAACTGTTGCCCAATCAGTGTAACGATGCTGCCTGGAGCTGCTGCTGTTGATTCTTAACTCCTTGTGCAAATTTGTACCTGTAGTCAATATAAAAGCTATATTAATCATAGGAAAAAAAGGAAACAAAAAAACAAGCATCGAAAAGAAGATTAACCAAACATTTGCAGCAACCCTCTTTTGATCGCAATCAGCTAAGAAAGCCCCCAGTTGCCCTCTTTGTTTTGCAAATTGAGACTTAAATATGAGAAGACTTGAAAGCATCCTGACTGCAGATAATGTAGATAAAATACGGGAAGCATAGACTACAAAATAATCATAAGGGATCAGAAACCATCATCTCCCACTTTGTATCTCCCTCCACAAATATATTTTCAAAAGAGAAATACCGATGAGAATCATAATACAAGTGCAATTCATCTGAATACAAGTGCAATTCATCTGAACAAATCAGATGCATCATAATACATGAATCTGTTTGAACACAGGTTCATTCTTTTTTTAATTCATGAAATAATAACCTGAGTTGGCCTTTGTTATAAGTGTTTTTTTGGAAACACTGTTCAGAATACTGAAACCTCCCACTCTGTTTTGCAGCAAAAAAGCAGTTTTTGGAAAACAACATATCAGCAGCACCCCCAAAACCATAAAAACAACATAATGCCAGAAAAATACAACCTAGTCGCAGTCTCAGATTCCAGATGCATCAATGATAAAAACTCCATACTAGAGCTGCATTTTTTACAATGCCACGCCCACTAGTACAAAGCACTGTTCTTGAAAATCCGTTCATCATTGACTATAGCGACATCATCTTCGTTTGGTTTAAAAATCAATTGTGTTCAATTACTGCTCTTGAAGTATTCTGAATAGTTTTTCATCAAAAAACACTTAAAACAAAGGCCAACTCAGGATATTACACTTCAGGAATAACACAAGTTGGCCTGTTTGTTTGTACCAGGCCCTTTTTGAAAAAATTTCCAGAAGTAATAACACAAGTTGGCCTTTGTTATAAGTGTTTTTTTGTAAACACTTTTCAGAATAGCGGATACCCCCCCCCCCCCCCATTATATTTCTAGCAAAAAAAATCCAATCCTCACTACTTTTTTCTGCGAATAAGGAATCACAAATCCGTATGCATTATAATACAAATTGCAGAATCAGAAGTAATAACCTGAGTTGGCATTTGTTATAAGTGTTTTTTTGGAAACAATATTACCAATACTGATACCCCACACTGTATTGAGCAGAAAAGCTCCATTCCTCCCTTCTTTTTTCACATATAAGGATTCACAAATCCTGATGCATCACAATGCAGATTGCAGAATCAGAGAACAAAGTAGAATCATTTGAATACAAGTGCAATTCAGCTGCACAAATCAGATGCATCATAATACATGAAAACACTATTCTGGTCTGTTTGTTCCAAGTTCATTTTTTTTAAACTTCTAGGAGTAATAATTTGAGTTGGCATTTGTTATAAGTGTTTTTTTGGAAACAATATTACCAATACTGATACCCGCCACTGTATTGAGCAAAAAAGATCCATTCCTCCCTTCTTTTTTCACATATAAGGATTCACAAATTTACATGCATCACAATGCAGATTGTTGTATCAGAGAACAAAGTAGAATCATCTGAATACAAGTGCAATTCAGCTGCACAAATCAGATGCATCATAATACATGAAAACACTATTCTGGTCTGTTTGTTCCAAGTTCATTTTTTTTAAACATATTGAAGTAATAATCTGAGTAATAATCTGAGTTGGCATTTGTTATAAGTGTTTTTTGGAAACAATATTACCAATACTGATACCCCCCACTGTATTGAGCAAAAAAACTCCATTCCTCCCTTCTTTTTTCACATATAAGGATTCACAAATTTACATGCATCACAATGCAGATTGTTGTATCATAAAACAATCTTGGTTCATACGGAATATTCCATGAAACTCGGACTGGGAACCCTCTAACATATCATTCAAATATTCACGTCCTGTTTGTTTTTTTAGTGGACCTTGTACGGTCAAGTTCTTCACATAATTCAGTTAGCAAGATTATATTCATCACCTCTTCGAGATCGTCACTGCTGGATGAAGAAGTTTCCATAACAGAGGATACACTTGCAGTAGTAACTCACTATGACAAGAAGATAGAAATCCTTTTGAGAAAATCCCATATCAAGTTCACACATATTTAATAATACGACTATATGTAACGAGATTTACGGAATCACAAAATAACATATTGAGAGATGGTAGATTTCCACAAGCTCTAGCATTGAAAAAAGAAAACAAGGTATACTACTACTAGCAAATCTATTTTAGGAAAAAATAACATTATAAATTTAAATTAAATTAAATAAGCAATTTGTTCACCGTCAAGCCGTCATAGCACAATAAACCTCAAGCAAATACGGAAATAATCATAAAAAATTGTGTACAACATGATTTGTTTATCCCATTAGGCCGAATGGGATGACTACAGGGTGGCATAAAAATGAACCGCCAACTCCTGCTGTTCTGGGGGCATACGAAGGAAACCATGACAAATGTGAGGATTTTGAAATAGGTAGTGTAATGCTTTGAAAGCTACATTTAGATCAAGCCCTGTCATCGCATTTATTATATCTTGGCATTGATCCTGTTCAGTCAAAGCAGGGTTAATCGAGACATTACTATCCACCTCATTTTTATTCTTCAACCTGCTTCTTTTGACTACTTGAGTTTGCATACAGGCATCAAGATATTCTTTCACCATTGACATCGCTGATCCGTGGCCACTTGATGCACTAGATTTTCTCTTACGTGATCCCGACCCCGAACCCATTGGCACATCATCATCCTCATCAATCACATTTACGTGTGATTGATGGGAGTGGCCAAACTCATAGTTCATCCTCCGCGCCTCCTCATCCTCGAACTCCCTTTGTGTGGAAGCCCTTGCCACATTGCCCTGGGCTACAGAATCTTCCATTATTTTTGTCAAAGATTCAAAATTTGCCAACCCCTTATGTTGGTATTTTTTTGCAGCAGGATGTATCTATTCATAAAATATGTTGTTACTATGCAAGTATTAGAGTGAAGATGAAGTATAATAAAAAGGATTCACAAACAAAAATCAAAGTTTGAGATTATATATATTAACCTTAACATATTGTTCCCAAACTGGTAACTCGCAAGTAACGGTTTCGTTGACTTCATCCCAACCAAAACCGTTCTGTTTCTTCATATCAGAAAACACCTTCCATTCTGATTTAAGTCGGTTATATTTTGACTTCAGTTGTGGTACCGTGAATGAACGGCCACACACCTGTTGCATTTGTAGAGCAAAATTACTCCAAGTTTTTGCGTCGAATGTGTTGCTTTTTAGGCAATCACTGTCAACTGTACCCTCCATAAGGTTGACAAAACATTCCACAATATGGGGAGGCCACTTCCCATAATCCTCCTCCACTGCCTTCTCCTTCCCCCTATCCATATTACTCATCTATATTGAAGAAATACCGATAAAAAAAATGACAAATTCCTTCAATTAGTCGTTGTGATCGGATAACCGTAGATTGCAAAGAGGCAGCGGTTAAACAAAAAATTGGCAACAACGTATCATCAACAGCAATCAGTATGGACCGCATATCATCAAAAAATATTTGGTCCAAAACCCTATTAAAAATTGCCGAAAATTGGTACAGGAAAACAACCAAATAAAGTGCCCGACGGATCATACCTTTGATTGGAATTGCACAAGGAAGAAATTGTCAGCAAAGGATTCGACCTTGAGCAGTTTTTTGATTCGATTTGCCCTTCGTTCCCTAGCTCTTCTCCGGTATGCAGCACGGGTAGTGCAAACCATTAATCCCCAACCGAAACTCCCCAACCCCTCACCAATTCGACAGAGAAATAGACTGGTATCGAAGTCGCCAGCGAGAGAATCACACGTTTCCGCTCGATTTCACAGTAGAATCGTTCGGAAAAACGTTGATTTGGGGGGGAGGGGGGGGGGGGGGGAGATCAGATCTGGGTTCAAAAAGAAGGGAGGAAGAAGGGACCGTACAGGTTTGAAGTGGGTAGGGTTAGCTTCCTCAAGGGAGAGACGGTCGAGAAGAGAGGGAAAGGAGTTGTCGCCGGTAGTGATCAGAGACCAGATTTGGAAGAGACGGGGGAGAATAGAGCTCGTGAGTGATGTGAGAAGAGAGGGTGGAGAGCCGTTTCGAAAAGAGGGGGGGGGGAGGTAGAAGACAACGAAGGACAGTAGAGCTCGTGAGTGAGAAGAGAGGAGAGATGGGTTGGGAATATCGAAAATGAGGGGTATCAGTATTCTCAATAGTGTTTTGAGAAAACACTCAAAACAAACGCCAACTTATAATACAGTATTCAGAAAAAAGGGCAAAAAATATTGAAACAAACGGACCCTAACTCTTTTAAAAAAATTTCAATCACATGTATGCCACATTACAAATTGCTTATTTACCAAATGAGCAAGTTGCCCATATCCTTTTTTCTTTTTGTGAAATATGGAGAAGACAGAACAAAAAGTCAGAATTGGAGATAGAGAAAGTGAGAGAAATAAACAAATAAAATATTCGTGAACAGGACCTGTTGCGCGAGTTCTTTCAGAGCAAAAAGTACATATTTGCGCATTAATGTAAAAAATTCTCCTTCTGTCAATCAAAACACTGCTACAGTGTTCCTCCATGGAATTAATTATTTATTACAGGGGCAAACAAACCACCCCGAAGTGCTGAACTAGTCCAACAAAATTAAGCACTGTTATAGTGTTCCTCAATAGAATTAATAAATTTTATATATGACATATTGAAAAATGTCATAGAGAAAATCATGATACTCTAGAACGCTGCATTAATAAATTTTATATATGGCATATTGCATTTCATAGAATATTTCACTATTAGGGGTGGTTTGTTTTGATGTAAGAAGCTGCAAAAATAATTTATTGGAATTTTATATATGGCATATTGCATTTCATAGAATATTTAACTATTAAGGGTGGTTTATTTTGATGTAAGAAACTGCAAAAAAATAATTCCTTGGGAAACGCTGTAGCAATGTTTTCTGTTGGGTGTAGTAGAAATTTTTTGCCGATTTTCATTTCTGCAAATTTTTGCTCCGAAAACACCAGCAACAATACATGTTATTAGTTATTTTAGTCTTCCTTTTCTCTTGCTCTCTCTCCACTTCTGGTTTTTCTTCAGTTCTCTACATAATTCACAAAAATGTATGGAACGGTGTTTCTTTTTCCGTCCCAATACATTTCAGATTTTTTTTTCTATGGATCGGACCGGATTTAATCTCCCGTCCATCCATTTTTTAATTTTAAAAAAAATTCAAAGACGAAAAACATTCTCTCGTTCGATAAATCCGCAATTTTTGGGACGGCGTTTCTTTTACTATCCGATGTGGAAAAAAAAAGCGAGAAAAGATAATTTTTCGTCCGATCTAACAGAAGGTAAATCATCTTTCGTTAGCTATATTTTGGCAATTGTCATTTCGCCTGCCAAATATAGCCGGCTACTATAGTTCCAAAACCCAAATTTTGAGTATTTGGTCAACGGCTACAACATCTTTTTTTGACAAAATTTATAAAATTTGGCAAAATGACCAACAACGACTACAGATGCTCTAAAGATGCTCTAAGTCATCATTTCTCCATTTTCTTTCTTGATTTTTTTTTTATGTTAAATATTTTGCTGGCACAAATTTTTCTACTTCGGTTGAACTAAATTGTAATTTCCATTTAATTGTGTGGTCTCTCATCCTCCTTTTCTTTCTTGATTTTCCTATCTTAAATACAGAATTTTACAAATTATGGTTGCAATCGAACCAAATAATCCAATAACCCATTCTGAATCCGATCCGAATAAGAGATTTATGAATTAAGCCGTCCTAACCTAATCGTAAAAAGTGGCACTCCTTTTTCTACTTGGGTTACACTAACTTATAATTTCTATTAAATTGTCTTGTCCCTTGTGGAAATTAGTTAAGTAATCCTTCTCTGTTTTCTTTCTTTCTTGATTTTTCTATAATATAATATATATTGCAAAGAAGTAGGGTGGCAATCGAACCCGATAAACCAATAATCCAACTCGAATCCAACCCTATATTGGAGACTTGTGAACTCTATGTGGAGCCTAAACAAAACATGATGGCTCAGCAAGTGGGTTGAATAGAATCCGACCCAACCCGACCCGATTTCTCGCTATAAGTAAGTAGTATTGTCACATTTGTTAGGGATTTTTACTGAAAACCTCGCTTATGATCTTGTTGAGTTATTCAATGCAAAGCACACACAAATTTATCCCGGTTGGGGCTTTCGCCTTAATTCGGGAAAGAAGAAAGCCAATATGTTATTCAACTAGAGAAGATACAAGAATATTACAATTCTCACCACGACCATCTATCAAGCCTCACTAGCAAGTACTAGTTGTTTACAATTAGAGAATCACTAAATCTCTCTTTCAATGAAGTACTCTCTCTCTCTCTTGGCTCTCAATGGAGGCCAATAACAACAATATATAGTATAGAGATATAGAGAAATCCTAGTTTGATATCTTGATACAATAACCACTGGATATTCCTGATGAGATAAAACTCTACGATAAGAGTCACACGATCTAACTTGAAAAGCAATTTGGGCTTCTCACGAATCTGCTAGACTCAAGCCCGAAACCCATCAACGCTGCGAACGGTCGACCGCACCAACAAGTCGGTCGACTGTCCTCCTTACGGGAGGACACGGTGCAGGAGTCGGTCGACCGCAACTTCCTCTATTGCCACCGCTGACTGTTTCTCGCCTCCACTCCGTCTCCAATCATCTCGACCCCTCCATCGTCTTATCGTCTTCTTATCCAACATCGTATGCAAGACATAAACCAACAATCTCCACCTTGGATTGCATACACATGAATCCATACCTGTGTGAATTACAACATTCTAGACTTTTTTCCCTCTCTTCTTGCAAACAACTCATTTCGATGACTTCCTCTGCTAGTTGAATCTATCTCCACCGGTTTTTCTCCCGCTGTATGCCCCCCTCAAGGGCACACCCCAGTAGATGTAATCATAGAGGTGTCAACCTCCACACGAACTCCACCTATCTCAAGGCTCTCTCCACCTTCCGACGATATTCGAACGTCACAGTCTCGCTTGGATGATTCTAGTGACGGCATACTGGATGGTGCTTTAGGAACAATGGGTTTCAAACCACTTGGCCAAGGTTTCCTGTTCCTTCAAAGCTGGTAGAGGTTGTGCTAACCCTGCTCAATCCCCCCCTCCCCCCCCCCCCCCTCACCCTTCATCACCGTACGATAACTTTCCCAAACTGATCGAACTCCACCTAGATCTGTGTACCTGCAGTTCCGAGCTTCTAGAGTTCTCATTGATATAAGACTCCGCTTCATCAAAGAAATATATATGTCCTCCTCTAGTGTGTGTTTCCGTCCGTCTGTCATCTTCGACTCATTTGTTTTCTCACCCCTTACTTCACAAGTCTTATCTATCTTCGTTTCTACACAACAACATGAGGCAAACTTGTAAGTAGAAATCAACATTCGTTCCCACACAACGATATGATGCAAATTTGTAAGTAGAAACTATCTCCCTCTCGGAGCAAACTTGAGAAGAACTAACCGAATCAAAAGAACAACCGGAATTCACATCTAAAGAACTTGAAACAAAAGTACTGTTTAAGCCATTAACTGATTCAACGGCACTGGATTTGGCGCCCTTCTGACTCAACCGCTTGCAACAGTCTTTCGTGTAATACTCAATCCCTTTGCACTAGTGGCCACGAACCTTACCCCTACATACACTTGTCCTTCCAATCAAAGTACAATTCACCTCCAAGCAACTCACAGAAATTGATGCCGATTTCTGACTCTCCTTCCTAAGTGCATCCTCCTCCAACCCCTTGATCATACCTGCTATGAAAAACTTTTCCTTGGTAGATTTCTTATCTAACACGGTTATCAAGTTGGATAGATTTGGTGATGAATATATCGAGTTGGAAACCCTTAGATCATCTGCGTTGAACGCTCTCAGTTAAGATAATTTCATATTGAACTCGACTTCATGACCTAGAAGAGCGGTATTTTTCTTCATCGAGAAACCCCACAACTTTCTTCGCTGGTACATCCGACTTTGTGATGACGAACCCGAGTAGTCAGTTCTGAATTCTGCCCAAAGACTCGTTGTGCTTCTTCTATACCTGACTTCGCTTGTCAATGACAACCGGATTAAACCCAATGCTTCTGAACATATCTTCTTCCACTTCTCCTGCTTTGTGCCGATTGGTCTCCCTTTATCTCCTTTTAGGACTAGATCCAAGTCCTGTTGAACCGATGCTTCATGCATGTCCACCTTCAAGTGATCAAAGTTGATCTTGCCTTTGAACTGCTTGATCTTCGTGATCGGTCTGTCATCTTCTCCAAGGAACTCGAACAAGCCCTTGAACACGAAGTTCTGATACCAATTGTTAGGGATTTCTACCGAAAACCCCTCTTAGGATCTTGTTGAGTTATTCGATGCAATCAACACAAACTACCAAGCACATATAAGATCATACCAAACACACCAAAGCACACACAAATTTATCCCGGTTGGGGCTTTCGCCTTAATCTGGGGGAGAAGAAACCCAAGATGTTATTCAACTAGAGAAGATACAAGAATATTACAATTCTCGCCACGACCCTCTCTCAAGCCTCACCAGCAAGTACTGGTTGTTTACAATTAGAAAATCATTCAATCTCTATTTCAATGAAGTGCTCTCTCTCTCTTGGCTCTCAATGGAGGTCAATAACAACAATATCTAAAGATCTAGAGAAACACTAGTTTGATATCTTGATACAATAATTACTGGATATTCCTGAAGAGATAACCCTACGATAAGAGCCACACGATCTAACTTGAAAAGCAATTTGGGCTTCTCATGAATCTGCCAGACTCAAGCCCGAAACCCATCAGCGCCGCGAACGGTCGACCGCACCAACAAGTCGGTCGACTGTCCTTCTTACGGGAGGACACAGTGCAGGAGTCGGTCGACCGCACGTGAGTTGCGGTCGACGACAACTTCCTCTGTTGCTGCCGCTGACTGTTTCTCGCCTCCACTCCGTCTCCAATCGTCTCGATCCCTCCATCGTCTTATCGTCTTCTTATCCAACATCATATGCAAGACATAAACCCAACAACATTTACCTGATACCCAGACCCGACCCAGATTCCCACCGACCCGGCACTGGTCCGAAACCGACCCGATCTATACGGGTCTAGGTCCTAAATTAAGACCCAGTGCACTTCCGAGTCCGGACTCAGTTCCTAAAATAAGACCTAGTGGACTTATGGGTCCGGATCCGCTCAAAATAGAACCGATCCGAACTCGTACCCGTTAAAAAATACCCCAAAAAATATGGAAATTGAATAATAGAATTATAGGGATATACATGTTAATGATAATTGTTGAAGATAGATGTGTAAATATAATATTTATTCATGTACTTAAGTGCATAAATTGTTGGAAACAATGTATCGATTACAAAAATACTTAAGTGCAAATATTTATTTTCAGCTACTGGACCCGACAGGTAGATTTTTTTAACTAGGACCTAGACCCAATTATCACAAGTCCATGTCCGAATCCGAGTCTAACTTTTTAAGCCATGAGGTATCGGATCCGGATCCAGATAGTGGAGGACCCGATACCAGCCTTAGAAGTAACCTTTAACTACATTGCAACTTGCATCCAAGGCCTTTCCCTAAAAGAGATTTGAACTTCATAGTTTGATAAACTTACTCATCATTAATATTAATATAAATTTTTAAAAAAAAATTGATAAACTTACTTATCATTAATTACCTCCTTAAATTATGCAAGGGATATATAGTTTGACTTTTGTTGCTAGCTTCAGTTACATCAGACGAAGACATATTTCTTAATAAATGCTTTATCGATACTATTTTGTTCTATTAGTCTTGGATGTTGAATGACACGACGATACATGCCAAATCATTGAAGGATTTAGAAGCGATAAGTTTGACAATCGTACGTTCATGAACTAACCGAGCATATCTACGCTACAAGGCATTGAAATAAACATGTCTATCAAGAACTAATCGGAAAAAAACATCAAAAATGCATCTATGCCAAACACATAATTGGATAGAATTCACTAAAAAAATTCCAAACTTGATTAATGATGACACATCCAATTTGATATTCCTTTTTTTTTTTTGGGAATAAAGTTAAGTGCATCAAAGTACAAGGCATTGAAAGAAAACCAACACTAAAGATAACAATTAATTAAAATTAATGCATGTAGTGTCACCAATTTTTTAGAAAATGGTTTTTGACATGTATATCTATAACAAATATTCTAATATCATATATAACCCCTTACAAATGTATATTTTCATATTTATTAGTGACTATTCGAACCTTATTTTATATTTACCCTTATATTTCAAAATTCAAATTACAAAATCAATAAAAGATTAAAAAAAATTAGAGAATAAGATAATTAAAGGAATAAATGAGAAAGCGTACAATCTATCACGAGAGATAAACGATTGATTGCAAATTTGAAGAAGCAACCTAAGAAAAAATATGCACTTTTTAAAGATGAAATGTAAGTCTGTCCATTTCTTAAGAAAAGTTCATGAGTCTATATTCTTAGATTTACAACAAGGAAAAAAATTAAATTTGAATGATAGAAAATATGAAACTATTTGGAGTGTCCCCCCACACACGCGCGCACACACACACAAAAGAATATGAAATTCCATATTTAATGTTTATATGTGTGATATTCACATATATGTTAGGAGTACATATATATGTTAAAAACCTTTTATAAAAAAATTTACCAAATCATAAACATTGGATAGAAAAGGAGCATCTTAGTCATTTCACGCACCTCCCATATAATTTTTTCCCCCCTCTCGTTGACCCCTCCCTCCCTTATATCCTCTCGTTGGCCCCGGGCCTTGCTTTCATTTCATCCCTATAAAACCCCTCCCTTCTATTTCCCCCTCACTCCCCATCCCTCTCTCTCCTTTAAAAACCAAATACTCTCCCTATAAAAAAAAAGTTCTCTCTCTCTCTCTCTCCATATATCTTTATATACAGAAGAGAAGAGAAGAGAAGAGAAGAGAAGAGCAGTAGTACAACAACTACTACTACTACTAGTTGTTAAGGTGGTAAGAAGATGGTGATAGTGATGGGTGTTGTTCTAGTTATGCTGCTGCTTCTTCTTCTTAGTGTTGTTGGGTTCGTCTTGTTGGGCATGGCCATTAGGGTTCTTGAGGTCCTGTGGTGGGGCCCAAAGAGGATTGAAGCACACTTTGCAAAGCAGGGTATAAGGGGCCCACCCTACAGGTTCTTCATGGGTAATGTCAAGGAGATGGTTGGCATCATGTTGGCCTCCAACTCAAATCCAATGGCCACCCAAAACCCTCACAACATCCTCCCTAGGGTCCTCTCCTTCTACACCCATTGGAAGAAGATCTATGGTACGTACGTACGTGTAAAACTCCATTTTTTTTTTACTCTTTAATTTCACAAACTTAATTTGGAACCCTCTCTCTCTCTCTCTGTTTCTTACTTTCTCATTCAATCTACCACCGTCATCTATCTATTCCAAACTTTTTGAAACAATCATCGCCATGTATGTATGTATGTATGTATGTATGTATGTATGATTCCAGTTTTGGTTTTGTTTTTCCACTCAAAACCGTAACAATTAAAGCTGACTTGTTGTTACAGTTTTGTTGCATAGTTGTAGCACTCAGACTCAGAGCTTGCAAAAATTATTAGTTTCCCACTTCCCAATCTCTCTTTTTTATGTAAACCGTTTTCATTACTTTGATGTTTTGTTCTCTCTATTACTTGCCATTTCAAAACTCCTTTTCCTCTGTTTTGTACTGTCTTACTTACTTGCTCTTACAAGCATTAATCATTACTTTCCTTCTTGAAACTCTTTTTTTTTTCTTCTTAATTTAATACTAACAAACATTTCCTTCCCAAATCTGCACTCAATTTTGATTAATTTCAATTAATTAATTAATTAATTAATTAATTAATTAATAGTTTGCTGAATTTTCTTTGATTTGTGTGTGTTTGTTTAGGGTCTACATTCCTACTATGGTTTGGGCCGACTGCCCGGCTCACCATCGCCGACCCCGACCTCATCCGGGAGGTTATGCGGTCGGAGATCTTCGACCGCTACGAGTCACACCCACTTGTCCGCCAACTCGAAGGAGAGGGTTTGGTTAACTTACGAGGCGACAAGTGGGCCCACCATCGAAAAGTGCTTACCCCTGCATTCTACATGGATAATCTCAAAGTAATCAAACTCCTTAATTTCTTTTCCTCCAATTTTCTTTTCTTTGATACAAATACCTTCAATCAGAATTATCATCAATTTTCAACAAACATACAGTATACAGTGTTGCTTAAAATCAGTAAGACTTGACTTAACATTTTAACTAACTGTATATATGTGGTTTTATTAATTTTCATGATTCAGTTACTAGTTCCACTTGTTGGGAAGACGGTCCTCGACATGGTGGAGAAATTGACTGTGAAGACTCTCTCTCAAGAGGTCGAAGTTGATGTATCCGAGTGGTTCCAAGGGGTGACCGAGGACGCAATCACCCGAACCGCCTTCGGTCGCAGCTACGACGACGGCAAATCCGTGTTCAAATTACAAGCACGACAAATGGTCTTCGCCGCCGAGGCCTTCCAAAGGGTTCTCATCCCTGGCTATAGGTACGTGTGTGTGTGTGTCTCACAATTCATCTCTTTCTTTTATTTCATTATTATCAAACAGAAAATAATAAATAAATTCGTATAATTAAAGAATTTTTTTTTTTATATATATAAAAGGTTTATACCAACAGAGAAGAACATGAACACGTGGAAGCTCGAAAAGGAGATCAAGAAGAGGTTGGCAACATTGATCAACATTCGAAATGAGAATTTGAGTGAGGAGAAGGGTGGTGATGATGAAGGGAAGGACTTGTTGGGGCTTTTGATCAATGCAAGAGCGAAATGGGTCGGCTCCGAGAAATCAGGTCCCAACCCAATAAGCGTGCATGACATCATAGAGGAGTGCAAGACATTCTTCTTCGCGGGTAAGCAGACCACTTCCAACTTGCTAACGTGGATAACGGTGATGCTCGCTATGCACCCCGACTGGCAACACAAGGCACGTGACGAGGTCCTCCAAGTGTGCGGATCACGTGACATCCCAACCAAGGATCACCTCTCCAAGCTCAAAACGGTATGTTCTGCTCCAAACTCAACATTAACATTTATCCATCATGTTTGCTAAATGTCAAATTAGTAATTTCCCGAACAATGGGATTGTTTTTTTTTTTTTCCTTTGATAATTTGGATAAATAGTTGACTCAGTTTTTCGGGTTTTCTTTCATTCCTGCTTTCAGCTTGGAATGATACTGAATGAAACATTACGATTGTACCCTCCGGCCGTGGCGACGATAAGGAGTGCCAAAGCAGACGTGGAACTTGGAGGTTACCAAATCCCCGTTGGGACCGAGCTACTAATTCCAATCATGGCTGTCCACCACGACACCCGATTTTGGGGCCCGGACGCGACCCAATTCAACCCAACCCGGTTTGCAGATGGAGTGGCACGGGCCGCACGTTGCCCCAACGCCTTCATCCCGTTCGGGCTCGGAGCGCGAATGTGCATCGGGCAGAACTTAGCCGTACTAGAGACGAAGCTTACCATTGCCATTTTGTTGCAGCGTTTCTCCTTCCGTCTATCTCCGTCTTATGTTCACGCGCCAACTGTTCTGATGCTCCTGTACCCAAAGTATGGGGCACCCGTTATCTTCCGTAAACTGCCCCAACCGGATAACAATGCGGAACAATTCTCGTAACGGCGTTGGACGGCGAACAACCGTAATTATATTCTTTTAGAAAGACGACTAATCATGGCCTCTTTAGGATAGGACAACCAAACCAGAACCCCAAATTATTGAAAGGACCCCATCTCATGTTTGTTACTACTACCACGACTACTACTACTAACTAACGACTGCTTCTAAACTAAACTCTCTCTCACTGTTTGGTTGTCAAATTGGGGGGAAAATATTATCTACAATACCGTTTAACAAAGCTTGAACGGGACAAGACCCTCTCTCTGTCTCTCTCTCTCTTTTGTCCCCTTTTTCCCTTTTTTTTCCCCCTTTGTTTGTTCGCTTGTGTATGTAATTGTAATATATACTTTTGTCCTTTTTATATACTTTCTTTGTAAAGCTTTCTTGTCCTATATCAATTAGGCACGCATTACTCTATTGTCCGATTATCTATACCGGCTCGCAATTCTAGTTCAGACCCCAACTGTGAATTTGAAACATGAGATGCACGACTTGTATGGGACTGAAAACAACCTATATGCTTGTTCATGTTTTGATTTCAGATCTAATAAGATATAAAAGCTAAATCCTCAACATGACAATAAATTCCGAGTTTTTGGTCTATCAGTAGGGTCATTCCATTCACCTGGACGCACTGTATTCAAACCCAAAGCCGTATGAATCTGAAGAGAATGGGGGACAGCTAACACAGGAAACATATGAGTAAAGAGAGGATGGATGGATGGATAATATTGGGAAGGTGTGTTGTAAATGGGAATTTTCAAGTCTGGTGTTAGCTAGCTGTCAACAATGAATCCGTTGCCTACCGAACAAGTGCTGTGACTGTTGCAACGTATTACTACCCCCTTCCTAAGTGTGTGGGGGGAAGGGTATAGGGCCCACCACAGTTGTCATGCATCTTCTACTTGCCTGGGCAAAACCTAATTTTATGTCTCTAATCTCTAATATTATCTCTAATTCTCTAATATTATAATGGAAGAAGGCCTTAATATCATTTGTAAATGTGTTGCAACGCACGTGCATAACTATTATAAAGGAGGTCCTAGGTTCAAATCAAGACTACGTCTAAATTTTTATTTTAAAAAACTATATTTATTAATACGTGCATCGCACGTGTAAACTACTAGTAAATATTATAATAGAAGAAGGTCTTAGTATCATTTGTCAATTTATCAACGCGTGTGATGCACATACATAACTAATATGAAAAAAGTTTCAGGTTTGAGTCCTCACTACGTCAGAGTTTTTATTAATTTTTATTTATTAAGACGTACATTGTCCGTGCAAAATTAATATATAAGATCTCAAAATTTTTACTTTAAAAATATATATATATTTATTTAGACGTGCATCGCACGTGTAAATTACTAGTGTATATAAAGACAATAATATCACGAGAAACACGCACCATATATATGATTCGCATACTGCTTTGAGATGCATGCCATCTTCACCTAGCGACGCCCAGAACGACAACAAACCTACACAGCACCACAAAATCATGTCCATATTAGAGATTGCTCGTCTGTAAACATTGGCATCAATGATCACTGTCACAGAAGACTATACTTGCATGCATTGAACTCTTAACTTGACTGAACTATGCAAAATTTGGAAACAATCAATCAATCAAGTAGAGTAGAACACCCAAGCTACAACTTGCAATACTAGTTAGGTAAGAAGATAGTCAGCATATAACAGAATGAATCAAATATACAAACTAGTAATATGGATGTTTTAATTTAAAAAAAATATATAATAAATAATAAAATGTAATTTGGCCTCGAACCTAAAATCTCATTCTACTCACCACATACTTTTTACAAATTACAACTAATGGCACAAACTTTTATTTTATATAAGTCGCACTTTTGTAAATAATTATGTTATAAATAAATTTGAACTTTGAGAAATGGTAGCTAACAACAGCCGAGTAAATAAATAGTTAATATAACTCTCACTTAAAATGAATGGTTAAATAAATATCTACAAATTACATATTGTCAATAAATGACAATTCCAATTCATTATAATATTGGAGATATATATATATATATGTAACAAAATGAATCATTTATATAATTATATATATATATATACATAGCCGTTATGCACTGTGTCACTCAAGCCACAGGAGGTGAGATATAATCAGGCATCCTATTAACTGCACCTTAACAGGGTGAAGGGGGAGAATTTTTTTCCGTGCTGGCCCAAATTTTGAAAACATTGACCAATCTGACCCACTTTCAAATATATATACCCAACTGGCCCAATTTTGGACACATCAGCATTAACCGCTGTTGCAGATAACAAGTATGGTTTTTTATGTTATTGTTTCCAATAGCAGCATCTATTAAAAACAAAATTCACATACCGCTATTTGGAGTAACGACATCACATCAACTAACTTGTTCCCAATCGTGTACTCTCTCCGACTAAAATTTTTTTTTGCGAGTGAAATTTATTTATAGCTGATGTGGCTATACCCAACAACATTCGTATTTCAGATGTCATTGTTACAAATAGTGAAATAGATGTGAAATAGATGCACCAGTTATAATACTCATTGCATGTAAAAAGTAAGGAGAAGAGAGAACCACTATTTATATTTAATGAGTATTATAACTGATGTCGTAACCTCCAACAACGGTATCATTAATGTGATTGTCATTATTGGGATAACAACATCATTTATAAGTTATTTCAACACTTGAAATTTTTTCCAAGTCAAGAGGTTCATACTTGTATAAGAAATGTACTGATGTCGTTTTTTATTGTCAAACAGCAGCGTGCTAAAAAAATAATTTAACTGATGCAGCATTTTGAAGAAAAAACACGATATGGAATTAACCTATACAATTTTTTTTCCAAAAGTGTTCAAAACTGGATCAGTTGGATGAATATTTTTTAAAATGGGTCAGTTAGATAAATATTTCAAAAAGTCGGTAAGTACGGTAAACAATTCCGCAGGGGGGCTCCTACCGTATACCCCCCTGTACTAATTCCTACAATTATTTTCCAGCTCCTCATTCTGATTTAATGTACAGATCATTGGCTCAACTACAACAACACTACAAAGTGCTTTCATATAATCATTCATATCCAGCCTCACAGTACATGCCATGCATTGTGAATTACAGCATATAGAAACACTAAAAACAACTTCACATATTTTCTTTACTGTTATCATGTTGTTTCCCCCAACTCTCTGATGGATCATATCAAAATTCAAAAGCCCCTGCTCTTATTCAAACTCAGAAGTCAGAAATAAGTAGTACCATTTCCAGAAGTAGAGAAATTCCTCTACAAGTAGAAATGAGATTCAGGCTTCCATGCAAGTTCTGAACAGTGAAAAGAAATTATTCCAATGGCCATACATTCACAGCAGATACCAGCCATCAAAAGATCGCCGATCACGATGTGTCAGGGTCACCCTTTCTCTTTGATCATATGAAGCATGAGCATCAGTACTACTTGTTTTGCGAAAGAAAACAAAGGGTAGACACACCATTCATCACAAAGGCTGAGAATCTGAAATAGTACTTCCAAGCTGCTTACCCTCACCAATTCTAAAGCCTTCAGTAGAATGTTTTCACTTTGGATAAAAAGTTGACAATATTCACTTGTTTCATTAAGGAGATGATAACGCAAAGCAGATGCAAGTCATCAATCGATTTGTAGTAACACATTATCCAGAATGTGAAGATTCAGTCCCACATCGTAATCAAATACTAACTCAAAATTATCATTTTTAATCGTTTGTGAGAAAACCCTTTTCAGGGATATCCCTTAAGCTAACACAGCATATACCAATCATCAAAAGCTCACCGATTGTGATGCATTAGGGTCCCCCCATGACTTATTATCAAATGAGGATGAGTAAATACTCCTTAATTCGTGAAAGAAACACGGGGGATACACCTCATTCATCACAAAGGTTGAACTTAAACAAATTTCTGAACCTCGGTCTACCCTCCCACTTCCAAGCAGTCGGTTAGAATGTTTTACCGTTTCAATAAAAACAAGTGCCTTTCCACTTGTTTCACTAAGGATGCTATAATGAAACATAAAGCAAAGGTCGAGCACCACCCAAAAGAAAAGAAAAGAAAAGAAATGGTAATAATACATTATCCAGCAGGTGAGGAGATTCAAACCCCACCAAATTAATAGCAACTTAAAATTAAGATGGGAGTTCTACCTTTTGGGGGATATCTCTTCAGCTAAAAATACATGTATCTGTGTTCTATTAAGTTGATGGTCCCCAAGAAAGCATGTGGAGATCTTCTTTCTCAAGTCACACTCATTGTGCCATTCCCATGCATAAAAATAAAAAGGTAAGCATGCCAAGAAGTTTAGCATGTGACCCATCTCATGGCATAATTACCCTTTAGGTTAAAAAGAAGATGATCAAAATAATATCTCAATCAAATCCAATCCTTACCCTAATTTAAACTAGTCCCTTAAGCTTAGACATGACATGCCAGAATACACTAGCTTTTAATTGCAATCTATGGCCGCTTAACTTTAAACATCGTGAAGATAAATCTCAAAAGAGGTGAGAAAAGAAAAGAAAAAAAAAACATCATGATCAATCGCTAAACGATCCTCTTTAATTGATTTAGAGTTCTACTCCATTTCTAGGGAAGAGGCACAGGTCCTCCATGTATAATAGAAGAAAGGTTGTATTATTGGCATGCAATGCAACCTATAAGATCATCCCAAAAATCTCACATGCATGGAGGTGAATTGTGTCAAGCAATTATGGCTTCAAGGGTTCAAATGATGAGAGCCACAGGAAGCATCCACATTCCCAAGGCTCTGTTGAGACACTGAAATTTCAAAAAATATCATATTAGCAGAGATGATAATGATTAAGGGGCAAGGTGAAGCAATAGGGCAATTGAGGTCAAGTACCTTAAACATTAGGGCATCAACTCACCTTTTGTCCTTTCCCCCTATAGGAGTTTAACTCTATGAATTGTTTATTACATGATTTGATTCCCTTGCTTATTAGGGGGACAAATCCCTACCCAATTCCCAACCTTCACTTTATAATTGAGGGGCCTAATTTGCTTGTGCCCATCTTTAAGCACAGAAGAATAAAAATCTAAGCATTACTGGAATAATACTCTTATGAATGATCCAAAAACTAATCAAAGTCAATTTGCAAAATAATGCAACTCCATGTGTATTTAACAACAATCCAGCCAGGATTAACATATAATCTGTATTTAACATTGTATGTCAATGAAGACAGCAATAGAATTATAAAGATGAAGTTGTTGCGATCTTAATCTACTTTACATTTGCCAATGCTGCAATGCATGATATTGTTTTTCTTCTATTTTCGCAACAGACGCCACCCAATATAGCGATAACTAAGATATGACATAAAGACAAACCATTAAGTATGTGATTAAAGTCAATCGGCTAAAGTAATCCTATATGCAGTTTTGCAAACGAACATCAGCTGTAGTAGACAATGCGAAAGATTCACAGGAAAACCTTATTTAACACTACAGTACTGTCAAAATGTATATAAAAATTCCTGAACCAAAAAAAAATAATTAAGCTAATTAAAACCTCCGTACAGATGGATAATATATTGACATTATTTGAAAGAGATGCAGCCATAATATTCTAGGTTAACTTTGACTTGCAAATTAAAGAAAAACATATAATCATAAAATTAATTTAATTGCTAAGAACAAATTCACATGCACACACTGACACACACAAATGGATATAAGATGCACAGTTAAGCAGAATGATACAAATGGATAACAAATTCATAGGATTATAAAAGCATACTAAATACTTAAAATCAGACCTTTTCAGCACTCAACAGAATGCCAACACTTAATTGTCATAACTAGGATTTGACTTCAACAATAGGCGAAAATAATTGGAATGCTACATGTAAGATGATGGGTATAACCAGGCATTTAGTAATGAACAAAGCTATGAATTGATTTTATAGGATCACCATCATCATCCTGTCAATCATCCCCAACTCCACTTGCAAGTTGCTGAAGGGGAGCTTTACTTCAGCACCCAAACATCCCATGGATGTTTCTTGAACTCCAAACGGTGGGAACCTTACCATCATGGCCTTCACCACCACCGTCACCCTACTGCACCATCATCATCTCCTTAGACGGAAATACAAATCCAAGCTATACTCATTCTATTCTATTTTGAAGTGGCACACAAGGTGTTTGCTGAATTGTCACAATGAAAAAGAATTACTTTTAGATGAGTAAACCCCTTCAGTTCCGACCACCCTCATCTCATATGCTGCTGAGACAACCAAAGATGAGGATAGAGAGAGAGAGAGAGCGAGAGAGACAGAGAGAGAGAGAGAGTGATCGGAGGCGATGATGTATGTGGTTGGCATTTTCCTCGAGTACGGCGACATCATGAATCTTACTTGCATGCTCTCCAATATCCTACTGTTGCCCCTTCCACTCACAGGCAAAAGCCTCTTCACCTCCGTTATCATTTCCCACGTGTCCATCCCACCACCAATACCAAAAACTTTTCAACCTCCACACATTCTCCGAAACCGTAACCCTAAGCCTGCTTTCCCAAACAAACCCTTCCACAAATTTACCCATAAATCCACCATTATCAATGGGAGGAAGAGGGAATGGAGGTGCATGAAATGTGGAGAGGGAGATCACGAGACTTCGGAGTGCAGGCGGCAAGGCTTTTATTGTTTCAATTGCAAGAAAACGGGCCACCGTGTTAGGGATTGTCTGATCTTCAATATGCCCAAAACCCTCAGGAGTGAGGTGGTTCACAACTCAGAAATCTCCAAGGCTTCTATGGTGCTTTTCAACTGTGGATTATTCCACATTATTTCAGGAAGACCAAGGCTTGAAGAGGTGGTTAGTGCCCTTAATTGAAGATGGCAGGATAAGGGTTACCAGTTCCGCTTGGACTATGGAGCTTTTCAACTGTGGATTATTCCACATTATTTCGGCAAGACCAAGGATTGAAGAGGTGGTTAGTGCCCTTAATTGAAAATGGCAGGATAAGAGTTACCAGTTCCACTTGGACCCGATGGGGAGAGGGTTTTCTTCATCAAATTTTCAAGTGAGGCCATGATGAAGGAAGTGGCTGCAGAAGGAATCATCAGGATCACGGGTATAATGGACACCATCACTCCTTAGTCGCCGGAGTATGGTGCGAGGCTAAGGCCAAAACCATGCTAAACCTAGGTTAGCATACCCCTTCTCCCCTTTCACCTGTAGAACATGGCCTCACTAAATGATTTGTTCAAGCATTTTGCCAAGGTCATTACAATGAGCTCTGATATGAAAAGGCGTGAAAATATGAAGGATGTCATGGTTCTAATAGAAGTTCAATGTCTGTCGGACGGACATCCCCTTGAGCATAAAGGTAGAGTACTGCACCTCATGGAATAATGTAATGGAGATTTATGATGTGCCAATTCTGCTGACTAAAAAATCAGTGCCAGTGGCTGATGTTGAAGCAGGGCGGATCCAACTGTTTACTACAAGCTCTGGTCCTCAATCACCGAAGAAATATGGGTTCCACTCCTTCTGGAGGAAGGAGGCGATATCAGTTCATTCTAATGGCATGCCTGCTATGCAGAAGCCGAAGGTCATTTCAAATGAGAAGGCGAAGGAAGAACACCGTAGGGAGATCAAGGCGGGAAAAGCAGTTATGGAAGCTTCAAAAATTAAGAAATTTGTGGATTTGGGAATGCAGGATGCGGTGAATATCCAAAATCAGAACATTCCTAATTTGCAACAGAAAATCAATGTGAAAAAAATTGAATTCCTAAACCTGATAGCCCCTAGTGATCAAGACCAAAAATCTACCTATAAGATCAGCATATCTGTCCCTAAAGATGCAGGAGATTCAAATAGTAACCCATAAGAGAGTAAGGATGGCTATATGATGATGGTGTGGGAAGATTAAAGCCTTTATGACAAGATACAGCCCATTATTAAGCAAGCCTTGGCCCATCCAGACAATAATGAAGCAATATCACAAGCCCCAGTCCCAGAGAAGGAGGTATTTAGCAAGAATGACTATGGGTTCTGATAGCAGAACCCACACCCACCATGCTAACTCTAATCAGATGAGTGACTCCCAACCAATCTCTCCTGGTTTTGAAGAACATGCTAAGCTGAAGATGAAGAAGATGGCATCAGCTCAGAAGAGGGCAGTCATGTACATGCCATACGTCACTGGGCCAATGTCAATAGGAAGGCTTCGGGCTTCAAAAGCGGAGGTAAATCCGTCTATGGGCGTGGCGCCTAAGGGACCACATTCTATTGCAAGGCTCAAAGGAAGCATCTGTTGGCCAGTCTGGCCAATAGAACCTACTACCAGAGTAGTTGTGTTTTGCTTTGCACTAGTTTCTTCGTGGTTTTATTCTTTTCATTATGAAGATTGGCAGTTGGAATGTCAGAGGGCTGGGATGCCCAGATAAATGTGCACTAATAAAGGATGGAATTAGGAGTATTGGAGTTTCAGTTATTTGCCTTCAAGAGTGCAAGCTTTCATATCTCCTTCGGATAGGAAGTTAACATCGATTGGGGGGGGGGGGGGGGGGTCGGTTATCACCAAAAATGGGTTTATCTAGATGCTATTGAGACTTTCGAGGGGCGTTATGATGGGTTGGAATGACATCTTACTAAAATGTATCTATTCAGTAATTTGCATATTTTCAGTATCTGTTACTTTTAAGGAGAAAAAATTAAGTTTGGAATGGTCAATTACATCAGCGTATACCCCTTTTGAATTGGATGATAGAGAGCTTTGTTCTATGAAATTAGCCAGAGAAGGACTGCTTTTTGCCCCAGGTGGGTGTTGTTTGGAGATTTTAACGTCAGTGTCTCAAATGGGGAGACAATAAGGGGAAGAGGTTCGCACAGAGATATGCAAGCATTCAGAGACTTTATCGACTCCCTCGCACTCATTGATATGCCCCTTGCAGGTACGAAGTTCACCTGGTCAAATCTTAGATAATCCCCTTCTATGGCAAGACTTAACAGATTTCTAATATCGCAAGAGTGGGATACTCACTTCCCGTGCACCATACAAACCTTTCTCCCAAGAATAGCATTTGACCACTGCCCCATTATCCTAGATACTCAAGTAGCAAACAAGAGATCTCACTACTTCAAGTTTGAAAAGGCTTGGCTGACCCACCCACAATTTCACATGGTGGTGTCACACTGGTGGCAGCATTTCAGATGTCAAGGAGACATAGTTGCTACAGTCCCTAGAAACCACTTCCCCTGCTAATGGAAGAGACTTCGTAACTTGGAGGCTTACAACTTCAGGCAACTTCACTGTGAAGTCCGCCTACAACTTCTTCATCAACGGTGGACTGACATCTCCATTCTTCAAGGCCACTTGGAAGACTATGGTGTCATTCAAATGCAAGTGCTTCATATGGATGCTGAGTTGGAATAGATTGAATACTAAAGATTTGCTTACAAGGGTTGGGAAGATGACTCTTCTTGCAACTTTTGTACCTCTGCTCAGGAAACTGCATACCACATCTTCTTTGCATGCCCATTAGCACTAGAAGTGTGGTCTTATTTTCAAAATCTTTTTCACATCTCCAAACTGCCACCTTCACTACACGAGGGTTTTCACTCATGGTGTTTTGCACCCACCCAACCACACTTCGCTCAGGTCTGGTGTTTATGCACTACTACAGTGTGTTGGAGTCTTTGGTTGGAAAGAAATGCTAGAACTTTTAATGCTACGATTAGTGCTCCATCTGTAGTTATATGAGACGTAATATTATGGTCTTCTATTTGGTTTACTACGGCACAACCAAGCAGAAAGAAGGCCAAGATGAAACATGGGCTACAAATGAGTGGAAATAGAACAGAAATGGTCCAAGGAATGAGGGGTCTGACTGCATCTGAACCGATTGTTCTCAACAGTGGGCATTATAGGAACTACATCTTCGGATAATTGGATTATACATTTATTTTAGTACTTTTGTTTTTTACTTGGCAGAGGGGTTTGATCTTGAGTTTGGCCTTTGTAATTGATTGTAATATGAAACAATGTGGCATACTATATTTGATTTTGGTTGAGGGGGTGGGCTAGTTTTTGCCTAGAAAGCATCTCTGCACAGGGTAGATCTGTATAAATTCATTGTTAGAGCTAGTAGAGGTGTATGGCAGTATCCCTCTACTCTCTCTACGCTTGAAAGAGGAGTCCATCTATTCTATCATGTTTCTGCTTTCTTCTCTTCTAACTCACCCCCAACAAATGAGCTACTCTTTAATAGACTAGTATTTAGTTTATATATATATATATATATATATATATATATATATATATATATATAGAGAGAGAGAGAGAGAGAGAGAGAGAGAGAGAGAAATATTCCGCTGTGCACTAGGCCTATATGTGCACTAGTGTGCACTCGGCCTTCACGCCTTCGTATCGATGATCCGAACCATTCACCTTGATCTACACGTCTAAATTAGTCTAAATATGTAAAATCAAATTATTTAAAATTTATTTGCCCATCCATCATATGACTATAAAAAACAATGATTTTCAGCCATACAATTTTGTCCCCCCTTAAAGGCGTCTAAATTAGTCTAAATATGTAAAATCAAATTATATGAAATTTATTTGCCCATCCATCATGTGACTATAAAAAACAATGATTCTCAGTCATATAATTTTGTAACACATCAATGGATAGGCAAATGAATTTTAAATGATTTGATTTTACATATTCAGACTAATTTAGATGTGTAAATCGGATCGTCGATACGAAGACAGGAAGGCCGAGTGCACACGAAAGCCTAGTGTACAACGGAAAATTACAACGGAAAATTACTATATATATATATATATATATATATATATATATATATATATATATATATATATATATATATATTATTGATGTAAGATTTTCCTACATTTTCATGATGAAAAAAGAGTTGATTTTTATCTATGTAATTTTGGTTTTTTCATTTCTTCCGTCATAGTCCTTCGATACTGCATTTAATACTTGAAAAGGAGACAAAATGCTAAGCATAATAATTGTATTGTACTATAAACCAGACTAGAACTATTAGTTCATGAAAAACGATCAGAGTTATCATGAAAAATGATAAGAGTATTACTCTGGAATCTTACATAGATGCCAAAAACTGTCAGCAATTTGAGCACAAGTTATCAATTATAAAACATAATGTCCCAAGCTAAAGTATTAAGTACCTCATAAACAAGGTATAGGTTCTATTAACAGGTTCTGGTCTCAAAATCATGATGTTCGATCATTGTAAAGTTAGAACTGCGAACTACCATAACTGCTCTTACATTTTTTCGGTTGGAAAAATGGAAGATGTATTTTTTAGAGTTCTTTAATTACACAGCAAATTCTGACAGACATCTAGAAATATCATATATTGTTTTCTAACGAAGGCAAAATGAAAAAGATGGTAATTTGCCTATATATAGGGTGACATATTATTCCCTCCAACATAAGCATTAAATGTATGTTCTGACACTTGATCATACAATTAAAAATTAATAGAGAACCGTCCCAGAGTGTTCACATCCCTACAAAGAGAAACTTCTCTATGAATCTTGAACAAACACCCACCTAAAATTATCAGGAGCCTGATGCCTGAATGCGAATGCCCACCAACCAGTTGGTCGTTAGCCATGGCTCTCTGCACCCGACAGCCGTCCGACCAAAGACTGCACAGCTGTAATCGAGGTTATATGCTCCAGATTTCAATGCGAAATATCGCTACTACTATAACTTTGCTAAATCACCTAAAAAATCCTTAATATGCAAAGAAAACACATGGTATTTTGCATGCCCCATGGAGTCCAGCTCATTAAGGTTTTGGATCTTTGTATATTATAAGCCTTGTGTCCATTTCCCTGTAAATTCCCTTAGATCCATGCTTTCAGCTGAGACTCCCTACTCTTTAATCAAGGTATCAATAAACTAATCAATGCCTAAACAAGAAGCCAAAAGGCCTTGTTCTTGGCCCTTGATTTGTGCCGATATGTCGGAGCATTGTAAGACAAAAAGAGGAAGGCCATCTCCTCCCCTATGATGGAGCAGCTCCCTGCCATCCTTAAAGAAACCATTTCCCCTATATAGTTGTCGTTGCACTCTTTCTTTTGTGTGCAAGGATGGTTGATTACAGCTGTATTTTGAACTAAGTATGCAACTTGAGTATTCAACTTAAGCATACTAAACTAAATTGGCTTAATTAAAGGCATCACTTGCTACGACGAAAGTATAGTCTCAAAATGGTCTCTTGCTTGGTGCCTGCCCTCTCGTGTCTTGCTAGGGATGTCTGATTGTTGTTCAGAAATATACTCAATTCCGAGGTGAACTTAATTGGGTAAGACGTAAGAGGAAGCAGTTTAAGATGCATCCTGGATTAGCTTAATCATATACTGCCTCTACCAATGTATATGACATGTGCAGGGCATGGTGTAATGATTTCACTTTCTAAACCAGTTCATTGCTAGGTACTAATAGGTGACTCATATGCACCTAAAGGTGATGCTTAAGAATTTACACTTATGAAATGACAAAGATGACCTTACAAGCAAACAATCGACTTAGTTGGTTCTGATATCCTCACCTCAAATCCCAGAGGTTTCCAAAATAAAGTGCTTTTAGGCTATACAAATTCGTTAATAGATTTTTTGTAGGACAATATCAAATTTATAAATGTCTGCACTCTAATTTCACCCAGTCAGGAATGGAATGCTCAGTTTATGTATGGATTTAATACCGTATAACGAGCCACATGTAATTTGTTAAATAACAGTAAACTTGTCTCCAATTATAATTACACACCTAGTCTTCCAGTGCAATCATTGTACATAAAGCAGGTACTAATGTCACGACATAAGTTTCTGATAGATAAGGCAAAAGCAGAGAGAAGAATTTAATGATAGTTATAATATCAACACAGTTACTACTTCACAAGCACATTTATAGCTAAGGCGGCCAATGTCCCAAGCAACTGGAAAAGGGTAATGATTCACCTACAACATATTCTTACAACATTTCTCTTTACAACCTTAGGTGACACAATTTTATTGAAAATATTTTGTAAAGTAGGTTGTAGACATCTCCAATAAAATTGTGTCACATAAGATTGTAAGGTTGTACGTGTAGTAGCACTACCCACTGGAAAAATCAACAAGATAAATAATGTTATGCAAATTATACGCAAAACTAGAAATTTTACAGAAGTGGAGTTACATAAATGGAATGATTATAGACGATATTTAATAAAATCAGTCTTAGAAAATTAAGATAGGCAATTGGACTCTTAGCTTTTGAGAGACAGATATTATATAGAGAGTTGTAGACACCAAAAGAATTTCAGAAGAATATACAGAGGTAAAGGATTTACAAAATATTAAAAATCCACAAATGTCTAGCAATTGACAAATAAACAAACATACCAATAACATATTTGGGGATGGTGAATCATTTACTGCTGGGCGTCTAGGCATCCACATCCATCACATGTGAAGCACGTGAGTTTGTTCTTCTAACCATCACATGAGAACACATTCAATTGATAAAGGGACAAATCAGCTGATATGGTGGGCCATTTCGGTGTGACACAGCACTGTGCATTCAACTAACCTCATTCTTTGATTCCAAAGAAGGCTCCACCAAACCCTAGAAAGGAGGCAGCCATAAGGAATTTTTACTTTTAAAACCTGCAATAAGAGTAGAAGCAGGAAAAATGGATAATAAATTGAAAGCTATGTGTTGCTTTCAATAAATAGATGAATGGAATGAAACAAGCAACAGGCGAGCAATTACAAAATCCAAGTTCACTACTCTACAGAGACATAAGAGAAGGAAAATGCTTCTTGAGCAAAAACAATGGGATTAAAACATGGAACCCTAATCAGAAAACATGTGTAAATAAATGCTCTACCCAAAAGTTAAAGCTGATGGGCTCTGAATATACGTACACACATACATAAAACACCTATGCATACTATTCTTAGATAACCCTTATATGATATTGCATGTTAAATAATTGTCTACCCAAAAGTTCAAATTTTAGTAGGAGTTATCAGACTCATGTTCAATAACTACTCTATCCTAGAGTTTAAGATGATGGATTGTGAAGAAACAAACACACAAGCTATCGGTTGAACCGATCCAGAGAGAATTGGTCGTTAATCCACTTTAAACTTCGCTCTATCACCAATTTAATAGGGACCATCGATCAACTCTAAGAAAACAAGGATATATACCACCTTACTGTGTACTTCAAAAGGCATGCAGCATTAGTTATCCCAGGCATGGGTCCACATTAGGGTCATTCTTAACAGAAACACAACCCATTGTAATCATTAAATGCTCTTCCACATTAAATTTAGAGCAGATATAGCTAGCCAGAAAGACCCATACAGCCACTGAGCAGTTGCATACCCTCTGTGAGAGAGAGAGTGACAGAGAGAGATTAATGTGGTCCCATAACTGTGCACAGCATAATTGGTAACCTATTAAATCAACAGGACAAGAGAGAAGGGGTGAAAAGAGAAGGGGTGAGAGAGAGAGAGAGAGAGAGAAGTAGCAGCAGCATCACAAGGTTTTAACTTTGTACCAGCACTGGGCACACTCTGGCTCTGACCATGCTGATGCGGACGCCCCTCTCTGAAGATCCCTTTCAGAACCTCTGACTGTAACTGTTTCAACTTTATTTTAACACATTTTTTATTAAACAGGAATCTATATTCATGCATGAGAAAAAAGAAAAACAAAAACAAAGTTGATCCCTTTACCTCCTCCAGGGAAAAATTTCTTACTTGGCAGAAGGGTTTGTTATATACGGCTCCCGATGAAAATGACCAGCTGAACAGCTCGCATAGAGAGTGTCTGCAATGGTACTACGAGCAGGGTCCACTTCTTAATTCAATCATTGTCTACGTTAACCTTTTGTGAGATGTTCTAAGTTCTAACCCCGTGATGTGGGCCTGCCTAACATTTATAACTGCACCAGTTAAACTTAATACAATAGTAATTAATAGCAACTTCATATGAGAAATTGTCCATAAAGAGTAAAGAAAGAACTGAAACTGTATTTTTTTATTTATACATTCATGTAGCCACAATTCGGTTTCAAAACCCAAGAAACCTCATTCTTCTACACCAAAACAGAATCCAATACCTAAGATAGACTTCTCTATAAATATTGCTAAAGCAAAGATTGATACTAGCTTAGCATTCCAAAGATGGTCTAACTTTAAAGTAGAACCTAACCCCATCATAGTGAAGATTTTTTATACAACTTTCTATTGTCATGCAGTTCAAATTTCATACATTCAAAAGTGGCTGAAATTTTGTGGAAACAGAAAGGAAGACTTCAGCAATATAGAATGTCAATCTATATTCCTCAAGGAACTGAGAATTAGCCATAAAACCTACCATAAGTAATAAATCAAGGTAGAAGAAAACTTCCACATGATTAAATAAATTTACTATCTATCACAAAAAATTAAAATTTACTGAAACCAAATTATAAATGGCATTTTGACAAACCTTTAAACCAGATTCAGAATATTGTTGCGAGTTACTATAAATTGCAAATAATAGTAGAAATGCTGTTACATAAAATTTCTATATCCTCAACCCCAATACATTTTGGCTTATTTATAAGTTCAAATTCATGTTCAAGAGGTAAGCATAACTAAGTCCCATTTTCTAATTCTTGCAGGTCAGCAGTCTAATAAACATATTTATAGGTCCATATTCAGTACAAATATTCTGCATCAAGTTCAATTTAGCCTTATTTGTACCCAATTAACCACATGGCACAGAAGATCCACTTCTGTAACTACCGTCCACCATTAAGTTTTCCCACCTTTCATAAGTTAGTCAGTGTTACTAAGATTGTATGGAATAGATCACACATTCTTACAGATTTCAAAATCTAACATCCACTTAGCATAATTGAACCACATCATAAACACAATAGGTTTATAGTGTGTTAACATCAAGCATGTAATTTTATAATTTTCATTTCTTGAATAAGAGAAGTTCTAAAAGCTATTCACTAGGTTGATTCATCAGATATCTATATTAATATCTAACACAAATGAATAGTCAAAACTGACTTCTCATAAAAGCTAAGTGCTCTTGCTTGAGTTTATCAAGATCAGATGGCCACATGCTCAACATCCAACTCAGATCTGAATATGAATGAGATGCGGAATCCCTAATAAGATAAGATGCGCTTAAATATATGTATCTAATCTTAGTTAAACGCAACAACAACAACAACAAAAACAATTTCTGAGGATGTCATCATTTAGCATACCTAATGCAGCACTCATAATATCAGTTTATTTTTATTTCAACCCTAGAACGTTCCAAATCCCAGGCAACCTTAATCACTTTCATAAGTATTGTGGTTTAGATAGAAAACTGAATTAAATATCATATGAAGAGAGTGTCCAGGCATGATTACCTAAGGCGGAACATCTGAGTGAGAACTGCTCTTTGAAACATCACGGTCTCAAGAAAACTCCAGAGTTGCACTTATGTTCTAAAAAAAATATTTAAAGGGGATATTTCTGAAAGAATTGGATATGGTTTATTTTACATCTACATACAAAATACATGCAAAACACCATTGAGAAGTAGTTCACTTAAATAACTTCCCCAAAACATCAGTACATTGCAAACATATATCACAGCTTCTACTATTCAGTCTATATCAAACTGAATCAAGAATACACCACGTCCGAGTTAACTTATTTACTTTCGTAATCTCGTACGCATCCAGCCTGGAATTTATATCAACTACGCCTGAAATTTAAATCAGCTACTGAAAATCTCGGAGTGGTTTCAAGACTATATTCCATTTTTCAGGTTGTAAGGAAAATACGGCATACCTTGACAAAATCTCAATATAAAAAACATCTTACTGTTATGGACAGCGTTGAAGTTGGTTCTATTCTGGAAGGAAATGCACCCTTGTAGAATGAAAATTGGAAACATAAATATAATGGTCTGCAGTAAAAAAGACATGGAGGTCTGTCATAAAACTAGGTAATGCCTTCAAGTCGCATGTCCGCTGGAAGTCTGGAGCATCTGGTGAAATTTTCCAATTCACCATCCACGGTCTGGAGCATCTGGTGAAATTTTCCTATTCACCATCCACGGTTTATACCTAATCAGCATAAAGATCATCCGGTAAGAAAAAGAATCGCAGGATGAACAGTATAAAACATATTTTTGGAGCACTAGAAAACAAGGAAAGAAATAATAGATTATTATAAACTCATCCACTGTATAAAATATACCTAAAAATGTCCTAACAGATCATATTTACACCTTAATTTTAAAATATTTCTTATTCATTTTTATATTAATTTTTACAATAGAATTACAAAAAATATTCGAAGTAAAACAAAGTTTTGAGTTGCATTAAAGTTTTGAGGCTCTGTTGTAAGGAGTTGCTGTTGGCAACTAGTCTTTAGTGCATATATTTGTAGGTTGTTTCTACTCTGATAATTTTATATCCAAGAAACTTTTTCATCCGCCATCATTCAACTTGATTATTTTCAATCCATAAAATTTTGCTTGTTTCATTATTTCTTTCCACTAATGGAAATTCAACATATATATAGGTTCAGCAAGAAAATGAAGAACTGGAGATTTAACATTTACTAGGTCCAACAAGCAATGATGAATATCTTAAAGATTAAACAAACTCAAAGGGTCATGAACCGACATACATATGCGACATCCGTTGGGTATTTCCATTATGAGTAATCTCATCAAAAACAACTTGCATGCTACAGCTTTGCATACCCCCTCGTGTTTAACGCAGTTTAAAAGACAACAAATCAACTCAACCACAATGAGATAGCTGATTTCAACAAGGTAATAGCATCTACCATGCTTTGAACAACAATTAAAAACCAAGTTCTAAGTTAACCAATCAAACAATTCAACGAGGGCAACCAACAATTCTCAAAGAAGACGGAAAGGGCCAAACAATAAGTTCAAAGAAAAGGCGTAGGAATTTAACAAGGGCCAATCATTTCAAAGACTAGGTATAGGCTCGAAGAAAGTAATATCGTCCCATACCTTTACTAAAATAAAGACCACACTGCTTGTTCTCCATTTAAAATAAAAAGCCTATATATAACAAATTTCTAATTATAATATATTAGAAATCATGCTTAAGCTTATTCATTTACAAAATTTCAGGTTTATGTGCATCCTACCTTCTATTTTGCTTATAATGTCCCTACTCGTCTTTGTAAAGCGTTGTAAATTATATAGGTGTTGTCATGGGCAGAGGCACAGCTGGCCCAGGGTGAGCGGCCGTGCCCCTAGAGCTTGGCCAGCCCCTCTATGTAGGCCCAAGGGAAAAAAAATTAAATAGATGCCCATGTTCCCCATAAGCCTGGCCCAACAACACTCCCGCTCCTCTTTCGGCCCACGACCAAATGGACCCGCTCCTCGTCTTCGGCCCAAGCCCAACTCACACATACTCACCCGCTCCCCATCTTCCGTCGCTCCTCTTCTTCTTCACTTCTTTTTCATTCTCCTCCGAAACCTAGCTCCCAATCCAAGCCCTCAATTCCAATTTCCAAACATCCAAATCTTCTCCGATCTCTCATTCTTCGCAAACCCTAGCTCCCATTCCCAATCCAAACCCCCAATTCCACATCTTCTATCTCAATTTGCTTCTCCTCCGAAACCCTAGCCCGGTTAAGACTGAGAAAGGATTATCTAGAGTGGAAGTTAAATCTAATCATCATGAATCTCATGAGCATGGGAACATGTTAAATTGGGATTCCGCTATAGAAGGCCAAATGATTCTTTCCATCCAATTTGGGAAGGTTATCCTAAAAAGTACAACCGGCGAACAAGATTCTCCAAATCTTGAGGTATGCACAATTACTTTCCTTTTTATTTATGTTTTTCTGTCATCAAGAACAATTCAGTCAAATGTTTCTCAAATATTGAAGTGCAATTCTTTTGATACATTGAGCCAAGGATGCCTCAGTGACCAGTATGGATCTCCCGTCATAGTTGTTAATTTTCAGTTTTTTTTTCTTTAAACAGTTAAGTCAATTTTATCCAGTTCAAATTGTACCATACATACTCGATCTGTGTTTGAATGTGCCAACAAGGGGGTCATTAAATTCTTGTTTAAGTCCTTTGTAATATAAGAAATTTCGCAATCTCGGACTTCTCCTTGTAGCCTATATATTTATTGCCTTCATTTGAGATGTGCCATTTAACTAAGTAGTTTAACAAATATAATGTTTGGCTTGTTGCAACTTTCCAATCCAGATAGTTAAGTTTGACATGAATGGGTACATGATTCTTATCCTAATCCTAAATTATGATGATTTAGTGTTATAAAGAGTTTATTCTTTTAGTTTTTTCCATCTCAAAAAGTTCTTCTCTTTTCATTTAATAGCTAATTGCTTAGAAAGTGAAGATAATGAGATAAATGTGCAAATTTAATATAAATTTTTACGTGGACACTTACAAATATCATTAGAATAGATCATTATACGGCAAACACAACAACAACAACAACAACAAAGCCTTTTTCCCAACTAGTTGGGGTCGGCTACATGAATCCTGGTTTTCCATTCTGCTCGGTTTAGCGCAATATCTTCTGTAAGGTCACAAACTATCATATCTTTTTTCACCGTTTTCACCCAAGTTAGTTTAGGTCTTCCTCGACCCCTAACTCTACCTTCGTTATCAAATCACTCTTTCTAACGGGGGCACTACAAGGTCTAAGCGTGACATGTCCAAACCACCTGAGGCAATTCTTTCTTAACTTATCTTGGATTGGAGCTACCTTTAGCATGTCTCGTATATGCTCGTTTCTAATTTCATCCTTTCTTGTTTTACCACACATACATCTTAGCATCCTTACATCCATCTTTAGCATGTCTCGTATATGCTCGTTTTTTGGACATGTTGTTTCTCTGTTACCCAACACTCTGCTCCATACATCATTGCTAGTCTAACAGCCGTCCTATAAAAATTTCCCATCAATTTCAAAGGTATACATTTGTCACACAAAACACCACTGGCACTTCTCCACTTAAGTCACCCTGCTTGGATTCTATGTATAACATCTTCACAAATCTCCACATCTCTTTGTATAATCGAGCCTAAATATCGGAAACGGTCTCTCTTAGGTATCTCTTGACCATCAAGCTTCACTACTTCCTTAGTTGTGTTCCGAATATCACTAAAATTACACTCCATATACTCTGTTTTAGTTCTGCTTATCCTAAAGCCTCTAGCTTCCAAAGTTTCTCTCCACAATTCTAATTTAGCATTGACTCCTGCTCTAGTCTCGTCCACTAAGACGATGGCATCGGCAAAGCATACACCAAGGCACCTCATCTTGTATTCCTCGCGTCAATTCATCCATAACCAAAGAAAAGAGGTAGGGGATTAAAGCCGAACCGTGGTGTAAACCTACTGTAATAGGAAAATCGCTGGTCTCTCCTGTGGTTGTTCTAATTGTGGTTCTTGCCCCTTCATACATATCCTTAATTACCTCAATATACCGAATAGTTACTCTTTTATTATTTAACACCCACCATACTATATCTCCAAGGACTTTATCATATGTTTTTTCAAGATCTATAAAAACCATATGTAGATCTTTCTTATTCTCCCTATATTTTTTCATAAGCCTCCTCGGTACATAAATTGCTTCCATTGTTGACCTCGCACGCATAAACCCAAACTGATTCTCAGACACTGTAGTTTCTAGTCTCAGTCTATGTTCGATCACTCTCCCAAATTTTCATCGTATGACTCATTAATTTAATTCCTCGGTAGTTTGAGCAACTTTGTATATCTCCTTTATTTTTATATATAGGTACTAAAATACTCTTTCTCCATTCACCGGGCACCTTAGTCCTCAAAATTATACAGCAAACATATATATATATATATATTGAAGTTAATGTATTTTTATATGAATATACCATATTTACTTCTCTCCCATTTTGATTCAAAGACTAATCCTTCTATTTCTTTGTTCTCGTAATAGATCGTTTGGTTTTTCTTATTTGAAATGTAGACTATGTTAGCTACATGGCAGAGTGTATAGTTGGTATAATAAGTTGGGTTTTTAATATGCAGGTCTAAAGGGGGAAACTTGCTGCACACAACTTGTTCGATTGAATGCCCAAGAGGAGAAGTTGGAGCAAGACGCAAAATTTGAGTTGAAGATTTGTGCAACATAAAGCGGGTAACCTTTCTATCGTCGTTTGTTTTATTTCCATATTTGAGTCATGGATGAGAAATCAAGGCAATTTATTAAAGTATTAACATGCTATAATTGTGGCTTATTGATCTTTATATGTGTAGAAAATGGTAGTAAAGATAAAGAGAAAATAATCTAGATGATTTTGCGAATAAAGTTTTAGTGATTCTTGAAGTAATTCAGTTTTAATTGCAAGTTGTAATTCGACTTACATTTTACATGATTATTTAATTCGACTTACATGCAAATCAACTACTCTAGAGTATCTTTTGGGATGCAAGCTAATTATAAGAAATTAAACACTTAGACATAAGTCCCTTGATTTAATTGAGGTTTGCACGAAAGGCTTATTTGGTTCTAATGTGTAGATATTAAAGTAGGGGTTTATAAATTAGAATTTTTTTATACTAATCTAATTTTTAAACAATATTCAAAGAGTTATGGATAAATTTTTGAAAAGAAAACCAAGGGAGGATGGTGATTCAAGTGTTCGACCTCCTTATCCTAGTAAAAGTGTTTTGTAATAAAACAATACTTGTTTAATTACTTCTGTAATATGATTGTGGATGTTTAAAGACTTTTATAAATTTTTAGTTAAAATCCTGGCTCCACCACTGGGTGTTGTTACTCGGTAATTTCAAGTAAGTGTGATCTTTATAGCTCATTGTCCCAGTCCACAACAGACCAGTTTTCACACTTTTTCAGATCGAGGACAGATAATGTTTACACACTTACATTCATATCTACATGAATTCATAGTATGTGAATGACACGTGTTTATCCCATCTTATATAGACTCATATATATTGTTGGCTTATATGCCCTAATAATAGATTTACACTTTATCTCTATCTCTATCATCTAAGACCCAAAATACAAGTTTATTTAACATTCGGGCCAGTTACTCGTTTAAATTGTTTCATATGTCATAGGACTTCGCGAGTATGTCATATATAAGTGCAGAAACAATCAATAAACCTTTTCAAATGTATGTCCTTATTTACTCTAAAAACTGCTTTTTTACAATCTCAACCATCCTTACGAGACAGTGTTCTTGATACCCCTATTCGAATTTGATCTTCTTTTGCTTTTTACCATAAGTCCTAATTATAAAAACAAATTATCAATGAGATATGAACTCCTAGGAGAATATATTCAGAATTAACTAGCAAGGCGGTTTCAATTGGAAGTAGGAGGTGGCACTGAGGAATGAAGGACTGAGAATTTTGTCTTAGAAAACTGATTTGGACATTTTTTTAATTTAGGTCCTGAAGTTCCGTCAAATTTAATCCGTTTTAGATATATTTATAATGTACACCTTAAATTTTCCCCTCGCTTATTATCATCTTGTTCTTTAACATTTTTTTGTTTATACTTTTCATAATTATCGCCTAATACAAAATTAGGTAAAAAGCAGAAATCCCCCTCAACATTTTTTTACATAATTTAAACCCCCCACCTAACGTTTATTTTGTGCCAAAAGACCCCTCAATGTAGGTGCCCCATTAAAATATGACAATTTTACCCTTTCCCCTTTTATTAAGGGTTGCTGACTCAAAACAAATGTTCGATGGTTTTTTAATTATGCAAAAAATGCTGGGGGGGGGGGGGGGGGGGGGGGGGGGTGGGTTTGCTTTATACCCTAAAACGGAAAAGGGTAAAGTAGTCTTATTTTAACTGAGCAATAACGGTTGTGGGTATTTTGACTCAAAAAAAACATTATGAGGGTTTTTTAATTCTTTAAAAAAAACATAAGGAAGTTTTTTTTAAGTTTTTTTTGCTTTTACCCTACAAAATTTTATCCACTAATAAACATATTTGAGCATGGTTATTGTCAATTTCAACAAGAAAACAAATTTTAATTTTTCATACAATCTACCAGGTAATGCATTTCTCTTTTCCTTATAAAATTCCATTCTCGATGTAAAAGAACAAGACAATTATAGTAATGGCGGATAAAAGATAAGGTGAAATTATAAATATATCCAAAGGGGACTAAATTTAAGGGAAGTTCAAGGTCTAAATTGAAAATATCCAAAAATATTTCAGAAACAAAAAATTCTTTAAATTCTTGGTTCTTCTTCATTCCTCTGCACCACTCTTATTTCCAATTGTGACCGCCTTGCCAAAAATTCGGCGCCTCTGCCCCTCTGTGTCTGTACCTCATTTGGCCCTCCAATCCATTTATCATATGATAACATTCATCCTTTCATACCCACTTCTCCATCATCACAGAAAATCTTCAATCCAAAAATGATATGAAAGAGTTAGAGAAGACTCAGGAGAAGGAAGTACAAGATTAAGAGGAAATGCAAGGAGCAAAAAAAGGTTGAATCACTTCATAAAGGTAAAGACTTTATACCATTCAATAAACTCCATATATATTCTCCTATTAGTTCATATTTCATTGCTGATTAAGTTTTAAAATTAGGAATTGTGGTAAAACACATAGAAAATCATATTCAAATGAGGTTATCAAGAAAATATGTATTTGAGGATGGCTCGGATTGTAAAAAATACATTTCGAAGTATAGAGAATTACATTCTGAAAATTATGTTGATTGTTCCTGCACTTATGCACTAAGCAGTTAAAATTCCCGATTACGCCCGATTAATCGCTAATCGGAGTCTAAGTGATTAATTTTTTAGCGATTTATAATATTTCAATAGTTAGCGATTTAATCGGAAATAATCGGCCGATTTTAAGTGGCCGATTAACGGATTAAATCTCCTCTTATTTTCATGCTCGTTTGTATTATTTGGGCTCAATCCGGTCCAAATCTAAAATTCAAATTTAAAATTCAAACCCCTTCTGGTCCTCGCGCAAACCCAAACCCGACATATCGCCACTATCTTCTTCCTCGTGCAAACCCAAATCCAAACTGATTCTTTTTTTCTTCCTTGAGCAAACCTAAACCCGACCCGTCGTCGCTCCCCCGTATCGTCGCATACTTGACCCAGCCCGTATCTGCACATTCTCTTGTTGCTCGCACTGCTCGTCCTCCCCGATTGTTTTTGTTTGATGGAACCGACCAGCAAACCCAACCAGACCCACATCCAAAATCCAAATTCAGCTCAAACCAAGTACTCTTTTTTTCTATAACTATATGTTCCTATTTGATAATCTCATAATAGTTTTTTGTTAGAATTTAGGGTTGTACATAATGAGGATATATCTTTTTTTAATTATATAAATAACGATTTTTTCGATTTAATCCCCGATTATTTTCCAAACAACCGATTAATCACTAACGCTCCTAGACCGATTAGTTCCAAAAACCGATTTTAACTGCCTAGCTTATGCATGGCATACTCACCAAATTTCACGAATTTTGGATGCCATATGACACATGAAATAAATTAAACGAGTACTTGGCCGGAATGTTAAACGGTATTATAAAAACTTGTACTTTGGGTCTTAGACAGTATAAATTTAAGCAATTATTTTCCTGAAAATCAAAGAGGACTCGACTGTGATTTCACAAAACCAAATTCTGCTAGATTGCGGTAAGAATTCAAGTAGATATGCGGTAGTGACACAGAAAAAGTGTGAATACTAGTCCATTTTGGACTGAGACAATGAGTTATGAACCTTACAGTTTCCACCGTAAACCTAAACCACTTCTATCATATATTAATTATAGAATTTTTGTACCATTATGTTTTTTTTTGGAGGAGGGGGGGGGTCACGATTACTACTGCTGCTAATGCAGCCAACAAGGAAATCTCCACCAATAATGTTAACAGGAGACTAAGGGGATATAAAGCAAACACACCTTTGAATAATGAAAGAAACTCATAAAACACAAGCTCAAGAGGAAGGGGGAAAAAACCAATATTACAAACCAAGCAAGTCGAAATGCAGTATGGATATTACAAACCATAAAAAGTTGATCAAAAGCCATACTGTGCACACATTATAGTAGTCCTTTTGCAATTTTGGGCTTATATTAGATGTCTGCATTGGGAAAAAAATCAGACACCCTCAATATCACAGATTGAGTTAAAGCCAGAACATGCAAGCTTTAGGGTTGAACAAGAGAAAATGATTGAATCAACTTTGCAAGTACAAGGGTCAAGGGTCTGCATATACATTTATTTGTAGGTAAAATGAAGCAATGTGATTAAGCTAGAAGATGTTTTGTGCATGCTTTAGCCTTGGAAACTTAAGTGATAGTTTTCTAGATGGTTATGCTTAATAACTAATTTTTTGCTAGGATTTTATTGTCTAATTTCTTTGGCTCTTTCCAAGTTGCCATTTACCACCCCCAGACACCGAATAGAAAAGTCTTCTCAACATTTTTAAACGAGACACCACCAAATTGTAGAGATGGGTTAGGCCAGGCCCTGATTCTGGTTTCTAGCTTGTTATGAACTTTTAATTAATCGGTTGGACCCATCCGCACTCGGTCCCTCTTTTTCGCTCTCCCCCTAGATCACATTTTCAGGTTTCTCCAGTGTTCTAAATGGCGTCCGCCTCGGACGCCTAGGCGGCGCCTAGGCGCTCAAAAAGAGGAGAACGAACCGCATATGCAATAGGCGGTACTCTAGGCGTTGAGATGGCAGTTAGGCGTACAAGGCGCCGCCGAGGCGGCGCCTAGGCGGTCGAGGCGGCCGAGGCGGCGCTTAGGCGGCCAAAATCGATCAGGCGGCTGACAGATTTTTTTGTAATTTTTTTTAATTCTTAAAATAGTCTCTTCATCTTCAACAGAAAAAACCCTCTTCATCTTCAACAGTAAAAAGCCTCTTCATCTTTACATTAAGGTGTTACTAGTTCACGTTATATTTGAAATTTTATATGACTGATTATTGTTTATGTCATTATGAATCTAAAGTTTACACCATAATCGTTGTTGAACTTCTAAAATCATTCTGGTCTAGCATCACTTGTGAATTGTAATGCATTTAAAAGATTTAGACTACATGCAAAAATAAAGAAATGTAACTTTTAAAAGGTTAATATATGAATATTTAAAAAATAAAAACAAAACGCCTAGGTGCCGCCTAGGCGTCCTAGGCGGTAGGCGGTCCTTGGCCGAACCGCCACCGCCTGACGCCGTTTACAACCTTGGGTTTCTCTCCGATAAGGGTTTTGAAGTGGCAGCCACAACAGTGGCGGCAATGTCAGAGAGCAGGACAGACATGATGAGAAGATTAAGGCATTAGAGGAAGCCGGTTAGATAAAGAGACCTCCGCGGAAACTGAGGTGGGGATACACTGGAAAAACTGCTGATATTAAGGAGTTAGAAAGGCAGTGAAAATGCGCCCAATAAACATTCTCAATAAACATAGGAAGGAAGTGTGAAGATTCAAACATGCCACTCCCACCCGCATTGTTTTCTTCTTTCGGTTGTTGGAATCGAGCGGGAGCTTTACAATCGAAATCTCCAAAGAGATGGCCCGTATCTTCTTCCATGGTTGGATCCAAACATATTGGAACCTGGGTTACCTATGAAGGTAACGGCCGAATCCGATACCAACGAGTTTCTTGAATTGCATATAACGACTGATCTCGTCTGCAAGCACTTCAATGCAAATATGTACGTATTCGACACTTCTTATTCTTTACTTGTTTTCCTATGTGTTACTATTTAAAATTAGTACGATTATTTAGGATAAATGAGATTATTTCAAGATCTAGAAGTATGAAGCATATGGCTTAGGAGAATACATGTTGAAGCAGCAACACTGTAAACATACTACCTGGTTTTCGGAGTAAACGCAATCTTCATGATGGGTTTTGCTTATTTCAAGCACTAATCACTTTCGAAAACCATCTTGAAAAGACAAAAATTACTTTTTGGAAGGAGTGCCCTAGCATTATGTCGATTCTGTGTATTGAGTTGTTTACTAGGTTGTTATTTCATATTAAAATTTTCGTACAGGTCATTTTTTTAGTTGTTGATACACATGGAGTTGTTGAGTTGTTTGTTATTTCAATTAAAATTTTTAATATAGCTAAGATCAATTTCTGGTTATTTTTCTAGTTATTGGTGACATGTTTGTGGGCCGATAATCCTTAGTTGCAACTTCAAAAAGTCATGTAAGTTCTTTTGCGTAAATTGTTTGGTTAACATTTCATATATATAAGATAACATTTGTTTTTAATGTTTTGCTTTTTTTTAATGTTTGATTGAGATTGTGTTTATTAATATTTATAAATGTAGGACTTTGTCTCATACTTCAGTTGATCGAATCGCATAGAGGGTGAAGTGAACTCCATTAGATAGCAAGGAGATTGAAGTTTGTTTTCATGTACTCTATACAAATCCAATATATTAATAGTTTTAATGCTCCTAGGGTATAACTAAGTTAGTTATACCCTATGGATAATGACCTCATTTATCATTTTCTTTATACATAAGTGAGGATATTATGGTAATTTTTAAAAGATGATAATTCAGTTTGATTCAGTGAATATTCTTGTGATATACAGTGAATTTCTCATGGATTGAATCCAAAACATAGTGAAATTGATAATTTTAACTTTTATCTCCATACAGTGTATTGAGAAAAGTTGATATCAATGACTTTTCTAAACATAGTTCGGGAATTGCAGGGTTGGGCATATCGACTTCATCATTCCTCGAGATTTTGGGTTGTAGTCGTAAACATTGTTCTCCAAATTTTGAAAAAATTATTAAGATTTCTCACTTGAGAATTATTGGGCAGATTGGATGGACATTCTACATAAGTTTGTCAAGTTCCTCATTCGTCTTCTTTTAGTATGTCAATAGTAAACCCCCAACCCTTACCATAATAGCAAGCCAGGTTCGAATCTCATCGATTGCACAATATCCAACGCATATTAAATTAAAAATACAGTTGTGTACAGTCAAATTCTCGGCCCATAAAGACAGCTTTCGACCTGGGGGGGGCATGTTGGAATATAAATACCAAACCCTCAACCCTTCCCACAACTTTGGAGTTTTGGTTTAGTGGCAGGGTCCTTCCAGATCATCATACCAGTGTCTTTGTTTAATGTCCATTCTTTATTTCCTCTACTAACACTCGAGGTTGAGTTTTCTCTAGCTAGGAAAAATATGCTTAAGACTAGATCGAAATGGATTCTCAAATATGATGGAGAGCTTAATAGCAAGGTTTGAGAACTCGGTTTTCGTTCTATTGTCGGTCCCTCCAAGATTTGTAGGTTTCTTTAAAAGTTTCGGTTTAGATGAATTTTCCTATGTTATATACATATATATAATGTAATATCCCTAGGATTAATAAGCTTTAGTAGGGCTTAGAAATTACTAATGGGTGACATAGTTGATTATTATATACAGTGGGCTTTAATAGGCTTAGTGGATTTTATATATATATACTAGATTTGCCCGTGGGCTCGTGCCTACAGCATGTCTTCAGAACAATACAGCATACGGAAAGCCTTGTAAACAATAAATCAACAATTATATAGCTCAAGTTTAAATAGTATGACAATAATTAGTTGTAAATAAAAGTCCATGTTTTCATTAGTACATGTTGAAAAATAATTATAAATTGGAGTATAAATGTCCATGTTTCCATAAGTATATATATATATATAAAGTGAGAGAGAAATAATTAAATAAATAAATGAGTTGTTTGGGGGGATTTGAATGAGTTTTGGGGGGAAACTTTGGGGGGGGGGGGGGGGAATGTGTTTTATGAGGTTAGATCTGGGCCTTTGATTTTGGGGGGATTAAAGAAGAGCCACTTGACAGCTTTCTTTGTGTTTTATTATATATATATATAGAGAGAGAGGGAGAGAGAGAGAGCAATCTTCCATTTCAAACGCAAATGTTGAGCAAACATGTAGAGAATTTCCAAGAATATTAAAAGATTAAGTTTAACAAGCCCAATTAACGATTCAGTTCTAACAATTAATAATTATATACCTAAACGTTCTTAGCAAGTAAAAATTGCAATAATGATTTGTACTCTAATTGGCAAATAGAAGCACACACTCAATATTTGGGGGCGACAGATAAATCAAATAATATTCTAGAAATGCTAAAGTAGTATCACAAATATTGGAGAAGTGGAAAGAAGTTACCGAGTTCGTAGGCCGGGTTACGATGTTGTTGGCTTTGAACTTGGGTCTGACCCAAACACCGTTGATCTGCGGTGGATGAAGGCAGTGGAGGCATCGGACGGTAGGTGCTGATGAGGGTGCGGGTGAGACAGCAACGGCGGGGCATCAGTGATGGGCCGACGGTGGTCGCAAGAGTTGGGGGAGTCGAGGTTGGGGATGAGCGGGGGTGAGGAGCTCGGTAGTGGTGGCAGCGGTGGAGGAGCAGCGGGAAGTCGAGGCGTGAAGCTGCGGTAGCAATGGCGAGGGAAAGGGGTCAACGACGGTGGGGGTTTGTGGGTCGACGAGGGGCTCGACGGGGTGGTTGGAGGTGTGAGCAGCGTCGGCGGGAGGGGGGAGAGGTTGGTGGTTGAAGAAGGGCGGCGTCGTGAGCGGGATGAGGGGAAGTTGACGGGGTTTCTGATGGGTTTCAGTGGTTGTGAGGAGGAAATGACGAAGGAGAGAGAGGGGATTAGATTAAGGTTTAATTAATTAGAGTTAGGATTTGGGGTTTTGGATAAAATTGGGGATTTGGGGTGTAATTAGAGCTTCTCATAAACCCTAATACTTTCTTAGGATTTCTCACAAACACTAATAATTTCTTATGGTCCCACACGCACAAGAAAAGAATGCAGAGCAATAATTCGGCACAATAAAAAAAAATCAAGAATAGAATTTCTCATTATTCTCAAAGCCTACATATAGGCTTAAACAAATCCATAATAAATCTCAAATAAATCTAAAACAAATCTCTCAAATCTAAAACAAATCTCTCAAATAAACTACATATGGCTAAATCTCAAAATAAAAAAAAATAAAACAGAACTGATGTCCTCATCATTCTCTCCGGGAGGGAAAGGCTCGACCCAGTCGAGTCAAAACTAGTGATCCTGTCATGGTGCTCCAAAAGATCTGGATCCAGGCATAGGAGATCACTCCAAGTGTCATCCGACTTCGACTTGTTCTTCCACCTCACCAAATACCTATGAATATCACTATCTCTAGTAGAGATTATCTGATCATCTAAAATATTATCCATTTCAAAACTAGTGACCCTGTCATGGTGCTCCAAAAGATCTGGATCCAGGCATAGGAGATCACTCCAAGTGTCATCCGACTTCGACTTGTTCTTCCACCTCACCAAATACCTATGAATACCACCATCTCTAGTAGAGATTATCTGATCATCTAAAATATTATCCATTTTCTTTGTCGATGGGTAAATAGTCAGGTAGAGGGGTACATGTGGAAATCTCACCATTAGGCTGCAGGATAGGCTCATTTATAAGAGAATTTCTAGGGTTAAATTTGGGGCCTTCATAGAGTACTATCTCCTCAATATTGAAAGTTTAACTTATGCCAAAACCTTCAGGAAGGTCAACGAAATAGGCATTATTATTGATTTCATGTAGAATTTTAAATGGGCATGCAACACGTATGTTCAATTTCTTAACGGATCCAGCTGGAAACCGTTCCGGATGAATTTGAACCATCACTTCGTCACCAACATCAAAAGTTTTAAATTTCCTTCTAGTATCTGCTATTAACTTGTAGTTAAAATTATTCTCATTAATTTCCTTGAAATTTTCTCTATACAAATCATGAATGCGGGATGTAAATGTGAATGCAGGCTCTGAGACTCTATGATGTTCTAACACGTGGATAAAAATCTATAGGCTGCCAAGTGACTTGGAAAGGAATGGGTGACTCAGGTACATTCAATGGAGATGATTGGATCGATCGAATATATTGGAGAGGCTGGTCATCCTCTTCTTCATCAAAGTCATCATTTACATGAGGTTCATAGGTAAACTCATTGTCGGGCTCATCAGAGATGACAGCGGTACCTTGTACAATATTGATCCTACTGGGGCAGGGACAATTGCCAGCAACATGGTCGTATCCCTTGTATTTATAGCACTTAGTAAGAGGATCAATCTTCGAATTCTCTTTCAGTGTTCTTACCTGTGTTGTCATGTCTAAGTGAATAGGGATTTGAAGTAGGCTTGCTTGAGTAAGGTTTGTTGGGGTGCTGAGAAGAAGGGGACTCAGGTCTAGAAGGCTCAGTAGAGGTCATTCTAGAGGAATGATCTCTCGAATTGCTGGACTTGTAGGGAGAACTTGCTGTAAGGAAATCCATATCGAGAACAAGAACATAAGCTACTGCCAATGAATCCACATTTCTATGAATTAGCTCGTTCCTAAAACTGGCTCGTAGTCCAGCTCTGAACCTAGAGAGAGTTTGTTCTTCGCTTTCTTTACCTAGGACATTGCACGGAATAAGGAAGTCGTCAAACTTATCAACATACTCTTTGGTAGATTTGCTTCCATAATAGAGTTGGTTACACGAATCTAGCAATCAGGTGTGAAACAATAACGGCACATCTCTCAGTGAGCTTCTCTTTCATGGCTTCCCAAGTGGTTATGGGTGCCATACCTCGGCCTTTACGAATATATTCAAGATTGGCCCAGTGTTGCTAAGCTTTATCAGTCAATTTCATCGTGATAAATTTGACCTTCAGGGTTTCGCTCATGTCAAACCACATGAAGTAGCGGTCCATGGCACGGATCCAATCGAGATAAACTTGGGTTCCATACGGCCTTCAAAGTGGGGAACGTCAGCCTTAACATTCTTCTTGTATTTTTCGTCAGGGTCACGATCTTAATGTCGATCGTCACGATCATTCCATTGAGGAATCTGACGATGAAGCTCAAAGGCAACATTTTGAATCAATTCCATTTTCTCAAGCCTCTTATTGATATTAACAAGAGTTGCTTGAATGACGGCAAGGGTAGTGAAAATATCAGAGTTTGTCCATTTTAGTGCAAGGAGGGACTTGTTGAATTTTAGGATTCCTGATTGGATGATTTGGGGGGACAAGAAAGGCTCTTCGAAATTTGTGATAGTGCTGCGAAGACGCATTCACTAAAGGTGAAAAACTAAGGGTCAGGGTGACGTGTGTGTTTGCTGAAATTTGAGAAAACATGTCCTAAATGCACCTAAAATGATTTTTTTTAAATTTGAAACAATCTAATAAAGAAAGAAGAAAAAATAACCTTAAAATGAATGCAAATATTTTTTGTTAAATGATGCAAGAACTAGGGTTTCAAAAAAATGGCTCTGATACCAAAATGATGTAAACTTAACCCTAAGTAAAGGATTTCGAAGAATATTAAAAGATTAAGTTAGAAATTAAAACAGTTAATCGGTTCGATGAAATTTCAAGTTTAACAAGTCCAATTAACGATTCAGTTCTAACAATCAATAATTATATACCTAAGCGTTCTTAGCAAGTAAAATTGCAATAATAATTTGTACTCTAATTGGCAAGTAGAAGTACATTCTCAATATTTGAGGGCGACAGATAAATCAAATAATATTCTAGAGATGCTAAAGCAGTACCACAAATATTGGAGAACTGGAAAGAAGTTACCGAGTTCTTAGGTCGGATTACGATGTTGCTGGCTTTGAACTTGGATCTGACCCAAACATTGTTGATCTGCGGTGGATGAAGACAGTGGAGGCGTCGGATGGTGAGGTGCTGATAGGGGTGCGAGTGATGGTCGTGGGAGTTGGGGGAGTCAAGGCTGGGGAGGAGCGGGGGTGAGAAGCTCGGTAGTGGTGGAAGTGGTGTAGGAGCAGCGGGAGGTCGGGGTCACGAGGCTGCGGCAGCAATGGCGAGGGAAAGGGGTCAACGAGGGTGGGGGTTTGTGGGTCGACAAGGGGCTCCTTGGAAGTGTGAGCGGCATCAACAGCAAGGGGATCTGGGGGGGTGATGGTGTCGGTAGTGGAAGAAGGGCGGCGTCGTGAGCGGGATGAGGGGAAGTCGACGGGGTTTCTGATGGGTTTCGGCGGTTGTGAGGAGGAAATGACGAAGGAGAGAGGGGATTAGATTATGGTTTAATTAATTAGGGTTAGGAATTGGGGTTTTGGATAAAATTAGGGATTTGTGGTGTAAGTAGAGCTTCTCACAAATCCTAATACTTTCTTAGGATTTCTCACAAACCCTAATAATTTTTTATGGTCTCGCACACACAAGAAAAGAATACAAAGCAATAACTCAACACAATAAAAAAAAATTAACCAAGAATAGCATATCTTCTCATTATTCTCAAGGCCTGTATATAGGCTCAAAACAAATCCAGAATAAATCTCAAACAAATCTAAAACAAATCTCTTAAATCTAAAACAAATCTCTCAAATAAACTACATATGGCTAAATCTCAAAATAAAAAATAAAACAGAACCAATGTCCTCATCTGATGTATGAAAGAAACTTAAGTAGGTGAAAGGTGGTGGAGGGTAAGTTATAATCTCATATCTTTGGGATTGAGAGTGGCGAGGGAGGGTTTAAATAGATTTTTCTATGATCCAAGAGTTTACTAAGCTAGCTCTTTTGGTAAGGTTGTCATGTGGTGGGGCTATGGCTAGGTTAAGCACATAGACACAGACATGTAAGCAGCTGAGCAGGCTCAGGACGTTACAAATAATATCAGAGCCGACTTTCGACAACGATGGTGAAATCACAGTGGGTGTACACACTGGTGGGAAAATGGACTGTACGCTGGTATAAAAAGATCGGGCAGATCGGGGTAGTAGCATCCATGTCGACCACATTGATTAGAAAGGAGATCCTGGACAGATGAATGGTCCCGAATTTAGCGAGGACGCTAAGTCCATAAGGAGGGGTGATTGTAATATCTATAATATCCGTAAGACTTAGAAGTTAGAAGTTACTAATGGGCCTTATGGTTGATTATTATATGTGGTGGGCTTTAATAGGCTTAGTGGATTATATATATAGGCTTATATATATAAGGGTGTGTGTATGTATAACGTGTGGGCATGCATGCATGAAAAAGGACAAGTGATGCATGAAAAGGACTTAAGTTGGTGAAAGGTGGTGAGGCGTAGGTTATAATCTCATATCGTTTGGGATTGAGAGTGGAAAGGATTTAAATAGAATCTCTCTATATATAAAACACGTACACCGCACGTCCAACTCCAAAATTATTTATTAACACGTACATTGCGAGTGAAAATCCTCCAACTCTTATCAAAATGTGCATCGCACGTGAAAAATACTAGTTACTTATAATCCAAGAGTACCTACTAAGCTAGCTCTTTTGGTGAGGTTGTGCCCTATGGTGGGGTCGTGGCTAGGTTCAGTTCTTAAGCACATAGACGCGTGGGCATGTAAGCAGCTGAGCGGGCCTTGGGCGTTACATATAATATCAAAAAAAATCTCTCACAAGTTTCTTTTAGATGTTAATTGGTATAAAGACACGAGTTTTTTTAAAGTTATTTTTTGAAGTGACTGGAGTCTGGATTGGGTTGGATTTGGTTGGATCCAATCAAATCTAACCCAACCAACTATAAAATCAATAAGGAAGTTGGATCAAATCGGATTTGAACTAACCCATCCTACAATCACTCTATTATAATATCTAATGTACTTCATCACTTCCCGAGATGGAAACACTTATCTTTTTCTTCTCCTTCTCCATCTCAAACCATGTGTAGAGCATGGAAATAAAGAGGGAAAACAAAGGAAAAGAAGAAAATGAAGCAGCTAATATGGAGAAACAAATGAAATGTACCTTTTCCTCCCTTCTTCATCTTCTCTAGTTCAAAACCCTAGCCTTGAGCTTCAGCCCAAACAGATAAGTCTACCATTGTTTCGAACTGGACTCTTCCGGAAGTCAGCCGAGATCTAACACCTTGCTTAGGAGATTTGACATAAGATTTAGAATTCCTTTATTTGGATAGGAATAACTAAAAGAGAGCAAGTATATTCAGTTTCCTTTAGTATCTTTATTTTATTTCCTATTTAATGTTTTCCTTTCTAGGCAAGTTATCCAGTTTTCTTCTAACTTTTGTGTTTACTTCGAGGACAAACAGTGTATGCCTATTTAGAGGCTAGGCCTATTTAAAAGCTAGGGTTTCATTAGTTGAACTAAGTTCTGATTTTGATGAATATAAAAACTGCTCTCTCTTCAGATTTTTTCTCTTCGTGTTCTTCTTCTAGATCCCCATCCCTTTTACAACATTAGAATTGCAATGGTAGCAGCCTTAACTACACAAATTAGAAACTTGAATTGTATAGAAATTTTTTTGCTTTAGTTTGGATGTAAAACTAGTAGTAGCAAAAAAGTAGCATCACCACATTTAGAAGGGATGAGGTTACCAGGCAAAACATCTATCAAGCATCCAATGGTCAGGTAGTAAGCAAACATGCAAACATGACCAGAACATCTCAAAAAGTAAAATCAAGCAGAATAACTTATGTACATCAATAATCACTAGCAAAGCAAACCAACAATATACGAATTGAGTAAACATTCTCAAACCCTCATCACTGCCTAAAAGAAATCTAGATCGTGCAGTTTAACCAATTAGTTTGACATTCAACTGGCACACACAAAAAATCTGGGGAACTGATCCTATTGATACTAAATTTAGGAAATTTAGTTGAGTTTTTGCAGCATACCTTATACCGGACAGAGCATCGACATCTTGTTCATGATTGATCTTCCAAATTTTATAATCTATAGCATAACTGAATTCAGAATTCAGATGTCTGTAGAAAGGCTAGCCATGTCTAGAACAATTGCATGATGAAGCATCAGATCTCCAGACCTATTGTTTAAGAGAGTAAATAACAATAATAATATTCTCATTACTAGCAGTTTTGGTAATCATATGCCTAAAGCTACAATGAATGTAGATAAAGAGGAAAGAGTAAATAGAATCAATATGTGTCATGCATCGGGAAAATATAGGTTAGGTCGAGATTTGTTTTCCTGACTGCCAAAAGAGAGCATGGCATAGTCATAAATATAAAGACGTATGGCCCTCTTTTTCATGCTAAAAATGAAAATTCCGTATATTACATATTCAAAAGATAGAATCATCGGGTTTCCCAGAGTGTAATATATTCAGATCATTGTTATTTGACTCGAATATGTTCAGATAATACTGGAGATATTTCAACTTTGCATCCAAGTCCGCCCAAGCAGATAGATCCCCACATTCTCTGAAACACGGAGACATGGGATCAAATTGTTTGTTTGTTACACAGAAACATAAGTAAAACCTCTGAAATATTTTTTTATAAAAGATATTGACTATCTTGTCTTGAATAATTATGTCCTCCTATCCCCCTTTTCTGAAACTGTTGTATCTAGTTGTCTGGGGTCAAATTGTTTGTTACACAGAATGATAAGCAAAACCTCTGAAATGATTTCTATATAAAAGATAATTGACTATCTTGAATAATTGTGTCCTATCCCCCCTTTTTGGAACTGTTGTATCTAGTTATCTACTGTATCCAAGTAGCTTGTTTACTGTATTTCATGCATCACTGATATAAGTATGACAATCAAAAAATATGTTCCCGTTAAAATTCCAAAATTAGTTCCTGTTAAAATAAAATTGAAAGAAAAATATCCTTATAGTTTAGCATACCATACATGTGCATAAGTTGTTCAAATTAAACCACCTTTTAGCAGTAATTTCATTCACACACTAGTAACAATGAGAGAATTCATGTGAGATTATAGATAGAGGGATAATTGAACCATCAGTTACATTATGTAAAATGGGTCCAAATTTAATTTAAACATCGTCAATTATTAACATGCAATATAAAAGTTACTGCTTATTTTAGTTAAGAAATCTCAAGTTGTCAATACAAGAACTATTACCCTAGTCCAAAAATGGCTGATATTTGTAGGTACTCACAAAGAAACTGATACTGGGAGCTTGGACAGTGGTCAGCGTACTGTATTATGATCTAGCGAGAAAGAATATGTTGATTACTAGATTCTACAGACGCATAGTGCCATTTAGCACCCGAGAGTGGGAGTTGGGTAAGGTCGACATAAGAGATAATGTTGAGTCATTATGGTGAATTTTTTACCAAACTATCCCGCTTTTTCGAAGTATGTACGAAACTGTCCTTGTTTGAAAATTTAATACCTAAATATTCCTATCGCTAACCGGGTTAACGAATCTAGTAGTTTCCCTAGCGTTAACCCCGTTAGCGTGCTGATGGGGATACAACTTTTTCCCTTGAGTGGGGATTTGCAAAAAACGCATCCAATATACTCGTTAACCCCGTTAGCGGTAGTATTTAAACCACTCGCGTTAACGGGGTTAACGTTTGTAGTTGGGACAGTGGGGGGCTTTTTCAAAGTGGGGTGTTGGTAAAAAATCTTTAAATATAGACTCGTTAACCCCGTTAACGCGCCTCATTATACTAGGCGCGCTAACGGGGTTAACGAGTGTCGATTGGGTTCATCTTTAACTAACCCACGCTATCTCACTCTCTTCTCACATCTCCTCTATCCGAAACCCTACTCAGGCAATTTTTAACCCAAAACCCCCAAACCCTTGTCTTCGATTTCGCCATCTACCCATCTCAATCTATTGTAATTTTAGGTGGAATCTCTTCATCACTCCATTTTAACCCATCTCAATCTCCTAAAACACGCCATTTGAACCCATTTACCAGTTTCCCCAAATTATCGAAAGAAGCAGATCGTGGTGCTTGACGTCGACTTGTTACTTCCACCCTACAATAGTTTGTAAGTGTTCCTTATTTATGCTATATTTTTTATTTTATTTTTTTTGGTCTAGGGTTGTGGTTTTAGTTAGAGTATCAAGTTGAAAAGGTTTCAAACTCAAGGTGATTTTTGGTCTACGATTATCATGCTACTGGCATTAGAACAATTATGAATTGAAAAGGTTAGAAGTACATGTAATTAACAACATCTAAATGCATTAGAAACAACCAAGAGATTGGGCAGTTGATGCTTCTATTTGTGGCTTCTTTTACAATCGTTGATAGTGCAAGACTATACAACTTAGTATTTTTAAACAGTAGCCCCGGACTATTCCTATTGAGGCTACATTTAGGGGGCATTTGAAGGGTAGTATGATACTAGTATATGTAGCTTTATAGCGATTGTAAGTTAATTTTGTTAATATATATTATCTAACCGTACAATGGATTTAGGATTAGTATATTTAGGATATAGTTTGCATTAGTAAATGAAGGAGTAGTTTGCATTGGTAGATTTTGGATTAGTTCGCATAATGAGATTTTAGATTTTCATTAAGGGTTATGGTTGCATGAGCTCTTGTTGTGAGGTTATATATGATTTTATTTGAAATCAAATTTGTAGGATTTTATTTGTTATAACATATGGCACGGACAATGGGTAATCCCAAAGAAGGGAGTGGTAGTAGACCTCCAACAACCCGGAAAGGTCCACGTACTTGTCAAGGACAACCTCCCAAGAAAACGAAGCATGGTGGACGTACCAATGTAAGATGATTTGACTTTAATTTTATACGTTTAATTTTGACATCAATAGTAAATATAAATATTTATGTTGAATTTTCATTTTTTTTGGTGTAGGATGAGGCCGGTACGTCTTCTCCTCCGGCCAATCAAACGGACACGCCTCCTCGAAATGAACAGCAACCTACTTCTCCGTCTACAGATCCGGGCCAATCTACTTCCGAATATGTTCCACGGACAAATAACTCCACGGACAACCAAGTACACCGTTATTGCCAGGCGTACATATTGACATTGTACGAAGGTGTCATCTTCCCAAATTCGTCCGGAGATTCCATTCCATTGATGTACCTACCACTAATAGCTGATCTTTGGAGAGTTGGGGGAGCGCTGCATTGGCCACCGTGTATCGCGCCTTGTGCAATTGCTCTCTTGGTGCCAAGCAATTGAATGGACCAATGTTGATGCTCCAGGTTTGGAGTTGGAAACGACTGCACAACGACCGTCCTGTTGTGGCAAAGCAGTCACCGAAGTGGTCGAACCTTCCCGAGGACGTGAACACGAGGCCACCTCAAGGTGTCTATTGGACGGGTTCGTGGACGTAGAAGGCGAGCCCAAATAGGTGCCTATCATATTACCGGGACGAGCTTGACCACTTGCAAGATGATTGTGTTAGTGGCAACCATATACCGAGGAACATTTTGCTCGATTGCCTCCAGTCTGTACCTCGACTCGTCGGTTGTGGTTGACTAAAGCGCCGCTGATCCACTTCGGTACAATTGAGGCATATTTCCCAGACAGAGTTCTTCGTCAATTTGGATTGCGTCAGAACATTCCAATTCACCAACCATACAATGTTGATCTTCACAGTGTCACTGGTATGGGTAGACAAGCAGCACATGACTAGGCAGCTTCACTCAGTGTTCACGTGAAAATTTGGAACCATCGTCTCGATCACTTAATTCAGAATATTCCACCATTCGATGCAGCTCATCATGTCCCTTATATGACTTGGTTTAGGAGAATGACTCGCCTATACATTTCTCCAACAAGCCAACGACCAGCCGGGGTGCAAGTACCGACACGTAAACATGCCACTGATCCAGCTGACACCTACTCCGTTAACCTACCAATGTATTAACCGAAGATACCATTTCTTCGGAGTGTCGTAAGTGTTATTTCATTGTTTACATTGAATTTATTATTACGTCTACTTATTTAATTTATTATTTACTGAATTTATTATTATGTTTCTTTCGTTTTTGGCAAGATGGACCAAACTTGGATTCAAGTTAAAGAATGCGCGAAGATTTTGAAAAGCAATGTAGCTGAGCCATTGAAGGTTTTCGCGCGAAAAATTGTTGAATCGTGTTGAGTACAGGTTGATCTTGTCGGCGAAGGTAACAGAATTGATGCGATCTTGTCCGGGCCTGTGCACCAAACTGGTCGTCAGAAGACGATGGCTAGAAAATCCTGTCCACATCCAATAATACATGAAGAAAGACAAAGGAGAAGAAGGGAGCCGACTCCTCCAGTTGATGAAATCCAAGAAGAGGAAGAAGAACTTGACGAAGATAATATTCCTCTATCCGGTTTAACTCAAGCCACCCAAAAGCGTCCCAAACAATCAAGGAAACCTCCAACTCTATTCACCCCGTCGTAAGTGAAACTTCTATTATGTTGTGGATGTAATGTATGATGGATTGAGAGGTGTGTATGTTTTTGAGTAACTTGAATGATTTAGATATGTTTATGTACATGTTTTATGTAGGAAATGTGTGTACGATAAGGTAAGGAAATGCTGATCTGAGATGATGGATATTATTAACTGATTTGTGATGATGGTCTTAAAACTGAATTAACGAGTTTTAGTATTTTGAATTTCCAGAAAGTTTCAACTGTCTGGAAAGTGAAGAATCTCCACAGTCGTTAACTCAATTAACGGCCTTGGTTTTACCAAGTCTGTTAACTAAGTTAACGAATTTTAGTAACTTCACTTTCCAGTAAATTTCAACTTACTGGAAAGTGAAGGATGTACACAGTCGTTAACTCAGTTAACGGCCTTGGTAATTAACGAGTTTTAGTAACTTGAATTTCCATAAAGTTTCAACTTTCTGGAAAGTGAAGGATGTACACAATCGGCTGTTAACTGAGTTAACGAGTGTTAGTAACTTCAATTTCCAGAAAGTTTCAACTTTGTGGAAAGTGAAGAATCTCCACAGTCGTTAACTCAGTTAACGGCCTTGGTAAAACCAAGATCGTTTACTGAGTTAACGATTGTTAGTAACTTGAATTTCCACAAAGTATCAACATTCTTGAATTTTCTCATCTGCGTAGTCGTTAACTTTCAAAATAACATATATCATACAAATATGACAACAACTTCAAATTCATGATTCCATACAAACTTCCCACTTCAATATTACATAATCAAAAAAATTCAACTAACAAAACTCTAAAACAGCTCAATGTTGCCTTTGAGTAGATTGACTTCCAATTTAGGGTTAGCGTCCCTATACTAGATTATTTTCAAGTGAAACCACTCTTTGAAAGAGTCCCCCCACTGTCCCAACTACAAACGTTAACCACGTTAACGCGAGTGGTTTAAATACTACCGCTAACGGGGTTAACGAGTCTATATTGGATGAGTTTTTCTGCAAATCCCCGCTCAAGGAAAAAAGTTGTATCCCCATCAGCACGCTAACAGGGTTAACGCTAGGGAAACTACTAGACTCGTTAACCCCGTTAGCGATAGGGATATTTTGGTATTAAAATTTCAAACAGGGACAGTTTCGTACATACTTAGAAAAAGTGGGATAGTTTGGTAAAAAAATCCATTATGGTCTACTTGGAGAAAGCACTGGTCTTGGATCAACCCCAAATGTCCAGTTTCAAAATTCTTTGCAATCTGTAAGAAGCTGATGGTGGCTGTGGAAGGAAAGGAATAATTGCATATTCAGAAGTGTCAGTGAACATTTTATGCATATATATATTCTAATACTCAGGTCCACATCATGTTTTGGACAGGTTAAGCTCCAAAGGTCGCAAGAGATTAATTGCTCCTTTCGCTCCTAACACACTACTAAATCTGAGGCATCTGCCAGAGATGGCAGCAGTGAAGCTGCACAGCTGACTGTTTATACCACTAGGCTGATAATTACAAATAACAGTAGCATTTGTAATGTTAAGTAACTGAGAGTAAACTTTTATGAGAAAACATTATGTGCATTGTGCTCTTAAATACTCTTAAATAGTAACTTTTATGTGAAAACTGAAAACTTTCAGATCCACACCTGCTGAATTTATGTCAAACTTGAGGGAGAAACAAAAACTGCATCCATGGGTCACAAAAGGGAAGGCGCTCCATGAGTTGTACTCAGCTGCACGAACACAAGAAAAATGACATGCTCAATAAGTGTCTACAAGAATGCACAGGTTAAATATTAGATAGAATAACAATATTTTATTAATCTAAGGCAACTAAAAACGGCTAGTTTTTGGTTGACTTAGTCTCAATCATTTATTACAAATCAACAAGACAACTGACCATTCTTCTCCAACTCCCTGTGCAGAATATATAACACAGTGGCTATATTTCAATCAGCTAGTCAATCTGGGAGAACACAAATAAGCCTACATGTTCCCCTAGTGGCCAGATTCTAACGTCAGCAATCAAAATAGCTAATATTTTAGATAACATTGAATATACCAACCCTAACTTAAAGGCTGAATCTATCTTTAAGATGGAACCAAGATATATAAAAATATATATATGTTAACTTTTCAGGGAGTAAAAAATATAGAGTTTCTATCTATAGTGCAGTTTCGGCATTGCGTTATGCTATATGAAAAAACTCTACACAGTGTAGCAGCAATCATATACACTTTTTTAGGGCAAAATCCTAAAGTTTACTTTTAAAATAATAACATACCTAGTGGAAACTTCAACACTCTACTCGTAGCTTCTCTCTTATAGTGCACGCAACAAGAATATCCAAGCTCATCATCATCAGATCAACATGTTAGCACAAGGAGATACCATCAGCAAATTTTCTCAAACCTAGTCAGGGACTCTAGATGTCCTGCAATCACGAAACAAAACGTATTAACATCTGCGATGTTATTGAACACACAACCATTAAAAGTAAGGTGAAATCAACTAAGCACATATTGAGGGTTCAAGGGTCAGAACAAGAACTAATAGACATTGATATTGTGTTACCTTCAACCAGAAAACATCGCTATAAAGATCTCTCCCTAAATTATGCTATTTTTAACAAAATGTATCCCAAAACATGTCGCATATGATTTCCAAATTATAATATCCACACAGTTGTCAAATTGAGATGCCTATCAAGTACCATATTTAACAGTTATGGACTTATGGTATCGTGCATTTTAAAATATCAAGTATCACAAGGCAAATTATGGCCTGCGTACCTTATTATCTAATTAAATATGCACCTATATATCATTGAAATAAGGACAAGTTGGAATGTAAGCCATTTCATAATTTAAAAAATGCCAAAAAGTTGGTGGTAAGGTACGAAGTACAATGAATGCATTACTAGTTGAATCTGAATCAAATTAAACAAAAAGATGAAATAAACAAATACTCATCGTAATTCACTAATTCTATACATTAAAAAGAAAAAAGTACAAAACATCTATTGCTATGAAATAAGACGTAAGTGACAACCATAACAGACACAGATCGAATGACTTAAGGCGATCAAAATGAGGCAGTTGCAATGCTACGCAAATAACTGGCCACTAGATTATTGTACATTATGTGCTGAGAGTGCATATTTAATTAGATGCTACTACAGTGCAATATTGTTGAAGTTTGCCTGCATGCCCCCTATAATGCAGCATAAAGCATTATGTGTCAGCATATTCAATACGCGGTCGAAATAATAGTCATGTGGCTGCATAATTTGAGGATGTGTGGTCTGCAAAATGGTTAAGCAGGCACAGAATAGCTAATCTTCTTCATTTTATATGTTGCATTTTAATTTCTACTTTTTTATTATGCTATGAGACTTATGGTGTTACTTATGTAGTGATGTTTTGCGTATTAGTTACTGTTATTGCAAACCTTTATAAGGGTAACCATAGAATTCAATAAAGTATCATTATGATTTTGAAGCTTTAACTTTTAGTATCTAGTATGTAGTCTTTTAGTCATATTGTCGTGCTTCATTGTGTCAATAAACAATAGATTGTCGCTATCTATATATTGCTCCAACTTAGTAAAAATGTATAATGAATGGTTATCTCTTTCTTTATTATTTTTTCCAGATCTTTCCTCCCTTTTTTCTTTTGTTTCTTTATATTTCTCACTTTTGTGGAAGTTCTATAGGGTAAATGCAAAACACATATGTGGTGCATACATATGCAGTTTATTCTGTATGCAAAGCCGCACAACTCTATATTCCGCATTCTAGAACATTGAAAACGAAAATAAGCACAAAAAACTAATTAAAACTTTAACAAAATTATATATCATTGTAAAATAACATATATATATATATATATGCTCCATTGCAAACCATTGAAGCCGTTGTTCAGAACAACGGCTTCGTTTATTTTGAACCTAAGCCGTTGTTCCGAACAACGGCTTAGGTTATATTCGGAACAACGGCTAAGGTTATAAACCTAAGCCGTTGTTTCCAACAACGGCTTAAGTGGTTTGTATACCCGTTTGCAATGGAGCATTGCTCTATATATATATATATATATATATATATATATATATATAAGGATTTAAATACTTAACTGTTTTTAAAATTTTCCATTAATTTTTAAGTACTTTGAGAAGCAAATACTCAACAAAATTCCCACATCAAGTTCGTATCCCTGATAATTTCAAGAATGCCATGACCAACACTGAACCTAATACCAAGATTTTAAACCATATTGTAAGTTTTTGTAATTTTTTGGAATTATAATTTGAGTTGGTAATTTGAAATCAATATATAGCAGCTTTTAGAAAAAAGAAAATAAAACCATATTTTCCTAAATAAATTCTGAATTTTTTGTCTGCATATATGAGTTTGGTAGCAAGTATTTCTATTATTGAAGTTGGTGATTTTTTGTATGTGTGAGATCATATTATGAGAGGCGTGTGTGCGCGTGTTTGTGTCAGGTGATAAGACTATGGACAACGGACTTGATGCAAACATGCACAAAAATAATTCGATGAATAAGCATGTCGAAATTGATCTACACAAAGTTTATCGACTTTGCCACGAATAAGTGAACCTGATTTGATACAAACATGCAACTTCTCCAATTTCACATAGATAAGTTCAACAACATATGTTGGCAGGTTTGCACTGTCTTAACCTGTCCATACAGAAAGTATGGACGGGTTAAGCATGTGTCAAGAGATATGAATATGCGCAACAGACTTAATGTGAACATGTACATAAACAATTAGATGGATAAGCATATTGAAATTGATACACACAAGTGTGTTGACATTGTTAGAAATATACCAGATTTGACATGCAATTTATACAACTTTACGTGAATAGTGTTCAACTACATATGTTGGCAGTTTTAAACTGTCTTAACCAGTCCAAACAGAACGTATCAACCCTCCGTAAATGTTAAGTCCACCCTCTGAAAAGTTGGCTTTTAGAAAAGAAGTTGCCAATTACATTACTTAAATTCAAAAAAAATAAAACAGAGACAGAATTCAGAAAATGAAGTTGGCAACATCATTTCCAATGAACTAGAAAAGCAACTAATAGGAATTTAGAAGGAACTATGCAGTCGCCAATCACATTTCTAAAATTGAGAAGAAAAAAAAACAGAAATTAGAAATGAACAGGAAAGTCCTGGAAACCGTATCTTCTCTAACATGTCTCTCATTGAAATATGTAGATCCCCTATAGAGGACACAAAGTGAACCATAAACATTGTGCACTTACTGTTGACGCAGATGTCAAAGGTATAGATGAGCAATTACTCTGGAGTGTGACATTTAAAAGACAGGCATAATTAGGGGGAAACCCATGCAAAGGCTTAATACTAACATAATGAAATGTATTTACAATGACTGAGAAAGAGTAAGAAACATATGTTAATAAACAATATGTTGTATTACACGAGAAGCTTTGCAAAGAACATCATGGCATTATTACTAGCAAAACATCATGGTGTCATTTACTTCCTTAATTACTAAGAGCATTGCGGTTAAACAAATAGACTGAAATATGAGGGGGTAAATAATTAAAGGTACCCAACGAAAATTATCAAAATTACTCGTAAATTACCAAAACTGCAAATGAGGTGACAACTACCGTCATCTTGGACATAACTGAAGCAAGCTTTACAGCCTCTATCTTTAGCCCTGGAAAATGCATGAAAGTATCATAAATGCCCTCAAAAAGAAACTCTTCAACAGTTCCAAATCCAAAAGCAACAAACACAGCGTGGCTCAGAAATGAAGAAAACAAAAATTACTGCTAGTAATTAAGTACCAAATGGTTGTTGCTATTATACCCTTCCAAAATTCAGGGGGGAAAAAAGGAAGTAAGAAAAGGCGAGCGTTTGATCCAAGTGAAATGTCATGCTTCATGTGACGAGTGCTCACGTTAATAGTACCAAGAATGTAAAGATAAAACATTATACAATTCATAAGATAAAACATTATACTTTCCACCAACGAGAAATATAATATCACAGAAATTGGACCAAACTAGATTACTAACAATTATGCCTGCCAAAGAAATATGACCCTGTGACACCCTGCACAAATTGTTCAACACTGCATCTTGAGAATGTGTATGCAATGATCATTGATTTCCTTTTATCATATAAAGTTACAAGAGGAGCATAAATTCTTTACAAGGACCTCATGCTATATATTATGCATCATAGTAGTCAAAACTTGGCATATTACATAATCTCTAATATTATAATGGGCTATACAGTTTTCAGTACTAATCAGTCTAGGAGTGATTCGTGAGTAATCGGATAATCGGGGATTAAATCGGGAAAATCGTGAATATATATATATATATATATATATATATATATATATATATGATCAAAAAGATATTAAGTTTTGAAAGACAAATTAACACGTGAAATATCAAGTTTAATCAATGTCACTAATTAAGTAAGCATACATGAATGTTGTTCTTATGTTCTTCTTGTGATTTCTCGGCAATCATTTTACTTTCAGGAGTCAACAACTGCAATCGTTTTCGTTTTACTTTCGGGAGTCAACTCTGACAATGAGATTCTTAGTACTTGGTTAGAATCATTCATCGGGCCTTAAAGGTATCAAATCTTCTCTCCTGACTAAGAAATGCCCTTGGACTGACTGCCACACACACACACACACACACACACACACACACACACACACACACACACACACATATATATGTATATGATCAAGAAGATATTGAGTTTTGAAAGACAAATTAACACGTGAAATATCAAGTTTAATCAAAGTCACTAATTAAGTAAGCATACATGAATGTTGTTCTTATGTTCTTGTGATTTCTCAGCAATCATTTTACTTTCAGGAGTCAACTCCAATCGTTTTCGTTTTACTTTCACGAGTCGACTCTGACAATGAGATTCTTAGTGCTTGGTTAGAATCATTGATCGGGCCTTAAAGGTGTCAAATCTTCTCTCTTGACTAAGAAATGCTCATGGACTGACTGCCCAACACACACACACTGACCTACTATATTTTTTTGTATGTGAGAAATATAATTGTAGCAATTTTGTATGTTTGAGAAAATATTTGTAACAATATTTGTATGTTTGAGAATAGTTGTATGTTTGAGATTAACATTTGTATGTTTGCGAATACTTGTAGTATTTTTTTAAAATATTATTTTCTCATTTTGAAAAGTTTATGCAATATGGCCGATTATACCTGATTAGCCCGATTAATCCCGATTATATCTAAAATCACCGATTATACCCAATTATTCCCGATTATTCCCGATTATTCCCCAGATTTTTCTAAAATCCAATAATTGGTCTAAAACTAATCGGTTATAGGCCGAGTACCGATTAATCGGCCAATTAATTTGATTTTGACTGAATAGATAATGGGAGAGTTGGGATTGTCATTTGTAGACAATCAACCATCTAATCTCAACCATTCATTTTTAAGTGAGTTATATTAACCATTCATTTACTCAAGTATTGTTAGTTACCAGAATACCCTCAAAGTTTAAATTTATTTACGACATAATTATTTACAAAAGTGACACTCATATAAAACAAAAGTTTGTGCCACTAGGGATAATTTGTAAAGAGTATGTATGAGCAAAGGGAGGTCTCAGGTTCGAGACCATATTACATCTTATTATTTACTCTATATATATAAAAAATTGATTAGAACGTGCATTGCACGTGCAGATTACTAGTAATTATAAATTACAAATTTCACCAATCAAATAATTGTACACAGAAACTGCAAAGATAAAGGTTTGTGGCAATAAATTTCAATCAATGATATTTCATTGCTTTAGACAAGTTTATATTACAAAAAATTCTCCAACTAAGAAACCAAACAGAGAGACAGACTCCAAGTCGAAAAAATTACCCTATAATGACTTGAAATGGCTGATAGTTATCGAAAAGAGACATCTTTTTCAGCTGAAACTAAGTTCTTTAGTTCCCCTAAATGTTCATCATTTGATATGTGAAGCATACAACGAAGGTTAGTCATCATTGCTTCTTGATCCCAACTTATGGGGCCAGAAATATATAATGCCATGAGGGTGGTTCTGTAAGCATGCAACTCTAATTCATGAATATCTTCTCGAGGTTCTCCCTGCGCCTCCATTACAGGAAGAGATTCTCTTCCAGACCAAGATATTTCCTCATCATCCGAACAACCATCAACATCACCAGTGTCTACATCTATTGATCTAACTGGACTATTGTTAGCTCTACAACTACCAACGGATGAACACACACTCTCTGTATCACTATGTTCAGAACATAATCTATTGTAACAATCAACATAAGCATTTGTCACTCCCTCCCTTCTATGATTTTCAAAAAATCGTGTGGTTCTGTCATTTAAGGAAGCATGCATGTATTTTTCACCCAACATTTTTTGTGGGGAAGCAACAGCATCTACCTTTTTCTCGATTGTTCGTATCTTCTTTCCACCTCCTAAGCATGTTCCGATGAGAGTGTGGGCCCGCACCCTTTTCCTTGTGCCTTCAACAAAATTCTGAGCAAATGTCAAATAGCCATCTTCTGCAAAATTAGTGTCCTCTATGCATGGCTTTGTTTTGGCAGAGAAGAACCTCCCTTCTTTTGACAGCATTTTCATTGCTCCATCACTACACTTCACAGAATCCTGAACAAAAAGTAAACATAAAATGATTGTAAGTACCAACTTAAAACAATAAGAGAAAATTCAGAAATTACCTATTACTTAGAAGAAGAATGAGACAGACTAAGATGCAAAACTTATTAGGGTTTTTTTTAACTATTATTAGGGTCTTAGTTTGTTATTATATGTAACTATGGCTGGGTGTGGTATTTGGAGATTTTCTGGGTTTTCCATAGAATGTTTGTGGTGTAGACCAAATCATCAGATAGCAAGAATATTTTGATCTAACTTTGGGTCCTATCAAGGGTCAGCCCCCACCTTGAGGCAGGTGAGTCAGCCGCGCCCCTGGATTTATTGCAATTTTAGGGGGCCCAAATTTGTATTTCTCTTGTAAATATAGGTACATATTTTGTGCATAAAAGGCCCCCAAAAATAATTATTTGGGCATTTCGCCCCAGGGCCCAGGGAACTCAGGGCCAGCCCTCGGTCCTATTCTTACAATCAAAACAGTAAGACACAAAACTCAACCACTACTCCTGGAATTCAAGAAGAGCAGCAGAATAGCTGCACCACGACATGCAATGGGCAGATTGGAATAGAGACCGTGGAGTCATGGACAAAATTAAAAAAGATATTGACATAAGAGAGATAGATTAAGAAATTACCTTTCCAACTACAAACCATGTATTGTCTCGCCAAGTCTGTCGCACCCTGATCTCTGACGTGTGAACTTTAAACTCCATAGACGACCCAAGCAGTCTTACAAAGAAGTAATCGCAACCAAGATCCCTCGACACCTCACCAAGCTTCCATGAATGGTTATCAAAGAATTCAACAATATCACCAGTCACCCAAGTTGGTCCCCTCGTAAAAGGAGGACAAGGTCTAATAGCCTTTCTGGGAACTCTTTCAGTGATCACTCCCATGCCAGATGGATACCGATCATACCTAACATGGTAGGTATGCCCATTTCCCGAAACAATATCGGCGCACCACCACGAACCAGAGGGCACCTCCCTCTTGTTCAAAACCTCGACTTTACTTCCTTTCTTGAATCTCATGATGCTAGAATATCAAAGCCAACCAATCCTAATAAAAAATAACAACAAACCATATATGAGAAACAAATCAACAACTATGGAAAATAAATTCTAAATTTGATGTTATATAATAATCTTCGATTTTGTTGATTTAGATATTGATTCATACCATCTTTAATAAAATATCTAATTATTTATCTGTGATTTTATACAAAATTAATCCCAAAAAAAACTTACAAAAGAATCAAATAACAATAAATATCAATATCTAAAATTATACAAACCCACTTTAAAATCCATGTAAAATGATCAAATTTTTGATCAAAAACTGAAATAAAATCTACTAATCTTGGATCAAATATATGATTAAATTTTTTGGGTTTCTAATGTTAATGCTTTCAACAACTAAGGTTAAGATAATTATTTCTTCAAAAAAAAATTTAATTAATCAGAAACCCTAAATCGAACTTAATTACGCACGATTCGATCATCATCTAATAATCGCCATTAAATTACTTAAATTTAACAAAAAAATCGCAAAAGTATTTTGGAATAAAATCAACAGCATTAGAAACCCTAAATCGAACTAAAATTACGCACAATTCGATCATCAAAATCAACTGAAACTCGCAAAATAATTCCTACAAATTCACACACAAAATATATTTACGAATCAGAATTACATCAACAACATTACAAACCCTAGATCGAACTAAATTGCGCAATAAATTACTGCAAAAATCAGCAAAATTAACAAATACAAATCAACATACCTAGAACTGAACGAACAAACGATCGAATCAAATAACGAACCAAGAAAGCTTCCTCTTCTTCTTCGAAGAATTTCTAGGGTTTTTTTCCCCAAAAATTGGGTTTGAAATGGGAATATAATTTGTGGAAAAATAAATATGAATTGAGAACACACGGATTTTTATGAAATCCACCTAGTGGACTGCGCTCAAGTCCGCCCCTTAATCCTAAGATTAGTACGGAGAAATATCATCCGTTGGATCGGACGATATTGGGGTTAATGGACGGTGGATGCTGGTTTGGGAAAAGGGACTAAAATTAGACGAACCGTTTTCTGTTCAGTTTAGGCTTGGCTTGAGGGGTTGATTTTGGCAACTATTATGGGGAGTGCTCTCATATAAATTACTATGCGAGATTGAAGGTGGTCCGTTGGATTTAGGGTGGAGATGAGAAAGTGAATAAGAGCATCTGCGGTCGGTTAAACCCAAAATTTCCTATATTTGGATTTTAGAAATAGGAATTTTAGAATTAGAAATTTTGAGTTAGGCTTATAGTGGTTGAAATCCAAATTTTGGTTCAATGGTGAATAATTTTTTTTATTTTTGAATCTGAATCGTTGGTTAAAAAATAATAATAATAATAATCCAAAATATTTATATGAAAGAATTTGTACGCATACGAACACACAATAATTCATATAGGCTCATTCCACTTCATCCCTTGATCAAATAATCAAACCAATCTCAAATTAACTTTATATGCATAAATAATCCTATACATTTTGTTCCATAGAAATTTAAATTACAAAATGAGGGCAACTTTTTGGGGACACAATGAGATGTTGCGTCCATGGCTTTTTCTTTTTTTTTATTTCGATCAGACACAAGATCTTCGTGCGTCCGATTGATTCACCGAAAAGAAAAGAAAAAAATGATCAGGCGCAAGATCATCTTGTGTCCGACCTGTTTTTTTAAAATTATTTATTCTTCAAACGCAAGAACATCTTGCGTCCAAGACAATCTTTTTAGAACGGACGCAGGATGATCTTGTGATTCCTATATTTGAGAATTTCCTATATCTTCTCTCAAATATAGACGGTTACTGTTCTTTTTTTCCAAATTTTGGAAATATACGGAACGACTACATATGCTCTAAGGTGGACATGTGTGGAGTGTGATTTTGCGAAATCGTAGAATACATGTGATTAATAAAGCCCGTAAGCAACACAGACACTAATTCTACTAGCAATTTACACGTGTGATGCACGTCTTAATAAATATATATTTTTAAAGTAAAAAATTCTGACGTAATATGGTTTCGTACCTGAGACCTCTTTCATACGAGTTGTGTACGGACAATGTACGTAAGTTGGTAGATTTACAAACGACAACTCCAACTCTTTCATTATAATAGTTACTAATAATTTACACATGCGATGCATGTCTTTATAAAATATATATTTTTATTTAAAAAATCGACGTTGTCTCACATCGAACCTAAGACCTCCTTTATATTAGTTATGCATGTACATTGCATGTGTTTGTTGGGTTACAATGCACATGTTTGTTTGGTTACAAATGGAGCTTGTTTGGTGACAAGCTCTCCAATTAAAACAGTAGAGATATATTTTATATATAAAAAAATCTGACGCTGTCTAACATTGAACCTAAGACCACTTTTATATTAATTATGCATGTACATTGCACGAGTTTGTTGGGTTACAATGCACAAACTCTCCCATTTAAAAAGTAGAGATAGATAAATGATGGGAAAACTATCTCATATGTCTTGGAAATTGAACATTTTTGAAAAGTTACTCCTTCCATTTCACTTTAAGTGATATTCAGGAGTTTTGCACACAGATTAAGGAAGGGTGAGATGAACATTTGTTTCCCTCTACACCCTTATTAATAAGTCTCAATGAATTAATTACTAATTCCTTTTCCAATACAGATTCTGATTTTAAGAAATTGTAATTAATGTTTTCTCAATACAAATTCTGTTTCCAAGAGAAAATAGAATTACTAATTCTCTTTCGAATGCAGTTGGCATTAAATTTTTGAAGAAAATAAAATCTAGAAAGTTAAAACTATAATTTTCTAAGAATATTTGATAGGATTAAGATGAGTAATTAAGACAAAATTTCAACATAAATAAGGGTTTTCTTGGAAAAAAATAGGAAAAAATTGGACAATATCACTTAAAGTGAAACAAGAAAAAAACCTTAAATATCACTTAAAGTGAAACGGAGGGAGTATTATGTTAGGTCAAAATTATTGGGATATATTACTCGTACAAAATGCTTAAAAATTCAGAGATATAAAAACAAAGATTCGTGTTATTGTTATTTGGCGAGGGGGAAAGAGATATAGGGCACAGATCTGGTCCAGATTCGTGGCTGAAAGAGTATCTGGTGAGGTGGATATGGTGGTGTTTGATGGCCGCCAAATACCTGCAAAATGCCTAGAGACACCGAGAGATATCCCGGCAACAGGCCCTCCGACATCTAGTCAGTCACTAATAAAAGTGGATTAGGGTTTGAGTAACAAAAATTGCATTCCCTTCTATTTCTAATAGTGGTGGATGTCTTGTATTTATAGACATAGAGAGGGAACCCTAATGGGCCGGGTTGACCTTCTTTTGTAAGCCTGATTGGTGTGCTGGATCAGCAGGCTGCCTATAGAGCATGAGTCTAATTTAAAGGGATTTGCGAATCCTAAGGGGATCTGACGGCTCAAGTGGAGCTGGATTATCTACCCACATCATAGCCCCCCTCCCCCCCTCTTTGAGGGTTGGGTGTACCATCCATCAAGGAGTAGTCCAATCTCGTGGGTGGGAAGATCAATCGACAGTGTGCATAAGGGTGGAACCAAAGATCCCCATAAAGAGTGACATAGGGTCAAGACCGAGCTCTGTGACGTCGAGCTCCGACCTCCGAGATTTGTACCGCAATGATGGAGGGTAGGAGCCAAAGAGTTAGTCGAAGTAGGTGCCAAGCGTCGAGCAAAGCGCGCCTGGTGAGAATGCTTGCAGCTAGCTCGAAGAGCATGCCGAGCGTCGAGCGAGGCATACTTAGTGAATAAGCTTGTAGCTAGTTTGATGAGCATGCCGAGCGTCAAGCGAGGCATACTTGGTGAATAAACTTGCAGCTAGCTCGAGGAGCGTGTCGAGCGTCGAGTGAAGCACACTTGACAAGGAAGCTTATAACTAGCTCGAGGGCTCGAGGGGCATGCCGAGCGTCGAGCGAAGCGAACTTGGTGAGAAAACTTGTAGCCGGTTCGAAAGACATGCCGAGCATCGAGCGAGCCTCACTTGGTGAGAAAGCTTGTATCTAGCTCGAGGGGCATGCCGAACGTCGTGCAAAGCGAATTTAGTGAGAAAGCTTGTAGCTAGCTCGAGGAGTATGCCAAGCATCGAGCGATGCTCACTTGGTGATAAAGTTTGTAGCTAGCTCGAGGAGCATGCCGAGCGTCGAGCGACGCATACTTAGTGAGAAAGCTTGTAGCTAGCTCGAGGAGCATGTCTAGCGTCGAGCAAAGCGTACTTGGTGAGAAAACTTGTAGCTAGCTCGAAGAGCATGTCTAGCATCGAGCGAAGCGTACTTGATGAGAAAGCTTGTAGCTAGCTCGAAGAGCATACCGAGCGTCAAGCAAAGCGAACTTGGTGAGAAAGCTTGTAGCTAGCTCGAGGAGCATACCGAGCGTCGAGCAAAGCGTACTTGGTGAGAAAGTTTGCAACTAGCTCGAGGAGCATGCCGAGCATCGAGCGAAGCGTACTTGGTGAGAAAGCTTGCAGCTAGCTCGAGGAGCATGCCGAGCGTCGAGCGAAGTACACTTTGTGAGATTTTGATGGATCAGTTTACGGTTACTGTGGCTATAGTGCGCATGTGTATTGCACGTGAGTTGCTAACATCATGGTTGTGGAAATCGAGACGTCGAAATCTTGTCCACCGTTGAATCTAGATTGTCTGGTTGAGACCATTTGTGGATATCGAGGCGCCATTTAGTTGCTTATATATCCCCTATGCCCCTATCATTTTCCACTTTGCTTTCTCTCTCTAATTCTCATAGCTTATCTCTATAGGCACTGTTCAGTAACCAGTGATAAACTTTCCGGCACCAATAACATGTTAGTATTTTTATATTATGTCGAGGGTGCAATCCAGCTCCTCAGCTTCTACGTCTGGCCAGGGTGGTGACGATCGTCTTTCCAGCTTTTCAGACTGGGAAGAATTCGAGCAGAACGAAAAGGTATACCTTATTAAGTCGCTTCGGACTCGTAAGCCCTTTGTGGTGGAGTTGAGCGACTGAGATGAACATGCTGAAGAGATGGAGGTGGTCGATGAGGGTGGACCAGTTGGCGAAGGCGAGGTGGAGGTGGAGGAAGTCAAAGATGACGAATAAGAGGTAGAGGACGAGGGTGAAGGTGATGAGGAAGAAGGTGAGGACCTCAAGGTCGATCCTTCAAACGAGATCCCTCTATTGGGGCCCCTGACCGAGCCGTACATTATGAAGGTCCCTTGGATCCGATGGAGAAGATTAAGGTGGGATCTTCCAGATAGCCCAGAGGAACCGCTCGATTCTTCCCCAGGCACGGTCTTTAAGTCCCTTATCCTCAACAACCGGGTTTGGTTAGGATGTACCCGGGCGACCTCGAAGACTTAGTCCGATTCGGGGTACAACCCTCATCTCCGAGCCGTCCTAAGCTTAAGATAGATGGCAAGCAGAGCGTGTTGACGAGCAGTGACCTCCTAGTCATACGGGCGACCTACTTCATCCCTATAGAGTACGAGTTGATGTTGTCGAACCTTGGACTCTGGCCCACTGCTAATTTAGCCAAATGGTATTGTATGTTTCCGATCAATGCATTTAGCTTGGTATTGGGATTGCCCTTACATCCATTTGTGAAGGAAGCATTGAATTGGACCAGTCTGAGTCCAATGCAGTATGGTCTGAATTCTTGGAAGCAAATGGTGTGCTTCATACTGCTCAACGAAGAGAGGGGTGTGCCACTGAAGTTGAAGTATTTCCGAGCCGCTTTTGGCATCAACTCATCCAGGGTGCACGAGGGGATATATTACATCTCTCCTCGGCCCTATAAACGGGTAGTTCATAGGCACCCGGATTCTATTAAGGGATGGAATAACAAGTACTTCATCATCCAAAGTTAGATTTCGTAGCACATTCCGACCGAATGATCATTCTATAAGCCAAACCACAAACCTCTGAAGGGGAAGGAACTGATGACAGAGGAGTGGGACGATGTGAAACGAGTCACAGGGGGCCGGAGTATCTGCTGGCAGAACGTGAGCGAGAGGCATTTAGCTTGGATTGGACTAAGCTATGTTAATCCCTATATGTTTCCGTTTTCTTTTTTTACCATCTCTTTTCCTTTGTCCTTACAACCTTGATTTTCTTTCGCAGCAATGGACGACGACGCTATCGACGCAACGAGTGCTCAATTGGCCAAGCAGAAGGTTGCCGATCAGTCGAAGTTGCAGAAGAGGCCCTTTCAAGGTGGCTCCAAAGGGACTTCTTATCCGAAGTCCAATAAGCAAAGAGTCATCTCGGTTCTAGGGACCCCAAGCTCGATGAAGGCTGCATCGAGCTCGAGTAACCTTAAGGTTACTGACATACTGAGAGGCGGTATCCCACCTGTCCACCCCGCGGTTCAGGAGATCGTGGGCGAAGAAGGGCTTAGGTTGTGGGCTCCTAATTGGGCTGTGAAGACGGTCGATTCGCTGACTGGGGGGTTGATAGCAATTGAGGTGGTGGAACATCTGACCACTCCTCGCGATAGGGAGGTGCTTGCGACCGAGACTCTCAAGTCGTACTGCATGAGGTGGGCTCAGGCCGACATGCTGGTAAGTATTTACGAACTCCGTAACTTCAAATAATCGAAATTTTTTCTCTTTTACTTTTCTAAGTCTTAGCCCCTCGTCCACAAGCGACCCTGGCCGGAGCCCAGTTGAGGAGGATGTACACCCGTGAGCTCCAGCGGGAGGTGAAGAATGCTCAGCGATACGAGCGTGATAAAAATTAAGGGCTGATGCCGTCGAGTCCCGTGAGTGGGCTCTTAAGGCAAAATTGACTACCCTCACCGATGACCAATTGCGGGTGGAGGGGGAAATGAAGAAGGTGGCCGATAGGGAGTTGAAGAAAGTGAGAAATGTCGTCATGGATATGGTCATTGAGGTTTGGGACAAGGCGTACAATTCGGCTCTCGAGCACGTCTTGCACAAGTATCCCGAGTGCGAACTCGAAGAGTTTCATTATGACATGAAATTTACTGAGCCTCCAAGATCCCCCGGGGGAGATGGTGAGGATGGGGGTGAACAGCTGCCTGGTGATGAGGACGTAACGCCCACGGTCGACCCCGAGGTCGACGTAGCGGTGACCGAAGAGGTGCCCCTCTCATTTAAGCAGTAGTTTCCCCTTTTCGTTTCTTTTTTTGTGTTTGCCAAATGCGGACTGGCCACCACCATCTTGTATAAAGTTTGATGAATGAAATGAATTTTTTGCCGAATTCTTTGACTTGGAATTTTTGGCGTAATATTATCCTGTGATGTGATGTTTTACGATTTAGCCAAATTTGTGAGGCTTAGAATGACATATCCTTTCCTCATTGGTGTCAGATGAACGAGTATTTCGCGACCGACCCTCGTGATATCGAGATTGAGCGTCTTAGGGGTAAGATAAAATTCATGGAGTCTATCTTGGTGTGCTATCGCAAAGAGGTCCGGGATCAACAAGCATTTGTTTCTTATTTATGAATGGTCAAAGGAACTGAGCTTGGAATCGGCTCGTCTAAAGAAGACGATTGCTGACCGCGACTTGGGGAGCGCCAAGACTAGATGTTCGATGTCTAGCTCTTCCGCCCGGCGACCGACCTCAGAATTGTTCCTTCGCGAGGTAATAGTGGATAAGGAATTGGATATACAAAGATTGAAGGCGCTCGAGGTAGATCATCCTGAACTGCTTCTCTAGGAAGCGGTTGATCATCCGTGTGCAGCCCATATTCGACTTTTAGATTGGAGGCACCAAAGCCGGGAGATGCCCATAGCTCGGTGGTTGGGACAATTACTTTGGCCATCCCGAGGGTTGAGGTCGACAGGCATGTTGGCGACCGAACGTGCTCGGCAGGACTCGAGCTGGCCTGCACCAATCCAGGGCCCCCCCAGGCGGAGGGGTAGGTCGTTTGAACGACCTCCGTTACTTGTTGTAACCTTTACACTTCTTGTAATCTTGTGATCTTGTAATCTTGTAGAAATATTATCAATAAAATTTGGCTGCTCCGTTGTACTTAAGAGATTGTTGGAAACCTCCTGTTAAGGTTGGAAGTCATGTTAGAGTTTGAGGTCAACGCCAAGCGGCGAGGCCTTAAGAGATTGAGAAATCCCTCGTTAGCATTTGGGGTCGACGCCGAGCGGCGAGAACTTGAGATATTAAGAAATATCTTGTTAGCGTTTGGGGTCGATGCTGAGTAGCGAGGACTTGAGATTGAGAAATCTCTCATTTGGAGGCATTTTGACATGATTTGAAAAGAAATTTCATTGTTTTTATTCAATATTTGGCTACCAAAGAAAAAGGGCTAGTGCTTATTACAATCACTGACGTCTACATTGGCCCTTATGGCCCTTCATGGAACTTAATAAGATGCTCTGCATTCCAGGGTCTCTTGACTACCCTGACCCCTAGGTCCTCGAGTCGGTACATGTCCAGGTGTACTGCTTGGAAGACCTTATATGGGACCTCCCAGTTTGAGGTCAGTTTGTGTAACCCCTGTTTTTCGGTTCCCGTATTTTTTGTGTATTTTTCTTCTTTCTTGAGTATTTATACTCTCTTGTATTTTTTTCTGTACCGTATATTGGAGTCGTTTTCAATATATATATTTATTTTTGGCTCAATCTTGATCTTTTGTGATTTAAATTATGTTCCTTGATTTGTTCTTGATCATTGTTGTTATTTTCGCTCATTTGGGTTTTGTTCTGTTTATTTTTGTTCTTGGGTGCTCATGGTGATTTGGTTGTTCATCCTATTTCCACACCTATTATTTTGATTCCTAATTGATTACCAAGGCCAAATTAAACCTACAATCCTATTTGAAATCCTATACAATTTGATCCTAATCAAAACCTATTAGTCTGATCCTATTACTACTCCTAAACCTAAACCTAAAACAATCCTATATATATATATATATATATATATATATATATATATATATATATATATATATATATATATATATATATATACCTCTCTCCCACACCAAAATCCTAACCATAATACTATATCCCTCCCGGCCTCCCTCCTTTCTCCCTTGCGCCACACAGCCACCTCGACACCCCACCAGCCATATACTGACCTGCCTTACCCCCGACGCCACCTAGCCGACTTCCCCTTCGGTTGCACCTGACCGACCAAGCACCCAAGCCACCTCCCGATCACCCCGAGCACTCAACTCCTCTTCATCTCTCTCCCTTGCCTTCGTCCGCCGTCAACACCCGCCGAAGCGCCGACCAGCTGCAAGCCAGCCGACGCTCGACCCCCCATGTTGGTCTCTCTCTCTCTCTCTTGCTTTGTTGAGCTTGCACGTGTTGGAGTTTTTGCATGTGTATTGGATTTTCGTTCGTGAGTTTTGTTCGTTGTCGGGATCCGCTCCCAATTTTCTTGGATTTCATCATTTTTCGTCTTCGATTAAGGCAAGTAACTTGTACTCCAATTCCTTTTGTATGATACAAGTTAAAAATACTGCTTATAGTATAGTTGGGTTCTAGAGTCAACTCGTGTGTGTGTTATTTTGATAGGTTTTGTCTCTATAGTGCTATTTGACCATAGTTGGCCCACGACACAAAATTGACATGAAAACTAATAGGTTTGATCGTTCTTGATATATTCATATATGTAAGATAATTAAGGGAATTATGTGTCTGATGAGATCTATGTGTTATGATGGTTGTGAATATGTTATATACCCTATTGCATGATGTTTGGACACTTGGTAGACTCTATACCATGTTTGATTGTGATCGGAACAAGTTTCGTATGATTTGTGTATGTTTTGTTTTCAAGAGAAAATCTGTATTTTGTCGATGATCAGTTTTTATTTGTATTTTAGTCCCTATTAACGTCAGAATTCTTAATTTTTGTATTAGACATAAATTGTAGAGAAATCTGTCTTCTTTCCAATCCCTCTGACCTTGATCAACTTCGTTTATATATGAGTGAGTTATGACTATTTTACTACAGAGGTGTATTTCATTTTCAGATTTTGTTTCTTGATAATTTCGATGAATAAACTATTTTGATACTAGTTCTAATTATATTATTTTGATCTGAAACTTTGCAAAGTATTTCTATACCTATCCAGGGATTACCCAGAATTTTGGTGGATTTTATTGACGAGTTTTATATGCCGTTTCATGCTTGTTTGTGAAATATATACTTGCTGTATTTTGCTCGCTGTTCTGTAAAGAATCGCATTTTCACCCTATTTCCTTTTACTGTATGAAAAATATTTATGAAATATGAAAGTTAGATTATTTTGTCTATTTTCATCGTCCTTTGGTGGATTTGGATTTCGTTTCACGGTTTGCGATATATTACAATTTTCATACATCAGTGTTGGGAATTCCATATTTGCCAAACTATCGTTTTTTTATGTTTTCTAATTTTTGTTGACTGAACTAATTTTACTGGAATATTATGAAACTTTATATTCTGATACTAGACTTATAGGGGATTACCCCAGACTTTTCCTGGATTTATTTGATAGGTTTTGATGCTGTTTTCCTGAATGTGAATTCGTTTTACTGATTTCTGGCTGAACGTATTTTCTGAATTTAAATCAGTTTTGAGTTATGATTTTGTGAATTACTATATGACTTATATGTATTTGCTGGATTCGTGTGGAAGTCTATTTTTCAGATTCTTTGACGGATTCAGATTTGGATTTCTGTAGTAACGGAAATCACTGTTTTAGTACTGTACTGTTATGCTGTCATGAAAATGAACATACACTGTTTTGCTCGTTTATGTGACCGTATATCACCTATGCATGTTTATTTGTTTTCCTGAACCTAATACTTTTTATACCATGTTAGTTTTACACTATTTCATGCACCATCATGCATTTTTGATAAGTGTAATAAAAGTGATCAAGTCGGTATTCCTTATGGGAAGATCTAGTAGTGGAAAATATGAAAACGTGTACTTGGAAAGAAACTAGTGTTCCATACTGTTACTTTTACTGCTACTATTACTTTTAATGCTATTGCTACTGTTACTGATACCTGAGTACACTGCCCCATTATGGTCCACTATGAAATCTAAAAGAGAAACTGTTTGTTGTAGCAACCATATGTTATATTTTTTGGGTGCATGAAGTGCTACCTAGCTAGTAATATACACAAGACTGTAAGAACATAAGACTGATACTATTAGACTGATACTATTATACTGTTGCGCTGATATACTGAGTTTACTGTTACTGGACACTGTTAGTTGCCATATGACACTGCATTTGACACAAACATCTATACTGTTAGTATACCATGCTAGTTGACTTTGCCTTACTGATTCATACTAGTTATTACTGTTGATGCATTATTCCATGCTATTTTGTTAGTTTTTCCATGTGCTTGTATTCTACATTATAAGTGGCCCGTAACTTGCATTGACGGGTACTTGTTTTCTTTTTCCTTCTCCTGCAATTTGTTGATTGCAGATTAGGATGATCGTTTGCCCGATGGTATTGGAGAAATGAGATATTAGTACTGGACATCTTTTTGCTATTATTATTATTGTTGATTTGAATAATGTATTTGGAGTACTTGGATTTTTAATTTGTATTTGGGTGATGTGTCACAGGATATTTGTCTTGTCCAGATTCTGATTTATTTGAGATTATTATAATTTGTTTCAAGTAAATTCTGTTGGTTTATTAAATTTAGTTATGCATGTGTGGTTGACTCTTTTGCTTCCGACTTGGATTATTTTGTGAGATGTTGTAAAGTTTTCTGAACAGCTTATGGATGATGGAAATCATTCGCAGGGCTTTTGTCGCGTATCCGTATTCTATTTTGGAAAGCGAGGCGTGACAGTTTGCCTTTCTTGGTGGGGTCGGAAATAGCAAGCATCCTGAGCACGAGGTCACCCTTTTGATGTCGGTCAGACGGACTTTCTTATTGTAATACCTTTCAATCAGCTACTGATAGATGTTTCTTCTGATGGTGGATTTTTTACGAATTTCGTCAATTAGGTCTAAGTTGGTTTTGATATCGCTCGAATTCGATTCCTCGTTGAAACTCATGATCCTAGACGAAGGGAGCCCGATTTCCATGAGGATGTCAGCCTTTGTCCCATGTGTTAGGTTGAAGGGGGACTCGCCCATAGGGATCCTCTTGGTTGTTCAATATGACCAAAGGACGCTGGGTAATTCATCGACCCACAGCCCCTTAGGAGATTTGTCCAATCATTTTTTGAGACCTTCAAGAATTTGGCGGTTGGCATTTCCAGCTTGGTCGTTCAACTGGGGGTTTAATAACGATGAGAACCGTTATTGTACCTCGAGTTCTTCGCAAAACTTTCGAAAAAAATTTGCCGGCGAATGGAGTTCCATTATCGGTGATGAGTATGCGTGGGATCCTCAACCGACAGATAATCTATTTCCAAAAGAATTGTTGGGCTTGATGCACGGTTATTGTGCCCAAGGATTCTGCCTCGACCCACTCGGTGAAATAGTTGATGGCCGCAATGAGGAAGCACCTTTGGCCGGTGGCCTTCCGGAAGGAGCCAACTAGATCCATCACATGGCAAAGGAGCCCGGACTGGCAAGTGACTTGAGTTCGTCCTGTAGCATGCACCAGATCAAAGAGAATCTCTGGTAGGGCCGCATTTTTTCACAAGGCCATGAGCGTCTTACAGTATGGTCGGCCAATAGTACCCGTGGTTAGTACTTTCCTCGCGAGCGACCTGCTGTCCATATGGCACCCTCCAATTCCTTCGTGCAACACCTACTGTGCATACTTGGCAACATCGAGACTCGGACATAGGAGATATGGTCTCCCATCCACTTTAGTGTATGAGTGCTTGAAGAGTACATTGTCAATCAATGTGAATCTCTCCGATCAGACTCTTATCTTCCTAGCTTCGGCCAAGTTTTGTAGGATTTCGCCATCTGTCAAGAACTTCCGGATGGGGTCCGTCCAAGTTTTTGCTTGTATGCCCAGGTTGAGGCTAAGGACCTCGGGGTTCTCGATGCTAGGGCTTGAGGAGGACCTTGACTAGGATAGTGTGATCTAGGCCCTCGAAGGACGACGAGGCGAGCTTGGACCATGCATTGGCCTGGCCATTTTGTTCTCTTGGAATACGCTCGACAGCAGCGCCCTCAAAGACTGTTAAGAGTTGTCTGATGCGCACCAAGTATTGGATCATCCGAGTGTCACGGGTTTCATAATCCCCAGAGAGTCGCTGAAGGTCCTCACTCATCTTTCCCTTGCCTTGTGGGCTAGCATGAGCGCGACGATCATCACTTCGTATTCTGCCTCATTGTTGGAGGCCTGAAAATTGAGTCGTAGAGAATACTGAAGAACGAAGTCGTTGGGACCCCCGAGTATGATGCCAACTCCACTTTCACCCTCGCAAGATGATCCATCGACATAGATCTCCCAAATTTGTTCATCCCCTCGGATTTCAAATGCTTCGGGAGTGGTACATTCCATGATGAATTCTGCGAGGGTTTGTCCTTTGATGGTTGTGCGGGGCTGGTAGCTAATGTCATACTAGCTCAGCTCAATTGACCACTTGATCAGTTGACCAGAGTTTTTCGGTTTGTTAAGGACTAGCTTATGAGGCTGATATGTTAGGACTTGGATGGAATGAGCCTGAAAGTATGGTTGGAGTTTTTGAGCGGCCCTTACCAATGCGTAAGCGACCTTTTCCATCATGGTGTATCGAAGCTCAGCGTCGTGTAAGACTTTGCTAACATAATAGATGGGCTTCTGGACCCCGTCTTCCTCCCTGACAAGTACGGCCCAGAGCACGTGTTCTGAGGCAGTTAGATAAAGAAAGAGGGCTTCGTCCGACTCTGGTTTGCTAAGGAACGGAAGGGTTAACCAGGTAGGATTTTAGCTGGTCGAAAGCCTGCTGTTGAGGTTCTCCCCACTCGAAGTTGTTTGCCCCCCGGAGTTCGAAGAATGGAAGCGATTTTTCTCCGAACTTGGAGAGGAAAACGGCCGATGGCCATCAGTCGAACCGTGAGCCGTTGGACTTCTTTGACATTTCTTGGAGGGTTCATGTCGAGTATGGCCTAAACTTTGCGTGGTTCGTCTCCTCGCTGACAGACAACGAATTCGAGATATTTCTCCGAAGTGATGCCGAAGGTGCATTTAGAGGGGTTGAGTCTCATATTGTGGGATCGTAGGACCGCAAAAGCCTCCTCGATATCACTGACGTGATCTTGCTCTTTGCGACTTTTGACGAGCATATCGTCAACATATACTTCCATGTTCCGACCTATTTGTTCTTTAAAGACCCAATTGACGAGCTTTTAGTACGTAGCACTAGCGTTCTTCAGTCCGAAGGGTATGACCCTAGCTGTAGAGGCATTGTTCGATTACAAAGACGGTCTTAGGGATGTCCTCAGGGAACATTCTGATCTGGTTATAGCCAGAAAAGTCGTCCATGAAGCTTAACAACTCGTGACCCGAGGTCGCATCTATTAGGGCGTCGATGCTCGCTGGGGGGGGGGGAGGAGAACGGATCTTTAGAATATGACTTGTTGAAGTCTGTGAAGTCTATACAGATCCTCCACTTCCCGTTTGGTTTCTTCACCATCACAACATTGACCATTCTAGGTAGTTGACTTCCTGGGGATGGTGTATTTGTTGAAAAGGAGGTGTATTTCGGTATTTCTAATTCAATTTGAACTGGGGCAAGAGCTAAAAGCTTACTAGAGGGAGTACTTATGTTTGGTATGATGGGTGTATTTGTTAGGGATTTCAGTACAAATAACCTTGAATATAATGATTTATTTTCTACTATTGATGTAAATTTAAACTAAATACTTTCTAATGAAATTTAAATTTTAGAAATAGAATTTTCTGCATAAATTTTGTTGACCCTCATATAATATTCTCTTGTCTGTACACTAGCACTGTCACAAAAAACTTGATATCCAAACCCAACCCGGATCCAACATTGGACCGGGATCGACATAATATATTGCGATCTTGTTTAGGTCCGCTTAAAATGGACCCGATCTGGATATAAAAAAAACTCTTAACCTCCTAATCAAAGAATACAACAAAGAGAAGAGAAGAAGCAGCAGCCCCGTTCGCTACTCGCCACTCGCCGCTACCTAGATTCGACAGATAGAATTTTTCAACAGACCGAGCCCTGAAATTATTTGGATCCATAGAGGAGCAGGTCCGAGTCCGAATAGTGTAGGACCCAACCCAATATCGATGCTACTCCACACAGACCACACCCACACACCTCCACACCCATAAATGGTTACAGAACTTTGTCATGATGGGCATTTACTCACTTGCAATATTGATTTTGACAATGTCATAACAACGATGGACCATCGCACCGGGCCGGTTCTTTTTGGCCATTGTGGAAGAAATTTTATTTAGTTCGATACTCAAGTACAGATAAGTCATTTATGCCTATATAATCTATATAATAAAACACAAAGAAAGCTATCAAATGGCTCTCCTTCAATCCCCAAAAATCAAAGGTCCATATCTAACCTCACAAAACACATTCCCCCCCTAAAAGTCCCCCCCCCCCTAAAAAAAACAACTCATTTATTTATTTAATTATTTTTATATTTCTTTTCTCTCTCTCTCTCTCTCTCTCCCTCTCTCTCTTTATATATATATATATATATCTGGATTCATGGAATTTTATTTACAACTAATTATCGTCATACTATTCAAACTTGAGCTACATAATTGTTGATTTATTGTTTACAAGTCTTTTCATATGCTGTATCGTTCTGAAAACGTGCCGTAGGCACGTGCCCACAGGCAAATCTAGTACTTCTATATAGGTATCTTCTTAGTGCAGCATAACATTTAATTTAATTTTTTTATACGACACTTTTTGGAACTATTTGCAGAAAGAGAACAGTTGCCAAAATATTTGCACTCATGAACTTAACAACTAAATTTGCCGTTCCCAACGGCGAGTTTAATTGTTTCATGCTCGCTGTTGGGACACAACGAGTTTAATGCTATTTTTTAGAAACACGTTGTTCCCAATAGCGAGTTCACTTCTAATTTTTCAATGAAAACTCGTCGTTCCCAACGACGATGACATCTATACTAGACTCGCTGTTGGGAACGACGAGTTTAGTTCAAAATTTTCAAAGAATACTCGTTGTTCCCAACGGCGAGAATATTTATACTTGACTCGTTGTTGGGAACGATGAGGATGTAGAAAATTTTACAGAGAGTGAAACTTTCTGTTAGACTTAGTGAATTTTCGTAAAAAAACTCCATAGATTTTTTTTTGAATTAAACTGGCTATTCTAGTCTAGTGTAAATGTCATCGTCGTCGAGAACAACGAGTCTTCATTGAAAATTTTGAACTAAAGTCGATGTTCCCAACAACGAGTCTAGTATAAATGTCATCGTCGTTGGGAACGGTGAGTCTTCTTTAAAAATGTTGAACTAAAAATTAGCACTAAACACGCCGTGTCCCAACGGCGATGATGAAACAACTAAACTCGCCGTTGGGAACGACGAGTTTAGTTGTTAAGTCCATTAGCGTAAATACTTTGACAACTATTCTATAAGTGCAAATAGTTTCGAAAATTGGCATATAAATTTTTTTGTTTTACTTGTCAATTAAGATTCAAAACTTAACCTTCTACATATATTTTTGAGAAAAATTGTAATGTGAACCTATTTGTTCATATAGAACCAGCTTGAGATATGCAGTCTTTGCAACTATAGGCACCATCATAAAATATTCATTCTTTTTTTTTCAGTTGCATAACAAGCTATGCTTTTAACACTTCATTTACATATATCTTAGTTGGTAATTTCATAGATCTTCTCTAGGTCTCGAATTATTTATCCCCCATAATAGAACCGCATAGAAATTTTGTAATTCATATATATACAAAAAAGGACGAATATGTGAGTCATTATCTACAAACATAATATACATACATTACTCTTTTTAATCAAATTTGAAGTATTCAACCTAGGTGAATTCTTATTAATCAAGCATTTGTATCATCTTAGCTTAAATTACATTAATTTATATTTAAACTAGTGTAATAAACGAATTTTAATAAGGATGACAAAACTATAATTTAGGGTTTTACGAATAGGCTAAATATAAAAAAACCTCACTCATGTATTGTGCATTTTAAAAAAAACCACGCTAAAACTTTTTTTTTTAATAAAAAAAACCCATCTAACTATGTTTTCAACACAATTTTTAAAATAAAAAACCTCACTCACCCATGCCTTGAAAATATAGTTAAGTGAAGTTTTTTGTTTATAAAAAAAGTTAGGGTGTGATTTTTTAAAATTGCACAATACTTGGGTGAGGTTATTTTATATTTAGCGTTAAAGATACCTTGAAAAAATCCGGAATTTAATGGCGGAGATAATGACGTAGATGATTTCGGAGATGATGCTGGAAATGATACGAGATTTCGGATTTTGATTTTGAGTGATGAAGGGGGAAATCTCCAAATTAGAGAGAGATATGTAAAATTAGTGGTGTGAATATTTGCAAGTGTACAAAATCGCAACAAGTAGTATAGTTAAGTGAATAGAGTGTCGAACCCACAGAGACTAGATATTTTATTGAGTACCGAATTTACTAGATGAATCACTATTTGGATAATCGAAATTTAATAAATAAAGAAAACAACTAAATTAAATTAATCTAAAAGTCTAACTAACTAAATTAATGAAGAGGGAGCGGAGCCTAAAAATTGTAATTTGTTAATGACAAAATTAATTATAGGGCTTTAGATTTCACCTAGTTTATCCAACACAATTTATAATTCCTAAAAATATTATTTTTCCAAGTTGTAGACCAAAATCCCCAACTTATTCGATGCTTTCTCTTGAACAACACCAAAAATATCTCCAACTAACAGTTTGACACATCTCTATGCAAATTTAATTAATCGAAGACTCACTAAGTTCTGTAGATTTCTTAACGGTCACATCAATCGCGGTAAATTATCTCTAATTTCGCTCAATCAATGGTGTTCAATTTTTATTGCTCTAAATCACAAATTACCCCTCGGTCTCTCCATGATCCAATAATCATACAAAAATCGGCCAAATAATTGTAAGTATTAAGCACAAAAATTAAACACAGCCATAGAAAAAATATGAAATTGTGTTCTCAAAACTAGGCTACATCTAAATCCTAGAAAAATAAATTTAGTTCATAATAAAAATATTGCAACTAACAAATTTATTCATAAATTTAGTTCATAATAAAAATATTGCAACTAACAAATTTATTCATGGGTTGCATTATAAAATTAGAGAGAGAAAAGAGATATAAAAATAGACTGTTTTGTAATAAAAAATGCAAACCGAACAGCCTCGAAAATTGTGCTCAAACAAGTCAAATCGTCTCTCTCTTTATGTCGTCTTGAATTCCGAGCCACTGTCCCATCAGCCGCTGTCAGCCGAGTCACGTCGCCCACGTTCTGACTTGAAGTGCTTCGTTCTTCACGCAGCTTCGTCCACGTCAGATGAGAGAGGGAAGCAACGCCACGTCACCGGTCTGCCTGTCCTTCGTCTTGATCCGCGCGCCAGGAACACAGAACAGAACCCCACACGTCACCTTCTCTCTCTCAGTTCTTTATTTTTTTTTTCTTTTCATGCCACCCATCTCCCTGTGTTCTCTGTTTTGGTGCAGTATTTATAGGAATTGTAGAATAGTATTAGAATATATCCTGCAAAATAAAAATCAGAATTTAAGATAAATATTTAAATTTAAATTAATTAGATGAACTTAAAAATAACTAATTTTTATTTTTGCCTTATCAAAATACATTTAAATTTGTTTTATTCCTTTTACACCCTTATAACAATTAAAATTGTATTTTGCTCATATTTTATTAATTTGTAACATATAAAATTTAACAAATCCTTAAAAATAATAAATCAATAGTTTCTCTTTGTTTTGTTGATTTTTATCAAAAAAATAATCACTTTTTGCATTAAAAATCTTATTTCTTCAAAAATAATTAATAAATTGAAATCTTATAGAAATAAGGTGAATTATAAACAATATAAATGAAAACAAGCAATTTTAATGGGTAAAAGAGTACAAATATTTATATAAAAATTAGACACATCAATTAGCAACCACGAAGAGCTTTCACGGAGTTGGAGGAGTCAGAGAAATTGGAAAAGATCTGATGGAGGTTGGGGAATAAGAGGAGTTGGAGGAAATTGGGAACAAGGGTTTTGAGATTTGGGATCGGAGTTGGAGAAGTGGGGACAGATGAAGAAATGAAATGGAGAGAGGGAGGATGAACTAGAAACTTAGCTGGGTTTTTTAATAAGTCTCACAAAAGGCTACAGTTAGCAACTGCGGCCTCAATATAATCTAGGCCGCAGACTCTTTAACCAAAAAAAAAATTTACTTACAACTTTTCTCTGAGTATCCAACTCTATCTCCATCACTTGGCTCTTTGTGTCTCAGAATTTTGAGACACAGTCGCAGTTGTCAACCGTGGCCTTTATTTACATTGTTGCTGCAGTTGGCAACAACGACAAGAAATAAAATTTTCTTCAAGAAGTCACATTTGGGAAGTGCGACCTCATTATAAGAGTTGTCGCACTGCCAACTGCGGCTTAAGCTGACGTAGCAATAATTAACAATTCACCCACTCACCCACTCAGTTTTGTCACACTCCGATCCTCCATGTTCTGTTATTCGCATCTGCTGAATTTAGAGATGACGAAATTTCTGTCATCTGCCTGCTTACGGTTTGGAAAGAAACTCGCAGGAAAACCTGAATAACCAATCACAGAATATTTGTTTGCATAATGCAGGCAGTGAGCTGCAATGAAAATCAAATCAAATTTTATTCCCACAAGAAAGGAAAAGAAACGGTGCTGATCTATCCTCTCAATACAAACCCAACAGTTTAATTTCTATGAGAATACCAACCATCAAACCTGACAAGTCCTATATGACTTTCATTTTTTCCCCTTATTAATATTCAATGAGCAGACTATGTGGTGGGGGTCGCGGTCTTCTTGAAGTCGATCTTGTCGACTTTAACTTCACCGTCAATGAGCTCATATACATATACAACAACACGGAGACCATCAATGTCCATAAGCACGAAACTAGGGTTCACATCATATGTGATGCTGCTGTATGCGCCCGTGGCTGACCCTGGGTTGATCACGACGCCTCCCTCATGCTTGTAGGCCTTGAACTGGTGGGTGTGGCCTGTTACAAGGATGTCAACATCCAGCTGCCTCTGAAGCATGGCTAGTGAATCCAAATCACCCCAGGGGACAACCTAAATGCGAGTAAATATATTATATCATTCATGTCATATATTTTGAACTATAAATTGGAATGAACATAAGGATTATTTAATATCTCCCCCCAAAACTTGATACTTTGGATCCCAAAAAACCTATGCAGCATAACTTGGTATTTTGACTTAGATCCCCTACCGGCTATCGGTATCCATGCTTCCTAGTATAACTTGTATGTTTTTGTATGTTCAAAGACTCCTCTATCAAATGGAGTCTGCCTATGTTTTAAATGTGACTTACTGCAATGTGATTTAAGGCACTAGGGCTTGACTAGAATTACATTCTAGAGTTGATGGAGACAAGTTGCTTGGATACATTATGTTTGTAATCTTCCAGTATTGCTACTTTAATATCTCTACAATTTTTAAATTGGGTGCCTCGGTTCAATCAGGTACACCTCTGTCTCAGGCCATATAGGACCCTATCAACTTGTCTCTATTTGCTTTGAAACACTAGTAATGGCTACGAAACACAAAGGCTCAATAAAAAAATGTAATAAAAAAAGTATGTCCAATTGTCGACTTCACGTCATCATTGTCTAATTTACTGCCAAATACCTCGTCGAGGAAACCAAAAGTAGTGCTCAAAACATCATCCTTATCCAGAGGGGAAACTAGAAATTATATCGAGGTGGGCCAAACATGCATAGTACCAGAAGCAAAGTGAAACTTCATTTCAAGAAAATTCTATATACCTCTCAAAATATTTATACCACTTTTTTGCTAGACAAATATATATATATATATATATATATATATATATATATATATATATATATATATATATATATATATAATAAAACACAAAGAAAGCTATCAAGTGGCTCTCATTCATTTGGAAGAAAATCAACGGTCTAGATTTTTTTTTCCCAAAAGACATTTTCCCTCTCAAATGCCCCCCCCAAATTCAAAATCCCACGTCCAAAAACAAAACAACTTCATTTATTACTCTCTCTCTCTCTCTCTCTCTCTCTCTCTCTCTCTCTCTCTCTCTCTCTTCCCCTCTTTTTTTCCTTTTTCATAATTCTCTCTTCTTTTTTTTATACCTAGGTATGTCAAAAAAACAAAAAAAAAAACTGTGAATGTTTTTTTTAATGCAATTTCGGATTATTTTTTTTTTCTTCAAATTTCTAATTGTGTTTTTTTTTCCGGATTATGCTTTTATAACTCAATAACATTCACTTCCATTTAATTGCTTTTGAATTACCATATTTGATTATATTGTATTATACTTCACTGAGTAATTGTTTTAGATTAGAGTGCTTCATTGAGTTAATTTTGATTGGAATGCTTTTTTTAAAATGCAATTTTGGATTATGTTTGAATATTTTGCATTTTCTGCTTTGAAAGATCTTGCAAATTCTTTAATTGACTCGTTTGATCGTGCTTTTATGGACAAATCCATGTTTAATCCCTGTATTTGGGTCTTTGTAGCTACAAAATTGTATCTTGATCTGCTTTGCTGCAATTTCACTTCACGTATACATCACAATAAATTTTCTCTTTTAAATTCATATATGGTTAACTACATAAAAAATAAACAAGGAAAAACTAACTCATGCAGTTTGAGGTGTTAACCGTAACTCGTGCAGTTAGAAAATGAATTATTACTTATGTTAGACTCCAAATCAAAAAGGAAATTTCTTATGCTCAAGTCACACATAGCAAGAAATTTCTGATTCACTACTGTTGTAGATTCGCAATACTATTTTTGAATCCCGAGCTACTGACAAATAATACTGCAATTTACAAACCAATAAACATCAAGGTCACTTCATAATCCTACTTCAAAGTATATCAATACATCAACGTCTACTAGCAAATAAACATCTATATAAATCACCTCTTACTGTTACATGATTTTTCATATGTTGTATCGTTCCAAATACGTGCCGTAGGGCATACCTAGTACTGATATAAAACTATATGCTTTTTGATAATCATATAGAAGTATAACTATATACAACCATATGGTAATGGCATTTAATAAAAGAAAAAGTAACTGGGGAGAGAGAAATATATCAAAACCGAAAACCTAAGATATATATAAGGCATTTAATAAAAGAAAAAGTAACTGGGGAGAGAGAAATATATCAAAACCGAAAACCTAAGATATATATAAGTAATTACTGGACAATTTATTAAAATCTAAGACTCTTCTACTGCATTTTCTGTTAGTTTTCTAGAATTTGAAATCTAAAATCTAATACCTAAATAGGAGAGATATTGTATGAAGTCATGTGCATAATCTCATTGAATGTCGTGGAAACAATGGATCTCCTAGGTATTTGTACTTCATTCATCATCTTTTCTAGTTATAAGGAGATTGTTAAGGAGGTAGAACATCCAATGGCATACTTTGCACACCATATGATAACATATGCCCATGTGAGCAAAAGTTTTCTCTGTTCCTAACTAGGCCAGTGACCGGGGGCGGATGGAGATGGTGGGTTGGGGGGACATTTGGGACCCCACGGGCATACCTAGTACTGATATAAAACTATATGCTTTTTGATAATCATATAGAAGTATAACTATATACAACCATATGGTAATAGCATTTAATAAAAGAAAAAGTAACTGGGGAGAGAGAAATATATCAAAACCGAAAACCTAAGATATATATAAGTAATTACTGGACAATTTATTAAAATCTAAGACTCTTCTATTGCATTTTCTGTTAGTTTTCTAGAATTTGAAATCTAAAATCTAATACCTAAATAGGAGAGATATTGTATGAAGTCATGTGCATAATCTCATTGAATGTCGTGGAAACAATGGATCTCCTAGGTATTTGTACTTCATTCATCATCTTTTCTAGTTATAAGGAGATTGTTAAGGAGGTAGAACATCCAATGGCATACTTTGCACACCATATGATAACATATGCCCATGCGAGCAAAAGTTTTCTCTGTTCCTAACTAGGCCAGTGACCGATATAGGTTAGAATTTTTAGTTGCCCCCCCCCCCCCCCCCCCCCCCCCCCCCCGCGTTTAAATATTTTTGGGACCCCCAAGCTCAGTCCACCTCTTAAAGGCTGAAATAGTGGTATGGGTTTTGGACTAAAAAATAATTCATCCTCTCATTTTATTAATTAAATCCAACTGCTCAAGCTTAAAAAAAGAAACTCAAACTCAACCCATCTATCAAGCCCAAACTTACTTCATTCTCTCATTCTCTCATTCTCTCATCTCTCTGTATAATATGTAGTCTGGATTTCAATTCTAAATCATTTTGTTGATTCGATTCCAAGTATGTAGTATGGATTTTATTGTGTAGATACAAGTATGAGTAAATCATTTTATTCTACCCACAAATTTATTTTTAATCTTAACAATAATGCTTATTATTTGATCTGTATGATCCTAGAATAAAATTTTGAATAAGAAGTTAGTGTGTACACAAGTTACAAGTATATATATTCATTTGGGTCGTATCTCTTAGCCTCTAGTAAATAGTGTAGTATGATTATTGATTATCATTACTCTTACCAAATTTAGAGTACAACGGTACAAGTGCAAAAAATTTCATGATACTAAGAACACTAATTCAAATATTTACTTTGATTATAATTTTATTTTGATCCAACTACTTTGATTTTTCAAAGCAAAAATAAAGGAATTTTCGGCAACAATCATATCAATGCCGGGAAAAAAGGGACCCCCATTTTGATTTGTCTGGCTCTGCCACTGCCAGTAACTCCCACCCATGTGAGTGGTGCAACTATCTAAATTAACTCTTACCAATTAGTAAAATTGCAAAAAAATACTTCCCAAGGAGCAATAGGGTGAGGGCTATTTGCAACTATGTAAATGCGAAGGGTGCAAGTACAAAAAGATGGGTGAGGCCGTGGCCTCACCTGGCCAGTAAATGGTTTTGCCACTGTCCCTATCTAGTGTAGTGTCAAATTCCTCGTCAAGGAAACTATGAAAAGGGCTTCACATCATCTCTGTCTAATTTTAAATGGCAAGTTTGGAACTCTAGGAAGAAACAGCATCGGAAAAATCATGAAAATTTCATTTTAAAAATTTGTCAGAGAAAGAATAAACTGCAGGACTCCAAAGGTAAGGGCAAGTTCAGCTTGCAGAAACCAACCTGATGACCATGGCATAACCCAAGCTTGAATTGACCAATAGTAAGAGTCTTGGTCTCTGGATATCGAGCATCTTCATCGTATTCGCCTCGAGTGATGTGCAAGTCAGGACAAAGGCTCTTCAAGTAATCATGGATCTCCTACATAAAAAATTAAAATAAAAAAGAAAACTTGAAAAGAAAATTGATTCAGTAGGAAGTTCAAAAAATATGTTGCTCGTACATTAGATACAATGTTACAATAACTCGGCAGTTTTACTTCTGCTTATTAACTAAACTCGTGAAAGCCTAGTGAGAGAAGAAAAAAACTAAAATCATGAAAGAAATAAATACAACCCTAAAGTGAGACAATCCCAGGGGTGACCATGCACTAAATCCTTGCTCAAATAAGTAAATAGTAGAGGATTGAACTACATCACTTGCATAGATGAACTCCGCTTAACAAAAAACATGGGATTGAAACTGTATGACAGTTCCTAGTACTGCTAATGAAAATTAGAATATTTTCCCTTCTTTGGGTTATTGAATGTGATTGCGTATGAATGGTAACTGTTAGCAGACTAGCAGTTATAATTGCTGTGTTATCAGAATGAAGAAAGAAAAGGTGAAAAAAAAAAGAAAAAAGAAAAAACCGAACGTGATATCCTGGCTACGGGTTCTAGCTGCTATCTGCTAGAAATAAGAAGCACAAGTTATTCCATTTGGGAATAGCTAGTAAAAAAAATCAGTAAATTTGAAGCTACGATATGCAAATAGAAGAAGGAACCTCTCCTGGTGAAAATGAAGAGGCTGGTTTCATTAGAATGAGAACACAGATAACTTTTTTCTCTGTCTTCCCGTTCTTTCCTAACTTTGGCTAGTTTAACTGCTGATCATATTTCCTTGATACATAAAGTTTCAAGAATGTCAAATAAAAAAAAAATGAAATAATAATAAAAAATAAAACAAAATAAAATAAAATAAAATAAAATAAAATAAACTCTCCAAATTGGAACAAAAGAACCAAAGGAAAAAAGGTTGGCTCTAAGGAAGAGTTGATCATCAAACAATGGTGGAAAGGTTAAGCAATGTTAGCTGGAGGCAATAAAGAAAAATCATACTTAAATTACAATGAAATGCCGATAACAGATTAAGGAGAGTTTGGGAGTGCATCAACATATTAGACATTAGGACTAAAGGATTTGCATTGAGTTGAAGGGTTCAGTGCTGCAGCAGACATTATCAAAAATGACTTGTCGACTAGGTAGAGTATAAGAAAAGCCTAAGCTAGGGATCAACGAGCAGTCTATTAAGATAGAAATTGTAATGTTATATGGAGTTGTGCAAGAGGATGTACAGAAGCAAGCCCTACTATCGTTCTTCAGATTTTGATAATCCTATTTTACAGGTTGGGCATAATTTGGCCACATTAGGAAAGGAAGCAAATTGATTGATATAACCTAACTTGCAATATAGCAGAAAGGAGCTAATTGGATCTTGAATTGGTCCGTCGTCCGTCCGAGTCCGGCTCGAGAAATGGTCCGACCGTGGACCGTCCGAACTGTTATACGAACTGAACTCGAACATATTATTAGGTCCGATTCATTACCGAGCTCGAGCCGGACATAAGTCCGTCCGAGTATTATTGCAGTCCGAAGCTTTATCGAACCGAGTCCGGACTATACAAATTTTGTCCGACCTAGACCGAGCCGGACATAAGCCCGTCCGAGTAGAATTTCGGTCCGAGCTTGAACATATAGTTGTCCGATCCCGTCCGGTCCGATTTACAGCCCTATTCATAATCCAAATTATCAACTTAATCACATTGGACCTCTAAATGTATGTCATGATTAGGATTTGACAACAAATCTAAGTGCTCCTTTTTCTTATTGCAAATCTTAATCCACATTATGAACTTAGTCATACTGGACCAATGAAATGCATGTTAAGAAACAAAGTAACTCATTTTTCCTGTTGCATCTCCCAACTTACTTGGGTACCTTGTGTGTTTGTGTGTGAATTCACAAAAATGCCATAATAAATCATAAGAACAAACTCAAAAAGAGATCCACACATCATGGAATATACAAGTCTATCTTTATGTCCTTACGAGATGGTTAGCACATGCACTGTGACAAATAAAGATAAAACCATGTACAATACACATCAGAGGCCTCAAAGTTGTCCACAATCCTTACTCTCTTATTATAATAATTAAGGTATGTGGTCTACACATCAAGAACAAAGTATTGATTTACACAAAGGAGAGCATGCAACAACTACCAAGTATGTATTCCTGCATGACTCCCTTGACAGTGATATATATACAGGTCAAATTCAAACAATTAAGGTACATGCAAGAGATCTAATGCATGAGAGGTCTAAGTTGCTAGGCAGTTTTCAGAGAGAAATATCATAACTGATTTTACCTTAATGCATGTTCTAACTTATGTTATGGAGGTTAACAAAGGCTTATACTTCTTTTTAAACTGTTGCAAATGGTCCATATGGAAGTTAATGAAAAATTAAGAGAGCACACGTTATGATATACTCTTTGAAATATAGCACTCACTAATTATTACAAGAAAACACACCCATTGATTAATATACAAGAGACTCAGCATATAATCGATATATTAGATAATATCCACTTCACACCTACCAGCGCTCACACTATGCTCACTTACGACTCTGATTACAAAGCCATTGCCTGGCTTAGTCATCGTCAGACTAGATAAAACTTTCGAGAAGTTGAAGATACTAAGTCGGATCATTAAGATATTTCCCTTATGCCATATAGCCTAACATTCATCCAAATGGGAGTAGAGACAGGTTGTAATTGATGATCTGTTACTTGATGGCTTGACCAATAAATCCAGTGCACTGATCAACCTCCAAGCTGAGAAAGTACTACCATTCGCCAAACTACCTCATTAAAATCAGATAAAGAGGTCACTATATCACTAGATTTTGGTCTAATCATCTCCAGTGATGATTGAGTCCTCTATGTTTCCAACCACCACTACTAACTGATCACCATGCTTCTTCACGGAAAGGCCAGAGTCTGCCAAAGCAACTGAATACCCAATGGATGACTAACCCTATTGGTGCCTGTTTAAATCTATACATCACCCTTCTCAACTTACAAACATGATCTGACTTTTCTTTGTTCTTGAACCCTAAAGTTTGTTCCATGTATTTCTCTGAATTTACCTCCCCATGTAGTAATTCATTTTTCACATCCACCGCCACAAATTTCACGTTTTGCATACACAACAAGTGCTAACAGTACCCATATTGTTGTGACTTTGGCTAGTGAACTGACGTCTCATTGTGATAGTCATACTGTTGCAAACATCCTCGGGCTACACTCATATTTTTGTATCTGTTAATCAAGCTATCAGATCTACTCTTTACATTGTAGACCTACTTTGCAAAAAATGGGCCTACATCTTTAGGCATACCTACCAATACCCATGTTTCATTCTTTTTCCAGCAAATGCTCACTTCTTTCATATGCTTGACTCATCAATTTTTGACACACTTCTTGGTAGGTCAATGACCACGTCTTCTAGCAATTTCTAATAGCAAATTCCATTAGAAGTTATTAAATGAAAAAGTTGTAGGCAACTTAAATATAGAAGAATCGAGGGAGAGTCGAGAGCATATATTTTTTCGCAGAATTAGGATCTCAAATGTTCAAAATCCTCTAGCACGAATAAAAATAGGAAACGCTTTAGGACCAAATAGTATACCCATTAAAGTTTGGAAGTGCCTTAGATATGTAAAAGTGGGCTAGCTAACAAGATTGTTTAATGAGATTTTGACCAAGAAGATGCCCGATGAAAGGAGAAATTTTATTTTAGTACCTATACATAAAAATGAAGGAGATATACAAAGTTGCTCAAACTACCGACGGATTAAATTAATGAGCCATACGATAAAACTTTGGGAGAGAGTGATCGAACATAGACTGAAACTAGAAACAATAGTGTCTGAGAATCAGTTTGAATTTATGTATGGGAGGTGAACAATGGAAGCTATTTATGTACTGAGGAGACTTATGAAAAAATATAGAGAGAATATGAGAGATCTACATATGGTGTTTATAAATCTAGAAAAAACTTATGATAAAGTCCCTAAAGACATAGTATGGTGGGTATTAAATAAAAAAATAATAATTATTCGGTATATTGAGGTGATTAAGAATATGTATGAAGGGGCAATTGACCACATATAGAACAATCACAAGAAAGAGTAGTGAATTCCCTATTACAGTAGGTTTACACCAAGGTTCGACTTTAAGCCCTACCTCTTTGCTTTGTTGATGGATGAATTGACGTGGGGAATACAAGATGAGGTGCCTTGGTGTATGCTTTTTGTCGTGATGTCGTCTTAGTAGACAAAACTAGAGCAAGAATCAATGCTAAATTAGAATTGTGGAGAGAAATTTTGGAAGCAAGAGGCTTTATAATAAGCAGAACTAAAACAGAGTATATGAAGTGCAATTTTAACGATATTCGAAACACAAAAGGGGAAGTAGTGAAGCTTGATGGTCAAGAAATACCTAAGAGAGACAATTTCCGATATTTAGGCTCGATTATACAAAGAGATGGAGAGATTTGTGAAGATGTTATACATATGATCCAAGCAGGGTAGCTTAAGTGGAGAAACGCTAGCGGTGTATTGTGTGACAACCATATACCTTTTAAGTTAAAGGAATTTTTTTTATAAGGCAACAGGTAGACCAACAATGATGTATGAAGCAGAGTGTTGGGCAACAAAGAAACAGCATGTCCAAAAAAATGAGTAGAGCGGAGATGAGGATGCTAAGATGGATGTGTGGTAAAACCAGAAACGATAGAATTAGAAACAAGCAAATATGAGACATGGTAAAGGTAGTTCCCATCCAAAATAATAGGTCAGAATTGCCTTAGGTGGTTTGGACATGTCACGTGAAGACCTAGTAATGCCCCCGTTAGAATGAGTGATTTGATAAATATTGAGGGTAGAGTTAGGGATAGGGAAAGGCCTAAACTTACCTGGATGGAAACTGTAAGAAAATATATGATAGTTTGTGGCCTTACATAAGATATTGCGCTAAACCGAGCAGAATGTAAAACCATGATTCATGTAGCCGACCACAACTAGTTGGGAAAAATGCTATGTTGTTGTTGTTGTTGTCGTCGTCGTCTTTGGATTTTGGTTTCTCTATCTTGTCAACCTTTGAAACTGCAGAAATGGCTATTTCCTGATCTCTTCTATCTACCTTGGCTTGCACGCTCCTCCTAAAGTATCTTTCAATGAAAACCAGTTGCCACTTATTCTTCTCAGCTAAATTAAGACACTTGGGCCCTTGCCTCTATAGGATTTTGTTGTTAGAAGTTAGATGTCACCATCTCAAGCAATCTAATTCACTAAATTAACTCTAAATAGTTCTAAAGCAATTTCTAGAAAGGAAGTTTCAATAAACTAACAATAACTTCGAGACTTCAGAAACAGTTAGCAAGCTGATCTTTACTCGGTTACTCGGTTACTCCTATAAATGGAGCAGTTGTTACTACCTAAGTTATCTGCCCAAACTAATTAGTGAAGCGGTTGAAGCCTATTAACTGCAGTATGTCAACTGGAAGCATAGTAGAGATGTGATAATATAAGTGAGAGATTATGTGACTATTGTAAGTCGAAAGTGTATATTCGCTAATATGCAAAGAACAATATACCAAAACCTTCAAAATTAACACGCAAAAGATCAATTTGCAACAATCATAAGTACCTTGATGCATATATTCCCCGTACAAATTATGTGTTGAACCTTCCCCGACACAAGCATCAACATAAACTTGGCAGGCAAGTCCACCGCTCGGTGCGGAATGTGCAAATCACCTAATGCTAACACCAACACCATCCTTTCTCAACTTTCACCAATATCAACTCAATTCCTCCACCATCATCACCACCTAATACCAAATTAGTACAAAAAATCCAATTAATCCCAAATTATCCGAAATTCTACTCAAATCCTAAATTTCACTGTGATCATAAGTACGCTAACACCGACGCCATATGTTCTCTACATTTATCATTATCAACTCAATTCCTCAACCATCACCACCACCTATTACACAAACTAGTACAAACACCATAATTAACCCCAAATTCTTCAAATTATACTCAAAACCCTAACCCTACATCTAAAAAGATGCACAAATCTTAAAGAAAGATCAAGGAAGTGTCAGATATGAACTAGTAAATGGAGATGGAATAGAAAGCATTGGGGAAATCACTGGATCGGGAAAAAATCACCAGAAAAAAATGAGATAAAGATGAAGAGATTGGTTTTAATAGAGGAGTCTTCTTCTTGTTGCCAATTTGACGAGCGGTTGGTAAAACCGGCGGAATATTCCACATTGCAACCAGTGTTTGGGTTTTAGGCTAATGGGTCACGTTTTGGGCCTCAACTTATTTTGAGTTGTTTTGATGGGTAAATTGCACAAAATGACCTTATACAGTGAGGTTTGGATAGTTTTCATATGCAGTTAATGAACAAGTAATTACCATGAACTCTACCTTCTTGAGTCTAGAGATATTTAAGTAGTGTTGAAGTAGTACAAAAAAGCAAGTGCACTTAACATTTTTCTTTGTACCTACTTCATTCATTATATACAGCTGGAAAATATTCTACATACACTATTGTACCGTGGAGAGGTATGGGGACCATTAGATGGTGTAGGCATGCATCACACAATTTATTATGGGCTTGATACCTTTTACCATGAGGTCAACACAAATAACCCCCTGTAGTATTTAATGACGCAAAAAACACTCATGTATCTTGTAAGAGATTAAAGTATCAGTTGGTCTTGACTAGGTCAAACATTTAAACATGTATTAAAACATTTTTTGATCATTTTATCCATCATTAAATGTATAATAATCATTATCTGAGTGATTAAGAGGGTGTTTGGTAGCTTACAAATGCAATTGTAAATTGTTTGCTAATGAAATTTTTTAATTCCCCCACCCCCCCCCCCCCCCCCAAACCTAATGGACTATGTTACTGGAGGGAAAAGATGAGTATAAAATTAAGGTTGTGATAACAAGTAGGGAATATTTTTTGGTACTTGATTCCAAAAGAATTGGAGCGAATTTAAAATTTTCACTTGCAAATGCAATTACAATTTGCATTTGCAAGTTACCAGACACCCCTAAAATAGTCATAAAAATGCAGAGAAAAGTTCTTCGAACTCTTCATCTCTCTCTATTTTTTCGGTGAGTTTTTCCGATCCCAATTCCGATCCAATGATTTCCCCAATTCCTTCCATTCCATCTCCATGTACTAGTTCAGATCTGACATTTCTATAAGATACGCGCATTTTTAGTAGAATTTTGAAGAATTTGGGGTTAATTGTGGTGTTTGTACAAATTTGTGTAATAGGTGGCGATGATGGTTGAGGAATTGAGTTGATATTGGTAAAAGTAGAGAACAGATGGTGTTGGTGTTGGTGTTGGTGTTAGCATATTTAGTACTGTTGATATACGAAATTCTACTCAAACCCTAAATTCCTCAACCATCATAAGTATCCATATTGTTGTGATTATGGCTACTAAACTAACGTCTCACCGTGATCTAGTCATATTATTGCAACAATCCTCGACTACACTCGTATTCTTGTATCTGTTTATCAAGCTATCAAGCTATCAGGTCTAGTTTTCACAATGAATATCTACTTGCAAGAAATGGGCTTACATCTTTAGACAATCATACCAAGAACGGCGTTTCATTCTCCACCCAACAAATGATCGCTTCTATCATACCCTTGATTTATCCATTTCGATACACTTCTCAGTAGATCGATGACACCACGTCTTCAAGCAATTTGCATTGGCATGTGTTGGATTTGATTTTCTTTGTCTTGTCAACCTTTGAAACTGTGGAATTGCTTATTCTCCAATCTATTCTATCTACCTTGGTTAAAATGCTCGCCCTAAAGTGCCTTTTGATGAACACCAGTTGCCACATATTCTTCTCCTTAGCTGATTTAGGTGACTTGAGCCCTGCCTCTATAGGTTTTGCTTCTTCATTAGAAGTCACCATCGACATCAAAGTCTTAGATAAGTCTTGAGCAACCTAAATCACTATATTATCTCTAAAAAGTTCTAAAGTAATTTTTGGAATTGAAGTTTCAATAGACTATTTTTTCCTAGAGGCTTAAAAAAACAGTTACTAATTAGATGTTTACTCTTATAAAAGGAGCAGTTGTCATCACCTAAATTATCTACCCAAACAAATGACTAAAGCCTATAAACTATGTGTTGGTCAAGTGTGAATGTAGTAGAGACGTGAAAATACAAGTGAGAGAGTATGACTTGCATATTAATCAGTGCGTATGCCTTCCTGTAATATTAAATGAGTAGATATATTTCAAAGCAAACATGTTGTCTATGTGCACTCTCTTAATTTTATAGTTAACTCATAAAGATTGTTTCTATAACATGATACTGTGAGTTCCTACAGGTTTTCCCATACTTCTTTCATGAGACCAAGGACTGGTCCAATGGTGTGGAAAGCAGAAAGTGGAGAACAACTGAAGGGAAGGGTATTCTACGTCTTAGACTCCTATTAGTGTGTAATAACAACAAAATTATTTTTAAAACATTAAAGGTCAAACAATAAAATACATAATAATAGTTAAAAATATAATAAAAGAACTTAAGAGTGAATAACTAATAGATAAAGTCATAAAACTATGACTACAATTTGAAGGTAGCCAACAGCCAGCATAAAAAGAAAAATAGTTGGATCTATACATGCAATAAATCCTACGGAGATCTTCATATGGCTTTTACTGAATTGAGAAAGGCTTGTGATAGAGTTCCTAGGAAGATTTTGTAGTCGGTTAGAAAAGATAAATAAAAATAAGTGTCTAATAGTTATATTGATGTCATCAATGATATGTATGCTAATGTATTAACTTGTGTAAGAACGGACAGAGGGGAAGGAGACTTAGTCATGCCCTACTTCCATAGGCTTGCACCAATGATCAGACTCAAGTCCTTCAACTATTTATATTCGTTATCAATGAATAACTAACTATGCATATTCTAGATGCGATCATATGGTCATGTTGTTTGCAGATGAAATAGTTTTGATTGATGGGTCTGGAGAAGACATAGTTTCTAAATTAGAGAGACTGAGAGAAGCAGTAGAAATTTAGAACATAAGGGATTTAGAATTAGTAGGACTAAATCATAATGTATGTATTGTCAGCTGAGTAAAACTAAGAGAGTTGACAATAGTGTAGTTTGCATTGAGGACCACAAATTACCTAGGAGTAACCAATTATGTCATTAGGATCGACCAATCATCAGAATGGGGAGATCGAGGAGGATGTCACACATAACACTTGAGAATGTTGGTTAAAATGGCAAATGCATGAGGAGTATTGAACAATTGAAAGATAGCTTTGAAATTGTGGGGGAGATTTTTATAAGACAACTATATGGTCAATCGTGCTCTATGGATCATAGTGTAGGGCGGTTAAGAAACAAGTACACAAAATGAGTGTACAAAATAAGAAATAAATGCATAAGGTGGGAGAACCAATTGAGGTTGTTTGAAAAGCGTTAATTTGACAAAGGAGGTGGCCCTCACAGAAGACGGATTGTTGTAGCTCTATCGTTGTTGTATCACTAAAATTTGAAGCATACTAAATAATATAGTAGAAATTTCAAAGTGGGGCCTAAATTGCCTAGACATCTAAAGCTAAAAGTGGAGACCAGCAGCAACACTTTAGGAAGCTATTAACAATTTTACAACAATGGTTATTACCTATTTTGTCGCTAAGCATTTTCAACAAACACAAACCAAAATCTACATGGGACTTGAAACTATCGTAACAATGCAAAGAACAATATACCAAACAAAACCTTCAAAACTAAGCACGGTTATCAACAATCGAAGGTACCTTAATGCACAGATTCCCCGTACAAATTATGTGCTGAATCTTCCCCGGAACAAGCATCGACTTAAACTTTGCAGGCAAGTCCGCCGCTCGGTGCGGAATGTGCATATCCCCTAACGCTAACACCAACACCATCTTTTTCTCAACTCTCAATTCCTCAATCACCCACCACCTAATAACAAATTAGTACAATTAATCCCACATTATCCGAAATTCTCTACTAAATTTCATACTCAGCAGCACAAAAACCCTAACCCTAGATCTAAAGAGATTCGCGAATCTTACAAGAATCAAATAAAGCATCAGATCGGAGATGATATGAAGGACTATTGGAATTAGGGATCGGAAAACTTACCGGAAAAAATGAGAGACAGGTACAATACAACAACTGAGGAGTCTTCTTGGTTATTAAAGCCGGTCCCACGTTTCCACAGCCAATGTTTGGGCTTTTGGGGGCTCAATTTGGGCTTAAAACTATTTTGTTTCTTTCTTTCTTTTGAAATGTTAATTTAGATGGGTAAATTGCATTGTGCAAAAGCACTGGGATAAATTTTAAAAACATTGCAATGTGTCAGCATGAGCATCACTAATCACTAAGACCATCTCTAGTCCTTAGACTCCAAATTTTTTAATTTTGGCTTTTTAGAAATATGAATTTTAAGTTAGGTTTTAGTCGTGAAATCCAAATTTTGGTTCAACAGTGGATGGTCGTTTTATTTTTTAATATTAGTCGTTGGTTTTTAAAATTAAAAAAAAATTTATTCCAAATCATTTATAAAAGCAAAAATTTGTATACATGCAAACACATAATAATTTATATAGCCTCATTTCATCTCATACCTTGATTAAATAATCAAACCAATTTCAAATTAACTTTAGATACATAAATAATCCTATATGGTGTAATCTATAGAAATTAAATGGACCAAAAGGGGGCAAAAATGTTGGGACGCAACAACATGTTGCATCCGTGGCGTTTTTTCCATTTTTTTTCTCAATCGGACGCAAGATCTTCATGCGTCCGATTGATTCAGCGGATTTTTTTTTTGTCAGACGCAAAATACACATTTTAAAAAAATTTGATTAGACGCAAAATCATCTTGCGTCCGACCCGTGGTTTTTTTTTTTTTTTTTTTTTTTAATTTTATTCTACAAATGCAGGATCATCTTGCGTCCGAAACAATTTTTTTAGAATGGACGCAAGATGATCTTGTGATTTCTATATTTGAGGATTTCCTATTTCTTCTTTCAAATATAGACGGCTACTATAGCGAATTTTCCAAAATTTTGAAATATAGGAAACAACTACAGCATGTCGCTCCCTATATTTTCCAAATTTTAGAAGAAGAAAAAGGAAACGACTACAGATGCTCTAATACTAATACACAGTAAAGTACAAAAGAAGTATTAATACAATTAGCATTAGTCCCGGTCCAGTGCCGGAAAACCTGGAGAAATAATGAAGTATGTTTCCTGCATAGAAACTACTATACACCCGTCCGTACCCATCCATCGGCTTAACTCTCTCACTCCTAGCTTCAACTAGTACTATTATGAATGAGTGTTTTAATTGGGATTTGAATTTGGATTTAGAGATGAGTTGGAGTGTCTCAACGTTTGGGTTTCTCTCTCTAGAAAACCTGGAGAGAGAAGCTCCCCCCAAAAATCCAAAAAAAAACAAAAACAAAAAACAAAAAACAAAACTCAGATCTGAAGCTTTCCCGGGGGCGGGGGGGGGTTCGTCGCCCCCTTAGGGTTGGCATTCGGGTCGGACCCGTCCGGGTTGAAGGTTGACTTGGAAGGGTTCGGGTCGAGTCGGATGCTTAACCGGGCCAAGCCGGGTCGAAGAGCTGAATTCGCGACCCGTCCAACCCGGGTCTGTTCGAGTCGGGTTGCGGGTTGACCCGTTTAGATAGGTTTTTTTTTTAATACTTAAAAAAAATATTTAATAATAAACATTAAAAATCGTAATAATAATGATAAGATTGAAAGAGTGAAATTGCCAAAAAAAAATTTGATATATTATTCATATGATTTCAAGTTATACAAGTTTCAAAATTTCTAATAAGAAATAAAGATTTCACAAATTTGATTTATACACTAACATAATATACAATTTCAATTTACTTCAATTTTCCTAATTTGAAATAACAAGCAAAGTTTTAATACAATTTTTTATCTATTTACAATTGTCTTCAATTTGATGGCCTTCAATTTGTTATTGTTGACTTGTTGTTGTTAATCTTGAATTCTTCATTTTGGTTGCTATTGTTGTTGTTGTTGTTGTTGTTGTTGTTGTTCCGGCGAGTTTCTCCCACTTGTGGGCCTATATAGTGCTTTTCCTTGTGTCCTATCTTTAGCCTTCAGCTAGTCTTCTGTAACACCCCGTAAAATTTAAATGACAATTTTGCCCTCGGGTGTTACGCACGTGCATTTTGTACTGTTATTGATTATATCCATAACGCATTTTGATACGAATTTTGAATTCTGATTATCTATACAATCTCGTATTCTTAAAATCACATTTGGGACAACTCAAATGCTAAATTTCAATCTTTGAGTTTTTACGTGTTTTTTACGTATTATCGATGCACGTGTCGATTTCGAGTATTCCACCGTTACGTGCAAAGTTTTCAATGGATTTCAATTATTTATCTTTATAAACATGTTTGAATTTGTTTTGTAAACGAAAAATTCAATTTTTGACTATCTTTATTAAAATAAATTTTCTACGTGCAATACACGTGTTTTCTGTACGTTTTAGTATATTATCAAATATGTATATTAAATATACTTTCTATTGCATTCCAATTGATTATAAATATTTTTCGGTTCATAAAGTCAATTTTTGTATTTTTGAGATTTTCCGGGCAATGCACGTGTTTTGGTGCACGTGTTTTAAGCGTATTATTCTTTCAAAATAATTTTCATGAAAATGTGAGTGTCTATTTTTATTGTTCATGAAAAGTATAATTTTTAAGTTAATTTTATATATTTATTACATATATAGATAATTATTTTTAAAGGATTAAATAAATAAATTGTTTTTGTACACAAAGCACGTGCACGTGCACACGTGCGTTGTGCACACAATTTTTGGGGGACCGGGCTGATTAGAGAGGAGGGAAAACCTGGAGTTTTGATTTTGAAAACAAGAGGGAAAGTAAGTTACCACAATTTATAATGGGTTAGTGGTGTTCATGTGGAGGTAGTTATACTAACTACCCATTAGCTTTCTTATAAAAATGCACTCTTAGCCTCTCTTTCTCTCATCTCTTTTCTCCCTTCTCTCTTGCCAATCCGAGACAACCCAAAACAGCATAAGCTCTGTCCATTCCTCCATTTTATAACCATTCCACTTGCCTATATACATATACTAATGTATATATATGTGCACACATAGTATATGTATATGAAAGAAGATGGGAGTTGTTCTTGATGATTGCCGAATGAAGATGGAGATGCTCATTGATGGATGCTTGCCGAAATGTGGAGCTTGGAGGCTTGCTTTGGTGCACGGATTTCGAGGAGGATTGCAATTGGAGCTTTCTTTAGGAGCTCCTAATTCTAGGAGTTCATTTGGGTAACAAATCTTCATTTTTAGGTGGGTGTTTCTTAAATGCTTTCTAATTTAGAAGTAGAAATGCACGATAGTTGATATATGATTTATTGGGTTGAAATTGAATTGATTGCATGCAAATTAATATAGAAATGAATCGTTAAATCTTGATTGATTATGGTAAATGCAAATTGCCATGCTTGTTATGATTGCTAGTTGAGATACTAGAATTGAAGTGATTGTATGAATTGATGCATGTTGAGAATGTGGTAAAGAAGTGTGATTATAACCTCAAAGTGTTATTCATACGAGGATAGAGATTTTGTAAAGTGAATTTGATAAAAGAAAGTAGTTCATTTGGAAAATATGTTTTGATGCATTTTTGATTGGAAAAAGAGAAACTTGGGAATTGATAATATATATGATAATGTTTTAAAAGGAATATATTCTGGAAATAAATTATATTTTGTATATGGAAGTACAATCGATTCAAAAATCAAAAAGTGTATGTAAAGATGCAAATTGTTGTTTTGACAGTCGACTGTTCACTTCTACAGTCGACTGGTAAGTATTAAAAATTGGGTTTTGTCAGTAGGACAGTCGACTGACTATTTTTTACAGTCGACTGATGCTGCCATAAATTTGATGTTGAGTTTTCAAGATATTTGCGGGACAGTCGACTGATACTGCCACCAGTCGACTGAACCGAACTGTTTATGATTCTTGAGTTTGAAATTGATTTTGACAAATGAAAGTTAAATAAGTTTTGAATACAAGATTTTATGATTATTAAGATTTGATTGAGTTTTATTGTGAAATGCACACAAGGTTATGAAAAATGAAATTGACAAAGAAATTAAATTGGAACACTGCGGAACAGCCGACTGCCGTGTGCAGCAGTCGACTCTCCCGAGTGGTTATGAAGAATGTGAATTGACTGAACAAGTCGACTGGAAGAGTTCCCAGTCGACTGTCCAGAGTGCTTTTTGATATATCTGAAATCTTGTGAATTGTTTGTGGTAAAGATTGTGAATCTGGATATTGGTAAACTCTATTTGTTGCTGCATAAATTTATATGAAATGAATCATAGTTGAATTGAGAATTTACATGAGATGAACCATAGATTTGAATTGAGAATTAAATGAATATGAAAGGCTAAGATCATGATGAGAAAGTCTGTGAGACTCTAAATTGAATTATGAGCTGAAAGTGCTCAATTGGAAGTTGTGAATTTTAAATTGAAACCAAAGAGTAGCTAAGTCTCCCCCGGTAATGAAATGAAATGAAATGAGAATTTGAAAGACCAAGGTTGGTCATATATTGTAATGAATGAATAAGTCCGGTTGAGTGGAGAGGCTAACTCTAGAGCTTTGATTTTTATTCATGATTCTAATAATTAATACATTGTAAGGCTGTAATGAAAGTAAGAGAAAAACATAAGTATGGGAGCCTAGGGTCTACGATGCGGATGTGATCCACAGAATGCATGCTTGATGAGTCAAGACATGGCGTGGGCAATATACTCCAGAATGGTCGGGATCTTGGCGACGCTTGTGGGATGTTTGGTGACTTGCAAGAGGATCGTGTTCAGGGAGGAGGCTGAACTATCGCAGAATGCATGCTTGATGAGTCAAGACGTGGCGCGAGGTTCCCCTCTAGGGTCTTGGACACGTGCTTGTAATCATGGAACGTCTATGACACTTGCTGAAATTACAGGTAGATACATAGTGGTGATGTGATGAAAGTGAGAGAAAAACATGAGTATGAGAGCTAGGGTACGGTGCGGGTGTGTGAGCCGCAGAATGCATGCTTGATGAGTCAAGACATGGCGCGGGCACAACTCAGTAATGATCGGACTTTAGTCACGCTTGTGGGATGT